>LYUA01000006.1:1250800-1268762 GCA_002093875.1 Calopteryx splendens
CATTTTCCCAAACTTTGAAAGTGCATAGTCCAGTGAATGGAAAATTTCATTGATACTAGATTTGCTTTTCAAATTCTATTACCATTTTCCCAAACTTCGAAAGTGCATAGTCCAGTGAATGGAAAATTTCATGGATGCCAAAGGTTGATAGAATTGTGATAGTGGAAATGGCAATGAAAAATTAAAATTTCTTCATTAGTTTCCTGGTGCATTCAATGGTTTCGAAACTATCATTACATAGTGTTCATTGCTGAAGGTAAAGACACTTAACGATGAACTAAAAGTGTTGATCTTTTATCCAAATTTTATATACTGTACTTGCACAAATCTATGATGATATTTATTTTTTTCTTTTTGAGGACATCCAAAAAGAAAGGGATGGTCTTACAATCATAACCAAAATTATTTGGTCCATGCCAAAAAGAGGTCCACCTCAACTGTGACACATGATTGTATGTGATAGACACATGGCAAAGAAGAAATAAAAATGCTATGTTGAAGCCTGTTTTATACTAAAAATGCTGTAATTTATTTTTATTTTTTAAAATTAAGTTTTATATAGAGAACTTTACAGAGAACTCCAACTCCACAGCCAAATTTTGTAGTAGTCGTCATATATTATAATGCATAAATGGATAACTATTAGGAAAAATATTTTGGTATTTGAGTTGGGGATGAACTAAGGAAAATAGAAGATACAGGTTATGTTTTTAGTAGTAGTAATTTTTGCTTCTATATAATATTTTTAGTTTTCTTTTGAAATTTTTGTATGAGGACACCAGTGAACAGTGCGGCCAGATTACAGTTACCAAAGGTTGCCAATGGGATTTATGCACAACTGGGATTTTTATGGCTGCCAAAAGCCTAGGTACCAAAAACCAGGGAGTTAAAAAAATCTTACTGTCAATAACCCCGATGCCTCCATTGCATAGTTGAGGTAAGGAATCTAATGCAAATGGTGAAAGCAGAATGATTTAAATTAAAACTATTTTTTTTGTGAATGTGGTGAAGTCGTAATTGGACAGATGGAAGATTTTTTTTAAATAATCATTTTCATTTTACCTTATTATTTCGAGCATTTTCGTGAAGTCAATAAGCATTTTCATTAGTTTTATATTAAATTCGATTTGATATTTCTATATTTCCTCTCTGTGGTAAAGAATTGTGAATACACCTTTTTAGCTGAATTTTTTTTTCTGTCTACGTGCACACACAAAAATGTTTAAAAATCAGAAGTTTGACATAGGTTCTTTTCAAATTCGTGCAATCATGGTAGGCTTTTAATTTTTATACTAGAAGTTGCTACTCAGATTTTTCGTGAGAAATTTTTATATAAATTTCCGTTTGGATAAGCAAATTTTTACTGTCTATATCATCTTTAATGATCCTTGACATGTTCTCTTGGAAAAAAATCAAAATATTCTTTTAAATATTTTTCTCCTTAAACCTCAAGCTTACATAAACCTCCATTTTACAAAATTTTCTCTGGTCCCCTCAAAAATGTTAATTTGATTACACTGTGCATGATGAGTATTTTACATATGCTTTCTGAAATATTGTAAAAAGATTGCATGACTCACTTGTCAGTTCAATGTGCTCCAAATTTTAAAGGACTGATAAAATTCTAATGCTACTTCACATCCCAAATATGAATTTATAAGAATTTTGTTGAAGTTACTTCACATGGATATTTTGATATCCAATTTCATGAAACCTTGAGCATCAAAATCATGAGGTTTCACTGAATAGGGTAGCATGAGTAAAAAAAAAACCTAATTATATTTGCTAGCCATATCTTCATCTTCAATTAACAATTAAGAAAAGTTCACCTTCCTTTATTCCCTGACTCTAGGTTAAAAATAAGTTCATTATCTAAAATACTCTTAATATATTTTGTACTTGAACATATATATATATGGTAATCACTCTTCAATACTTCTATGAATAAATAATCATGAATTAATATTATGTTATTTTTAAGACTAACTGAATGAAATTATAGTACACATTCCATCAATGTGTTAACAAAAATTTCAATACTCACCTCCTCTGGTGAGAAAGCTCGCAATTTTGACATGGGGAACACACGATCAAAACCCTTCCTGAAGGCCTCCATTTGTGCCACTATACCTCCTTCTAGGCAGTATGATGTCAGTAATTCAGAATATTCTTCAATGTTTTCCAACATCACCTGTGTGAAAAGTAGTCAGAAGTAGTCAATAGGACAATATGCATGCTTGCTTGATCACAATTACATACATTTGGAAGGGAAGCAAATAACTAACAATTGTCATTTAGTTACACTAACGAAAGTGCATCTACACAACATTAGTGTTTTTGTGCAGATGATTACCAATAAATAAATGAAAGTTATTCTCTCAAAAGATCCATAAAATATAATTCAGTGCATCTTAATTTCTCAAGGTAGAATATGAGGAGACCAAAGCAGATTGTGCTCAATTTAATTGAATCTTATTTTCCACCTCTTCGGAGATAAAAATTTTACATTGAAAGTTTAAGTCATATATGTATTTGTTAGGCCTATTATTTTAGTTATGAATAAATTCACAAGAATATTTTAATTCCCAATCAGTTGATGCATTTTTTTCCAAATTTTTGTCCATCATCTATTTTATGATGAAATATATTCAATACTTTTACTAAATGCATTATATATTCATTACATTTAATACAGTAACTTAGCACAACACGAATAACTTCTCTTGAATAGCACATGAAATTATTTGAAAACCTTTTCATTGCCATATATACTCTCCCTTATGAAATATTGCAATTCCTTGGATTTCAACAGCAAATTGTTGAATTGAACATGTAATTTCCAGGACTTTTAGTATTCATCATAAACTCATATTAAGCCTCATTTAATCCAGGACAAAATTTAAGCAAAGCATCCTATAACTAGTAGAAGTTATTAAGGGAGGCGACCGATGGCGGAGGACAATTATGCCATTAGGGATAGGTGGATAATATGGCAGAGGTAGGATTCCCATAGAATGGAAGAGAAATGGTGGAGAGAAACCCGGCATCGGTATTAGCTTGCTCTTAACGAAAGGTGCCAAGGGGTCCACAGTTTAACATCCCATCCAACAGATTGAGTTGCTCTCCACATTGAACTTAAGTAGGGATTGGGTTTCCACCGGAAAAACCTTGCCACCATTAGGATTTGAACCCAGGCCCTCTGGATGGGATGCCAGTACACTAGCAAACGCATCAACCTGAACCCAATCATCATATAGTCCAATAATAAACTGTGTTTAATGGACAATATGTATTCTCATTATGTACAACTTTTACACCAATATCGCTCATGACAAAGCATCTAAGCACAAACATCTTTATTGCATCAATATTGAATACCACTATGCAGCAGAAAAATGTTTCACTTGCCTCCCTGTCAGCACCATCAATGGTGAGATCAGCTGCTGCAAAGCCATACACTCTAGATGAAGGGAGATACTGAAATGAGAGAGCTAGGTCTTCAAGTCTGACAGCCAAGGATGACTGTGACGTTGAGCCAATTGTGGTGGGCGGAGTAGAGAGGGCCAGATTGGCCAGCTGGTGAGCTTTTGCCTCAGGAGACAAAGTCTTGTCTGATATGATACGCTTTTTCCGTGCTGAGAGCTCCCTTAATTGGCACAAAAATCGATCCCGCGATGGATCAATATCAGCCAAGTCTTCACTGCTGAGGATTCCATAGAACCTAAAGATATGATAGAGTATAATTTTAAAAAACAGTAGTAAGGATATCAAGTATATTGTCAAAGATATGAAGTAGGCCATATTTAAAAAAAATAATATACCCCCATTATAAGATGCAGGAATGTTTTCAGAAGCAAAATTTGAAAATATTATCACCATATATAAAATGCACTTCATTTCCAACATTCCCAAAAATGCAACCTCATCCTACCTACACCCCTGATGTAACAATCAAGAGTTGTTGAGAATCATACCTCCCCATTTTCCAATTTAGGCATGTTTCAGCACATATTTTGTGTTCAGGAGATTTGATCTTTAAATTGTAGGCACAAAGACCTTTCATCATTCCTGCAATTTTGCAAATTTACTTATGAAATATAAATAGGTAATATCTCAAGGATAGATATTTACAGTAACATACTGTCTATTTCATCCTCCGTTCTTCCCTTGCTTTTGCTGAACTGACTTAAGTGAAATGGCAAGGGAAATGATGTGCTGCAACATCTTAAAAAAAATTGTTGAAACATACGGTCTTCTGTAAGACATGCCACTTTGGAGCTGGGTCTGGTTGCAGGGCTTGAGACAAAATTTGGGAATTTGACTAAGCACCATTCACTGTGTTTAATGGACTGAAATAACCTCCAAATTCTTCCTCATCTGCCACTAAAGACTACTCTGTCTGCCTCAACTTCCCTTTCACTGTCTATAATTGAGGCTTCTTGCCCTTTTGACTATCAAATCCACTTAAGAGGGCTATAGTGTGCATATACAAACAAATCTTGCCTAGATAAAAGATATGTTTAAAGAGTTGAACACTAGCAACCATCAAAATGAAGAATAAAATGTGGTTCTATAGAAGTGCTTAAGTCCCAGAAGTTTCCATTTCTACCTTATCAGGTGATCCCCACCTCAACTACTGAGATGAACATAGTCATACATACCATTCATGTCGTTCCCTTTCAGAATAAGAAAAAAGAGCCTCATTTCAAATTGTTACGAGGAATTTATATGGATTTTTGAAGAAAGTTGAGTATAGAAAAATCTTCGGGAAAATGGACAGAAAACAAAAGTTNAAAGTTGAGTATAGAAAAATCTTCGGGAAAATGGACAGAAAACAAAAGTTTCCGATACTCAATATTTATCAGGAGTGACTTAGAGGGAAACGATATGTTGGTGGTTCACGCACACCCATACTGTCTTAGAGTTTCAGAGTCGATATATTTTTGCCAATCTGTGCTAAAACATACACAATACATATCCTTTGATTATAGCAAAAGAAGCATTGACAGAATGTTCTGGGTATTATTTATAACTATGCAGGATCAAGATAATGAGATTTTATTCAATAAACCATGTTCTATCCCTGTATACTTTTTTATGCTAAGTTGTGACAAAGGAATAAAATAACCAATTAGTTTAATATTGCAGTGATGAAAAAATTAGCTTTTCATTAACTAATTATACATTTAAATGCCAATATTAACCAATTTTTGTTTACTTTTCTTTGTGAAATTAAGGGTATTTTGCATGTGTATTTCATGATAAACTTGTTCTTTTACTTAGAGCTTTTGTCAAACATAAGATACGGAAGATCTTGGAGAACACTCAAATGAAATATAAAAGCACTACTATAGTGCTAACTCAATAGAGGTTACCTTCTGTAAGTGATAATAAAAGAGAATCTCACCACAGTTAATGAAGCACAAACACTTGGCCCACTTCAACAGAAGTGAGAGGAGCAGAAGAAAAACACAACTGAAACAAACTTCCAATTTCTTCTCCAAAAACATTAGTTGCACTGATTTCATGGGTTTAGGCCAGGCAACAGAAGCCCTCAGTTTACTGATTCACACCCACTGATAGGAATTTATTTTGTTTTTGTTACTAAATAGGTACGAATTCGCAGCAGCCAGTGCTTCTTATCAAAACATACAGAAATATTTAAATTACTAACTTCCCAGTATTTCAACAGACCGATGAAGCATAATCCTGATTTAACAGGCCAAATACCAAATGGTAAATTATTTTTTGTTAGTTAAATAGTTTATTTTGGATCTAGATATTTTTTATTACAATTTGTTTTTGGTATCTTGAATATCAAAATCCCTATTTAGGATTTTATCCTATTTTGCAATGGTACTCAACATCAACTTAATCATATAACTCAGCCAAATTTTGTAGAACACATGCATGCTTAATGAACTTAGCAGGAGACAACAGTAGTGTTTACCATGGCCTTGCAGGGTCATGCTGATGGGCTTTAGGTGGATCTAACTCCAACTCCTTTTCACTTTCTTCTGAAATATATGATGACGTCATTGCATCCTCTTCAATTCCAATAGGTGAGCGATAATGTGTGCTACTGTATGAAATCCCAATCCTGATATAAATTAAAGAAAATAATAATGAATGAAAAGCATTAATGATTTGGAAATAGAACATCAACACATCACTTATTGAGACATTCAACAGGCTTTCATTTCAATTTTTAACATCAAAAATGTTAAATACCAATAAATGTACTTCATGCTTTTAAGGATCAGGGGAAATAAGAAATTGATTTTAGTGAAACAAAAATGAAAATGGATTTATCAATATGTAATAAGCACTTGAGGAGTTGAATTAAAGGTGCAGCAGGTAATCCCAGCTTTTTTTATATAGTCAATCACCTTAAACAGAAAACCTTTCGGCATTTATTTGTGAATGCATTAATCAAGAGTTAAGGTTAACCTTAGTAGGGGCAAGTTTTACAGTAATATGAAAAAAAAAGACAATCAAAATATATCATACTTTTCATTCATATTGTGACAGACTTCTCCCTGGCACATGAGCTTCAGGAAAGGCTTCGAAAGTGGCAAATCTACCAGACGACTGTCCTGCAGTACTTTGGCAAGAAACACTCCCAGAAACCAGAAATGTCGGCAGGCACGCTTGCAGACTTGAGAGTCCTGGGGGAGAGGAGCTGGGAAGAGGCCTCCAGGGCGCCTGACATAGTAGCCAGGGGGCTTTTGGAGCCCATCTTCTCCCTCCTCATCCTCGCTCATTGGATGAGCACTGTCTTCTTCATCATCATCACAAAGCCACATGCTCAGGTTTTTTCGCTGAAGCTCAGCAGCCACAAGTGCATAAAACTCCAAAGTAGGCCCAAGGCCTGTTCCTTCCTCACCAACAAACTCCACCTTGGGATGAGATGGAACATAATGATTAGAGGAGAACCAAGAGCTCAACATCACATGCCATACACATATTACCACTAACTAGGAAGAGAGAAATATTTTTATTAAAATAAACAAACCACAATTTCCATTGCTTAAAGGAATTGCTCATTCTTTAAATTTATTTATCAAAAGATTTTTAGAGTGAAAGTTATACAGAAGAAATAATGTAGTCCATAGCTTTAATGCATGATTTTACTAACAGTTGACCTCATCTTTTCTACTTAAACGCCTCACTAATTAATGAGTTGGTTTAAACTGCAATGGTAAAAATGTATTTCTTCAACTTGCTCTACACACTAAAGTTTTGGACACAGATTATCATGGTCAATTAAGCATGTACATTTAATAACTGTAACAACATTCCTCCTGCCTCAAATTTTTGAATTTCACATTCTGTACAGCCAAATGCAATGAAGCTTCCACCCTCCCTTATAAAACCAGCCTTCAGTTGAAACAACAGATTTTGTGACCATCCACTGTTCAATTTTATTACCTTAAGGAAAATGACAAACTAATTCTCAGGTTTCCTTCTCTTTTCACACTCTCATTTCTTTCCCTCCAAGCTCATTCCCCAAAACAATCTTTGTTTCTAAGATGTTTTAGGAATTACACGCTCAATACCCATGATGAAAGGTTTACATTATGGTATGTGCTAGTGAGTGACAGGACATAAGTGCAACATTATCAATTCCTCTGACATAGCTCCATAGGAGCTATGTAAGAACCTAGGGGGGAAAAGGAGTTCAGTAACTAATGCGAATTGTGCCTTCCTTATGAGTGGACTCCTGTCCGACTTATTATGTGATGTGTATTGAAGGCCTACACTTATTTTTTAGTAGTTGCAGCAACGATTTTTTTCATTTGCTCATATCTACAATTCTCAAAGGTAAGTTAATTTGTATTAAATAATGTATACTTTAATTATTTTGGTTTTAAACCAATTAATTTTTGGGCTTTTACTTTTTAGTGTGGTGCTGTTAAACAATTTGAGGACAGCTACTTACAATTAGTTGAAAAAAAGGCGATGTTGTGGAGGCTTTTTCGGGGGACAGTATCAACATCCTCAAGTGGAGAGACAAAATGGATGTTGAAATGACATGTGTGTACTATGGAAAAACTTCAGAATATTTGTATTTTCAACCCAATTCTCCTCTGCTGATGACCCTTACAAGTGCATAGGAGGATGGTAGGCCTTTAAAAGCTCTTAAAGTTTCAACTTGATACCTCTCATATTTAATCTCATAGGCATTTTTCAACTGCCATTGTTATGAGGGAAAAGCCGAGATTTGGGAATTTTTAGCCAGGACAGCTAGGAGAAAGGATTTTTCTATACAGGTGTCAACGATACATCATTGATCTCTGAAAATTTCACCATTCTAGTACCTTATTTGACCTTTTTAGAGAATCACGGAACAGACAATATCCTCCAAAAAATAGGTACTTTTCAACAGTAACGACATCTGAGAAATATGGGCTCAGCTACAATTTAAAGCCATAATTTTTTCCCTATGGCATGAAAACACTATTTATATTTACCTCAAGAATGCTCTTGCGATCAGCATGGAGCTTCATTACTTGCTCTGCCCAGTCAAGCAATCTCTCCCCTCGAGGAACTTTGACCCGCTCATGCTTCAGCCTGCCAACTCGGAACTCATGAGGGTCATCTCGTCTTGGTGACAGGCCTGGAGCTCTCTGCCTCTCCAGCGTGGCATCTCTTTGAGATTGCAGCCACACTATGGACCTATGTACAAACATATTATCTTAGAGTGGACTACAACATTCAAAAGAATACAAGAAGTTATACCATTCTCTATTTCTTACTTGACCATGTTCTATAAGAAATGCATGAATTTTCTCCTTTACCAAGATTATTAAGAAAGGTCAATGAGCTGTCAGAGTATGCTGATTTTTTTTTAATTCTCTGGATATTAAAAAAAAGCTTACCAATTATTGAGTACGAACAAAGTATTTTGTACAGGTATTTCATTTGTTGCTGCAAATAGTAAGCATATGTGTATTTTCAAATTTTATCTTCTGTTTTATTTATTTAATTTGTATTGAAGCACAAGTAATTAGGGTTATCTGTTTATGCTAATTAAATTATTAATTCATATTATTCAAACTATTACATTCTATGTCATCTAACTTGCAGGTTCACTTTCATAATTCAATTAAAAAGTTTACCGAAAAATCAGTATGCAATTATTTCAAGTAGACATTGGAAGAATTGCAATTGTACATAAGAGACCAAGTATGCAAAATTAGGATGTGTAGCTAGTAATGAATCACCTGGAAGCTCCAAAAGCTGTACAGTTGAAGTACAGCTGACGTGTCTCGAACGGAAAGAGGAAAGGGCAAATGTGGTTGAGCTCCTCACACCAAAGGGGAAGTGCACCTGATGACAGCACAAGAGGATCTTGGATTTGCTGCAGGAGCTTATTGGTTATTTTCTTACTGGTGAAGTTCTCAGAGGTTAAATTAAGTTCTCCATCTTGATCTGAAATAGAATATCATATTCATTTAAATACCACAATTTATCATGATAAAAACTATGATACCAATCGAAAGAAATAGCATTAGGCATGTTTTTGTTTCATTCATACATAAATCAGGTAAAGGAACAACATTTCATTAGTAGTAGCAGTTATTAGGGGAGGTGAACAACAGCTGATGTCATGTGTGCTGGTGCAAGTGACCTCAGCGTTCGGTTTCCTCCCTAATAACTTCTACTACATAAGATATGCAAATTATTTTTAAAATTGTGCAAAACTAGTATGACGTATCCACATCCAGTAATCCAGATGAGCTGAATGGTAAAATCTCAAGGTGCTTTTTCAGAAACAGACACTACAGAAGCTGAGCAAGTGGCCCTAGATGTTGGTTAATATTTTTTTGGAAGCCCTTTTTACTCTCATACATACAGTGAAACCTTAATTTTGCATAGCCTGAATTTAGAACATTTTCATTTGGTCTGGACAGTCACCATCAAAAATCAAACCAGTATGAACCTCATTTACTTCAAATTAAGTTTCTAAAAAGATTATTCGTGTAAAATGTCACCATCCCACATCGATGAAGAGCTGATTTTTACCCAAGTTTTTCCCAGGCTTCATCTATAGCTGTTACTGTTTCCTAACCAAAACCATAAGTCATGAGATTTTGGTTAGCATCATTAAAAAGTATCAACGGAGATATTCTGAAATGAAACAGTTTTCAAAAATGGTTGGAAAATGAGAGAAAAAAGATACTGTGAAGAGATTTGAAATATCCACTTCCAGCCATTCAATGATTGTTGCCAACTAGAATAAAATAAAAAATGTAGTACCACTAGGTCTAAATATGAAATGACTTTGTCTTCAGTGGTAAGCCAACTTACAAATGTCAAATGGGTGCCATCATACTTATAGATGTAACAATTGTGAACAATACACATCACCAATAATCCTTAAAACAACCCCCATGAATTTGCAAACATTAGTTCTTAAACATTAATGGACATTCCTAAATGTTAGATAAATGTTGCTAACATTTTTATTATTTGCACTACAAATCTTACTCTATTGATTTAAGTACTGATTCATTATAATTAGAACAAGCCAAAAAAAACACAATAGGTCACCAGTTAATTATAATTATATATATGTACATACCTTCGATGGTAACCAAGGGTGGAGATGATCGAGAAGTCATGTTGTAGTTCTCTGCCAAAGCCATAATGACAAAAAGGTGTCGCAAGAGCTGTAACACATCTTCCACAGAACAGGACGAAGATGTAGCAGCCATGATGGGAGCAGTAAAGGAGGATTGTGGAGTAAAGGGTGGGCCACCAGAAGGTGTAGAAGGGGAAGGAGAGGATGATACTGCCACCCTCTGCTGACGTGTTGAATACATTGTGGCAGTTGGTGTTATCTCGCCAACATGCTCACAGCTTCCTTCACTCTCCTTATGTTCCCTATAAATTATTCTGAAACAAAAAAAGACAATGCAGTGTAATTTATTTAAATAAAAACAAAACCACAGTATTCAACCCTAAGGTTGATTTGATAGGTGAGGGTAGAGCTCACACAAAACTAAGGCCAATTGCATGTGATGGCATTTCATCTCCATCCCTGTTTCTAACTGCCAAACAGCAGATGTTTTATAAGTACTTCAGTTTGGTATTAGGTGGCAGCATGGACAAAAATAAAATGAAATAGATGAGGTCTGAGAAAATGAAACATTACAAGATCGTTTTTACTTTGTTCTCAAGGGTTTGTTATTTTTATGATTGATTTTCATAATTAATTAAAGTATCCATTTATGTATATTTTTACTATTGTCTTGTTACCAAATGTAGATAACTTTGATAAGATAGGTAACTTTGCAACAGAAATACAATTACAATACAACAACATCCACCATACCGTGAAATATATGTGACATATATTTACACAGAAAATGCTCCAAATTTTGTCTTTGCATTAATAAACAACATTCTGAACCCATTCTAAGACTTAATTTATAACCTCAGCTCACTGACGCACCAATAAAAATTATAAAAAATATTGAGTATTATTAAATTCCTAATACTCATAGGAATTAGCTAATAAGTAATTAAAAAGCCACAATTGGTAATAACAAGAACTTGATATAGTGACAGATTTGTAAGGGAATGTGAGCACTTATTACTTCAAGATTTCAAAGTACATATTATTTAAGCATATGAGGAACAATTGGTGTTTGTTTAAATTCTAGCCATTAGTGCAAAATCCAGTTGGTAAAAATACAAAATATTATATCAGTAGTGTCAAAATATTGACACATCATTTTTGTATTTCATTGAAAAACAGTATCAGGTCAGCACTAGTAATATTTTCATCTGCAAATGCTACATGCATTGCCATTGCATTGCGAGCATGCAAAGCCTTTATGCACAAAGAATTTTATAGTATAACTACATACAAACAAAATTAAAACTTTTATCAGAGGTGAAAACGCAATTCAATTTCACATAATTTTATTTTACTGGATCCAAGCAGTAATGTACAATCAAGGTATCTATGCAGCCATGCTACATCCCTACAACCAATGAACTTCCCACCAGTATGTAAAACTTTACGTCCCTTCAATTTCATTAATAGGTTAGGCTGAAAAAAAAGGAATAATAATATATCATCTTTCATGTTAAAATCCTACCTTGTTCCACTATTTATCTGCTACAGCAATAATTTAAAAAATATCATGTAAAATTTTACATATCCCAATCTGTATACACCAATTTTCCAACGCCAAATATATTAACCTTTAAACTACCAATTTAAATGTAAAAGAGCAGACCTTCACTGCCTGATTTAATATTGGGCATTTAAATTATTCTTACATATTTCCTTAAAATCTTCTACATTTCAAGAACTTTTAAAGCTAAGTTGTACAAATAAAAAGTGTTAGACGAATTAAGATTAACGATATTTTATAAATATGATATCCATCAATAATTATCAAAAATAAATTTCACGTAGCTAAATTGAAAATCAAGGGAATTAGACGCACTCAAACTTAGCGTGTCCATAAGGGCACGCTGGGCACCCAGTGGAGCTTTTTTCCGTGCCCGTACAGGCAAGCTGGGCATTTAATGGCTAACATCCTAGCTGTTACATCATTTCCATCCTTTCTCTACACCAATTCAATAATGAGTCTAAATGTCAATTTACTGACATGATTATAAATTACTTAGTAAGGCTTCATGGCAATTACCAATTGAATAAAACATAGCTAATTATGGAGGGAAAAACAAATATAAAAATTCTCTTTATTACGTGTAAGTAGGCTCCCACACTCTTCTTAGCTTTTCTTGCCGACTACCGAGGTCTGCCATTTGAATTAATTCCTGAACGGCTCTGAAAATGGTCCAGTCAGGATTATCAAGTTCAACCTCCACATCTGGAATCTAAAAATAGAGAAATGTGAGAAATAAAAATTAATAATTCTCTGTTAACATATAATATAAATAGCAAAACCTCAAAATAAATTTTTTGATGAAATCAATGATAAAACATTTGAAATGCATTAATGTAAAATTGAGGATGATTGGTATCAGGATGGATTGATCAGGATAGTTTGAAAGCTTCTTTTGTTTCACAAATTATACATGTGTATCACAAGATTATAATACATATTATAAATACCAGCAACTTGTTTATAAAAACTGTAACAAGGAAGCAAATATTAGTTTTTAAACTTTAAATTTTTGCATAATGTCACAAAAATAAGAGATTGATATTAAATTAAGATAAAATATCAATTACCATTTGTTCGTCATTAAGTGCTTTTTCACACTAGACTATTTGCACCATCTGTTTATAGTTTCCAAACCATACCCAAGAAAAAAATAAGATGTTTCAATTCATTTTCACTATTATAAACTGTCAAGATTTATGTGATTAATAAAGTCATACATTATTGACCGATTACTTTCTAAATCTGAGAAAACAACCATATATATTGAGAAAAGCAACATTTCTTGCAGCTTACTCTTCTCTTAGGCTGAGGATCGTTGTGAATGAATAATTATCTCTTATCAAGTATCCTACACTTGTATCTGTTTCATAATGTCTACCTTCAGCTTGATTTTCAATGGTTATTTATCACTATCATAAGTCTCTCAAAAATACGAAACACACACCTAGATGAAAAGTCCTGGTGGAAAAATGTTTCATTTAATAGGTTATATACCAAAAAATAAACCCTTGTTTCATAAAATGAGCTAAAAACAATCAAGCTGTGACTTTAGGCAACTTCAACTGAGCAAAATAAATTGAACGTGATCAAAGTGAATGAAAAAATTGTCAAAATGAGCCATAATTTGGGATGCCAGCCTTTGACTAGTGCTACTCTTGATGCAATATAGTGAACCTCAAATTATGTCCTGGAACCACTGCTTTGAGTAACAGAATCATCTTGATAAGGTTTTTGGTAGTCGATTCTGCAAAAACAAGTTTTCCGAAAATCTTTGAAAATGATTGACATACCTTCCTTCCCCATGCTCACATTGTGCTTACATGGTCAAAAAAGCAGGATAATTCCAACAAATGAAATATTTAAATTTCTATCATTCTTCATTGTAGTGTTATGTAAGATATAGTTTGTTTTATTCCAACAACCCATTGAGGAAAAAAAGAATAATGTTCTAAAATTACCAACCAATACATAAAAAAAACATTACTTTGTTCATTTTGATAGACAAAAAGTCACTAAATGTAAGCTAAATAATATGAATTTACATTATTACTGCTTCTGAATGCATATATTATTAGGCTAATCCTATCGCCAGTAACCACATATATGATTTGATGCTATATTTATTTTGCCAGCCTTCCCCTGATTTCACAATTATTAGTGTTAGTCCCTAACAAAGAGTAAAATGAAAGTTTCATGGTAGTTGCTAGCATTAAAAATAAATTATTTATAATGGAAAAGTATAAAAAATAATGAAAATGGCATAATTTTTCAGCAATTAATAACAAAATGAATGCAAAATCTTAACCATCAACTAACTGGCTTATGACTTACACTGGGTAGATTAGGTCCTCGTAGCACAAGTCTCAGCTTGGGCTGATTAATGAAATTCTCAGCAATGCCACTTGTATCTTCCATTCCTCTCCTCCCCTCTCCACCACTATCCCCATCTTCATCCTCGTCCTCACCAGCAGGAGGTGGCGGAGGAGGTGGTGGCACATCTAAGTCTGTGGTTTGGTTCACATTTGTCCTCCCAGGACGTGGATCAAATGCTGGGATGAGCGCAGAGAACTGCCTCTTGAGCACATACTCGTCATCCCAACTACGCCTCTTTCCTCCAGCGACCCCACCTGTGCCTCCCATGCTGCTTCCACTGCTGCCTCCCATTACTCCACCGACTGAACCTCCATGACACATTCCAACCATACCATTTCTTTGAGCAGCATCTCCTGGGTAGGAACCCACAGTACTTTCATCCTCCTGCAAAATAAGAAGAAATAAAGTGAGCATGAGTGAGCGTGTACGAACAAGTGATAGGTAGGGGAATGGTAGGGTGTGTCACACAGAGTGAGATTCAAATTTAGTTTTATCCATTCTCACTTTCTTTCAATTCCCTTTAAGTGTGGTGAGTAACATACCCACCTCCAAACACAACGGTTGCAGGTCAGGTATGAGGGCTAAGCGATGCCTGGCAGTTCAACTCCTGGGAAACCATGGGCAAGGACTGTCTAAAGAGAATCCCGGGGACATATGATCCACCATAAGCATCTTGCTTATGCTTACAGTTAAAGAATACTCTATTAAACTGATGAACACAACACCAAACACAAAAATATGGGGAGATTGAACTTCTTATTCTCAAATCTTGAACTTCCATAGAGAAAAATATTGAGTCCCCTTACAATACAGATTGCATTATTATTAATGTATTTGTAGAAAGAAAATTGGAAATAATTCAAGATAAATTTTTATCACTGGTATATTTTCAACATTGGGGTGAATTGATTCACCAATGGTCCTTTGTAATAAACCTATAGTTTCACATAAGTAGAAACATTTAGGCATTAAAATTTAACAAGGCGAATTTCACAATAAAGGTAAACATTAAGGTAAGCCAGTTCGATGTTGTACTTGATTGATTGATTAGCAGCTTTATTTAACCTGGGCCAGATAAGACACAACTTTCCCGTCTGCCCCTGGCGAAAAATCTTTCAACTTCACTACTATTAAACTTAATAGTATCAGGTGTGACTTCCTTTTCACTATGGATTCGACACTATTTGTTGAGGCCCAAATGTGCTGAAGAGTTGCTGAGGCAAATAAAGGAAACTTTTAGTGCTGTCAACATTCCATTATTGCTTGCTGTACCAGAATCATGCTAAGTCAGATAAGATTAATAACCTAAAAATGATCATGCAGGTGGACATTACGGGGAGCATGGCACATGAATTCAAACTTATTGCTACCCTCTACACATCCTTGAAAATGGCAATTTTTCAGGTAACTTTAAGTAACCTACCAGAAATGATAAAAGAATGTATGCCAGCATTCTCTGATATTTTCATTACATAACGTCTTTGGAATGAAGTGGAAAAATTGGATAAGCAATTGTGAAGTCTAGCAATTCTGGGTATTCAGACAAAGTCAAAAAGAAGAATGGGACCAGAGTATAGGCCCGGTGATGGAAATTTTGTAGCTCAATAAGTGAAGATTTTGTAACCTCTACAATTGAAAACATTGAGTAAGGGGGACAGTCTGCAATTAAATTCCTTATTTTTAATACAATACAAGTTGGAAGCTCAAAGTATATTTTTTTTAACTGCTTGAAAGAAATAGACACTGGTAATATGATAGTGGGCGTAAGTTATTGGACGTTTTTCCTTGAGACAATTTGCTTTGAAGCAAGATAAATACAATTGCTCATATGGATCAGATGTTTTTTTTACCTTCTAGCAAGTCATGATAACATCATCAATGCATAAAGAAGAATGTTTTGTAAATTTTGCATTTCTTTTAAAAAACTCATTTCACATTTATATTGAAAAGAGAGACCATTTTGCATTTTAACTAATACTAAAAACCAAAAGATCTACTAGTTACAGAGCCTTCCATACTGGCTAACTGCTGGTTGCCCTTGCATGATTACCTCCATGTGGAACATCTAGAGTAGATCATTTATTAGGAGACAAGCTCCAATAATCATTTTTTGATTACATACGGGACTGAAAATTACCTATCATGTCAAATACATGACTTTTTCCACAGTGGTTAGCCTTCCTGCAACTATGAAGTAACAAACTTTTAAAACACTTACCATCCTATTTATAATTTTTACAGAAGGATCAGGACAAATGATATTTTTTTTCGTCTGGTTCCTGCATGACAATATAAAATATTTACATTTCCTAATGTTATGAAATAGATAAAATAGTGAACAAAATGAGTTCTCACCATGACTTCCTCATAGTCATCAAGTTCTTCATTTTCATCTTCGTCATTTTCATCATCGTCAGCTTCCGGTAGTTCATCATCATCCTCCAGCTCAGCAAGTAGAGTTGGTGCTCGACAACTCTCAAGGAAATCCTTTGGTTGGAGAATAAGTACACAAAGCAAAAAAAATTAATCTGTCATAAAAATCTTACTGAAGAGCAACAAATATCTTTTATTGACAATACTCATAAACAAAACAATATCAAGAGATTCTTGACATAGAGACAATCACATTCACAATATTTACCAAATAACCAGAACACTTACAATATTTCTGCATAAATACCCAATTGCAATGCATTTTAAGTGACATGAATGAAACCCATACATCAAGAAGAATACACCAATTAAAAAATATAATAAAATGAATGATGCATTAAAAATAAATTAATATTGTAAATAATTTCTATCACATCTAGAAATATATATACACTAAACTACAATATAATTGCCAATATACAGTCAAAAGCAATGGAAAAAAAACATTAAGAGCAAACCCATAGATGCCACATTTCATAATATTTCAAAACAAAAAGTACACATACAGTGAAACTCCCCTTTTGCGTTTTCTTAAATGACAAAAAGAGAAAATATTCATCCTTGGGAAATGATAATTTGCAGTAACCAGAAGAAAATAGTCCTATAAGATGATGTGGAATGCTCCCATTTTTGTATTTGCCATTTGGCAAGGTTCCCATTTAAATACTTGCAGGGGTGTGTGAGGCTTTATTTTTATCATTTTCCAAAGGAATCAGTCAAAATTCCAGAAAATCGAATAATGCTGAAAAAGATTCCAGAACTAAAATTAGGGTTGCATACGTGTAACTTTTCTGTCACACAGAATTTCTAAGTCAGAAAAAGTTAGCAATTGTGTTAGTGTTTGTACATCATACCACCACAAGAATGTGTGGTCCATGATAAGGAATGTTTCCGAGAAGATTTCTGAATGCAAATACCTGGAACATTTATACCTTTAGCAGAAAAGAAAGCACATCTAGTGAGCATGTTCTGACTGTGACAGATGTAATATGGTGCATCTG
>LYUA01000006.1:1298435-1308559 GCA_002093875.1 Calopteryx splendens
CATAACATCAACATACATAATAATGAGAACCTACTGTATTTTATTTGCACGACTTTGAAGTACCTATGTAGTAAATCTAATCTATTTGTCACAGGCAAAGTTCACACAAACTCCAGATGTTTGCCTTTTGAAGAACTATGCTCCAGCTGTTTATAATTATTAATCTCCTTGGTTTGTCTCAACCTTCCATGCATTGGTATCATATGAAAACATAAAACACAATTACTTATATTTTTCTGCAGTAAAAATTTGGCAGGCAATTAAGTTTATATTAGTTCGTAACCACAATTTAAGTTAAATCTTTTTGGAGAAATTTGATTTGAGACAAAGTGATTGATTTGCTTCAAAATCAACAGCTTCAGAAAATCCTACTGGTTACTATTACATGCTTATTGTCCATAATTGTCTACGTTTAAAAACATTTATGCCAATATTGTTTGTTAAGGTATTAAGCGCAAAGTTACAATTTTTCCCTTGGACATAGAATATCACAAATATTGCATATTTGGTGGAATTTGAGTATTCAATTTCTGGTATTCAAGTATTTAATAGGATTATCCCATTCTTGACTTTTTCTTGGTTTTTAAGATTGCTAGCCTATTCATATTCAGATATACAAATACAGATTATTTAGTTGATAAATTCAAAATACATTGATGCATCTCTGAGTACCAACTAACGTTTTAATAACAAAAGAAATTGCTGGGTGTTTGTTGCCAGATTTGTCAGCTTTATATGATTTGTTGATAAATTAGGTAAATAAAATGCTAACTTTTTATAGTATTATGCCACTCTTTTGACAAATAATGAGTCTAATGACTGAAAAGCATGCACTTGTTACTTAATAATTTATGGGTACAGTTTAAGTATATATTTTTCACATACTTTTGAGCCAATTAACTAAAAATCCTAAATTTTAATGTCTAATCCTAAGTCTAAGGTTAGAAATAATTGTTATTTTATTAACTGACAATGAAAATTACTTGATGAAACTACATGCATAAAGAGACAAAATATGTTTTCTTTTAAATATAAAAGGCTTGATCCATCATGAGTCATAAATGCTTGGAAAAAATACTATAGGGGAATGAACATTGCACATATGAGCTGTATCCACTGAATAAAAACAGATATGAAATCAGGACAGACAGCCATAAAACAAATCTTTAATGAGTGAAGCAAAACATTCACTGTCCACCACAAAAAGGAAATTTCCAGCTTTTCTCGGGCGTAATGGCCTAAAAACATCGCAGAAACTTATGCAATGTAATTTAAATTGTAATTGTTGATGATAAGCTTCCATTTACGCAGCATATATCACCAAGGCAGGCATGCAGCATTGCATGGAGGTGTCAAAAGAAACAGTGAATTCAAGCACCATCTCAACTGTACACAAATTCTACCCATTCTGTGAAAGAGTTCCACCAGACCAGGAGATAAGAGTTGTAAGAAAAAAAACATGCTGAAGGAAAGAAAAACATAATTCTAGGGGACAAGTTTCATGAACAATTAAATGGCTTTTTTGTCACCAAACGTAATCACTGGCAGGAGTTTCTGAGAGGATTAAAAATGTGAAGGAATGGGAAGGGAAGATGAAGAGAGCAAAGAGAAAGAAAGGTTTGTTAAAGACTTTGTTAGAACTAAAATATATTAAAAACAAACAGCAAACAATCTGAATTTTCCATTACTGCTCATTAATTTGTGATAGCCGAGTGTAGAATTTTTATTTATGCCTACATCCCATCACACTGTATACAAATGTGGAAGAGAGGATTTATTTCACATCTTACTATTAATGTAAAAAAATATTACAGCTACCACTGCTTTTATGCTTCTGCAATGAGAACTGATTGCATAAAGTCTAACATTAAGGTAGCCCATACCTTCAAATATGTGTATAAAGTAAATACACAATACATCTATCATATTAGTAAAATATGCACATAATAATGCACTAAGTGAGCAGTAGTGAAAATTTCAGATTACTTCCCACCTTCCCCTTACCAATCTCCAATACTCCTGCATAAGATGAACTTCAACAAAACTTCAATTCAGTATTTTTACTACTGCTACTTTCCAACATATAGAGTAGAGAGGGGAAGGTATACTTATCCTTCAAGAATGATCATGGATGGGAGTGGCTCTTCCAGTAAGGGTTCATTCAGTCCTTAATAGCTTATTTACTTCTTTATTAATGTTTTAAATAGATCTAGTCAACAGGTGCATTTAATCATAAGCCAGAAAACAACAAACCCCACAGTAATGTGTCTGATCATTAGAATTATTTGTGTTCATTTGTGGGATAATGGTACTCACATAATTTGAAAGGCGTCAATTCATTTTTCAAGCAGTATTTGTGACCTTAATATTAGCTGCTGTTTATGTTTATAAATTCCAAACTTACAATGCTTTCAGATTTATGTGGAACTGGTAATTAGTAATTGTGTGCAAGAATACATAACTAAATTCATGGTCTTGTATTTTAGTACATTATTTATATAGCTCCTGTATTTTATATACCATTCAACATTTCCCAATAACTCCTCCTCCATTTTTTCTGACAGCCTCTTTGAGGAGGGAGATGAGAGAGGGGAGGAGAAGGAAAGGAAACAGAAAATCTTATCTTAGCTCCCCAGTAAGGTTTCTTCAAATTTATAATTTGTTTTTACCAAATTTTAAATTTGAAGAAATGAGAGAAAGAAATGAGAGAAGAAATGAATTTACTCAATTACAACTCTTCATTTATGAGAGTAAATGTAAAAAAATAGTCATTAAACTGTGCTTGAGTGTTAGGGCAATTGTTAAAAAAAGGATTAATAGCCAAGGGTGCTGAGGTTAAAAAATGAGTTATTTACTCATTTGTCAAGTGCTAAAAGTGAGCATTTAATTTTCTACAAGGACCTCCATTAATTAATCACCCTGAAATGCAATCTAACCTGGGTCCACTCACGCCCATACATTATTGGGACCCTTCCTACTCAGAAGTGACTTACTAAATAGAAATCCCATATGGGTAAACCAAAAATGACATTTAGAATTTAAGGACTCTTTTGTCTCAACCTCCCTCACTTATCTGACTCCGAATGCTATTGCACTCAACATGCATTTTACAACAAATCACCCTAAAATGGAAAATAAATCCACCAAACTATAAGTAATACAACTATAATCACATAGGTCAAACTTTAAACATCTATAGGGCCCAAATAAATAACAAATATAGTATGCTTTATGTACTGTCTTAACTCAAGCCCCCAACCCTCACTTGAAAACATACTGTAAGGCTTCATGGACTCCTCATCCCACCTATTCACATGTGCCTTTTCTAGATGACCACATTCTAATCTGGTAATAGTCTGGCAATATGCTAGCTGAGGTTGCATTAGATCCACTAAGTTCAAATTCCTGAGGCAGTGCATTTTGCACTCTAAAATCAGAAGTTTTGGCATTTTAAATCCCACCCCTTCCATGATTGCACTATGTTTTCTTTTAGTAATTCAGTTAAGCTTATCAGTGATTTAATTTGTGCTGCTTTCCATTTTCCCAATAAATGAAAGAATTGCCTTGGAAGTGCAACTGAAGAAAAATATATTTTTTTATCCTCAATTAAATATGTGAAAAGGGAAATGACTATGGCTACAACAACAATTTACGCAGAAACTTATAAAGAAGCAATTTTGTACAAAGTTATCCTAATATTATTTTTACCCCAGTTACTTCAACCAAATCAAACAATGATTGCTGGTTGAATAGATTTACTATAGTCATTAAACTATTTATAGCTACTCGGTTAACACAAATGATGCATTCAAGATGCTCTGTTGTTGACCCTTGAAGGAGCATAATTATCTCTTCATCCTCAACAGAAGATAGGGTATCTCTCTCAAAATCAAGCAGTTCCAAACAAAATACTTGACTCATTGCTTTTATCCAATTTCACATAAAACTCAGAGAATTAATATAAAAAGAATATTGCTATACCTCATCATATTGTTTCTCCTTCTGATGAAAATCATTCCTTTCTGGCATAGAACATATGTTTTTATTGGGTACATCATGCAAATAAAACTTAATGCAGACATTTAGGCAATGTCAAATTAAGAATAAGTAACTGATTTTTTTGCTACCTACCAATATTCCAAATAATTCCACATCATATTCCTGGTTGAAAATTAAATTCAGTTATTTCACAGTTTTAATGAGAGAGTGCCCTGAGTTTAAGGCATGTAAAGTATTTATCTATTTCAGTAGTAGAAGCAGTTGAGCTCTTTTGAAACATTTGAGCTGCCATGCTATAAAATGATTTTACTTTTTGTTTGACTTCTCTTTTTTCTTTCTTGTTCAACATCCCTTCTAAATACATACATTTCCCTCATTCCTAACCTCAATATCCTTTTCCCCACCTTTCCCATTAATATTGGCCATTGATGCCTTGTTTCTCTTGATGTTTCCACTAGAGGTCCCTTGTAGCATTATTCTTGGATAACTGAGCGCATCAGGCATAACAACTGAATCTTTTCTCTTCTAACTGCCATGGATGTATGCATCTGCTATGCTCTATGATCAACCAACTTCCAACACCCTTTTATGAATTTATAATAACTGGGGTACCTTCCATTTCATTAATTGGAGGTTTTACTCTAGGCTGAGACAGCTGTCTACTTATTAATTGTTACTTTGCCAGGAATTTGAGATTATTTAAGATTTATTTAAGAAGAGAAAATTCTCTGATCTTTCCCATACTGATCTATACCTGCCCTCTTGCTTCTCAGCATTTTCCTCGTTAAGTATCTAATAAGATTACTGCTTTATAGATGTTTGCTCAAATCATATAGTGCTCTAGGTGCTCAATGGACATAAAAGCAAACATTGAGTGTGGAAATATAATAAAAG
Organism: Calopteryx splendens; assembly: GCA_002093875.1. Classification (NCBI taxonomy): domain Eukaryota; kingdom Metazoa; phylum Arthropoda; class Insecta; order Odonata; family Calopterygidae; genus Calopteryx; species Calopteryx splendens. The sequence goes on from LYUA01000006.1 coordinate 1,303,329, forward strand.
GCAATAACAGAATTGCATAACTACAGCCGAGTCACACGATGTCTGAAATATTAATGCAAAGCAGATAAGCCATTATGGTAACAGCATATTGAAAAATGATTAGGAAATGAAAGGAAATGCTGAATTTAAAGCCCAGCAAAATAAATCTTGAATTTAAGCAAAATTTATACATTAAACAGTGATAATGTTTTGGCTGTGACGCTCATAATTTTGGATTGAGAGAGGAAAGTATGCGAAGCACCTTGAGCCAAAGGACCTATTAAATAATGTTTGGTCCATTGACTTTGATGAACTTCCCTGTGCCAGTCTATAAAGCCCCTTGCAAAAATGAAAAGCACATTTTGGAAATAACTCAACAATTTCAGCCAATGATGCATGCAAACCGGATAAGATAGCAGCACTTCCTTTCTAAAATACTCAGAGAGAAAATATTTAAATCATTTAATTTTACCAAAGTGTTTCAGGTTTTCATTTAAAGTCTTTGCATTACCAATGAAGGGAAAGAAAAGAATACCAATATGATCAGTGTGTGGGATTATCTACACACACTAAATACTATTTTTCATGTCATTGGTTAAACCACATCTCTAAATGAGAATCCATATTTCCATCCAAATGCTGCAGTTTTATGCAATTTATGAGAATTGCAACAAATGACTTCAAAGCCATATCAGAAGCTAGCTTTAATTTATAAAAAATGGAATGAAATATTTTGCTTAAATTTTGCATTTTGTCAAAGATATTTTGCCTCATAATATGTACTTTAAAAGCAATACATTTTTAACTTTTCAAAATATAATGAAACCAAGATGAACATATTAGGAGGAAATGTTGGAGAAGGGACTTTTAACACACAAGTGCATGAATCTAAGATGACCCCACCCCCTTTATTATGAAACTCAAGTATAAATAAATTAATTTTGATTAAAAATTGATTATAGTAATTAAAAAAATAATTATACATTCATTTAATTACATTTTTGTTCATGTACATAGACAAAAAGTGCAATGTTTCAGCTAAATTTTAACTTATCAGTATTCACAACTCCTCAGTCAATTAGAAAACTATTAAAAGATCAACTCAAATAAAACATAAAAATGTATTAAACAGAAATACTTGCACGTATACACAACTTATATATACAGAACTTCAAATATACGGTCAAAATAAATTTATAAATAAACAATGCAATGACCTCGCCAAATAAACAAATTCAACCTTTGCAATAATTACAAAAAAAATCGTTTTAGTTTAATTCACTATCACGTTCACCATTGCCACTAGATTCCTCACCATTACTCTCCTATGGATATATCCTGGGTTTATGACAGTATCAAAAACATAGGAATTGCACACATAATCAGCTTGGCACTGTGATTCCATTTAGTTTGTGGGTTCACTAATACTAAGATTTTGAAAGAAGAAATAAAGATACCATACCGCAAATCTATACTTCATATTTAATTTTTAAAAAACTTAACTTGAATCCTACATCACACATTAGATCATCACTGTCTCAAATTTCAAATTATTTCACCAAAAAGCTGTTATCCATTTATAAATTATGAGGGCTCTTCAATTTAGAGTTGATCATAATTTTTTTATTTACATAATTTATTGCTCATGAATTTAATTTTATGTTGTAGTGATAGCTTAATGTGTAGTGTAATAGTGGTACAAGTTGAATTGATTTGATTGCATTTGCGTCAGCCACTGCAAGTTGAAACATATTCAGTTTGCCTACAGCAAGAACAGAGGCAATACATTGCAATGAAATTTGCTTTTGCCTGAACAGATCATTAGCCAGGGTCTGTGTAATACCACAGGAGGCTTAAGAAGAGTCTGATTTTCCCTCTATCACAGCTAGAAGATGGTTTCAAATGTTTTTAGAGGGGAGATAATCAATTTCAAAGGAAGGTGGACCCAGAGTTCCAGTCACTGCTCTTACAGAAGTAAACATTAACACTGCTGCTGCCATTGTGAGAGATCATAGAATAATGTTAAGAGCCCCATCAGAAATATTGAAAATTTAATTGGGGCCACATTTTGGCAAGAGAAAAATTTCACATCAGCCACCATTCACAATATTTTTGTCCACAGTGGGTGGGCTCTTCATCCTCCCTTTGGTCCAGAACTAGTCCCATGCGACTTCTTCCTGTTCCCCATTATGAAGAAACACATTCATGGAAAGCTAACTGTTGCTGAAGGCAAACTGAACATGTTTCAACTTGCAATATCTTTAACTAATGCAATACTGGATGCAAATCAATCAAACTTGCACCACATATAAATAACACATTAAGCTAACAATGTAACATTAAATGAAATTTTACACAATATATTATGTGAATTAAAATTCAATTATTGTACAAACTACACTAATAACTCAACAGGTCTTGTATATATTATGCATGATGACTACCATAAAAGTCGGCAGCTACGTCCATTTTTAGGTGGTTTCTCTATTTATCTCACTTTATACATAATTTAAAGTGCACTATTTGAAGGTTCCCAAAAATTGTAAGCATAGAACTTCAAGTATTTTCAATTCTTCTTCCCCACATATGTAGTCAAATAATTATGTGTCAAGTTGAGACACATGTCTTTTTGGTGCAGAAAAAAATTAATTTAGCTAGCAATTATAAGCCAAATCTCTTATTTTTAGAGGCCCAAAAAACATATTCTTAGATTCATGCAAATATGATCTATGAAATATATTTATTATTTATCATATATTAAATTAAAACTTGAGAAGGAATTAAACAGACATTGGCTGCAAAGAGGAAAAATAACATCTAATTTGTTACAGCATTAAATGTACTTGCATCAATGTATTAATGCTGGAATCAAGCATGAACATTAGATACAATATGCCGATAGGCCAAAAATTAAAAAGTTACCCTATGATTCAAAAGCAACAACACATCCAAAAAAATCACAATTATAATGATTAATGTACAGTGGAATCCTGACACAGCGAGTACAACATAGAGAAAGATTCCTGAAAATACAAGTAATACCCAAAGAATAGTTTATTGCCCTATTACCTACATATGTGCAACAAACTCCTGATTTTCCTTGCTAATGACTGGTCAAGGGTGCACGGAAAACCCACTGATTATGAGCCATACCATCATCATGAGAATATCATCAGCCACCAATGAGTAGAACCTCATAGCATCACTTTTTAAAACATGTCAACCACACTGATGATGCACAGAACTCTCCCTCAATCCCTAAATAATCATGGAAAAATTTTGCTTTCCCCGCTAGAATAGGACATGAAACAGGAACTCCTTCAGCTCACTTTTGGTTGAACCACCATAGCAGCAGGGTCAAGTTTTGCATAGGTCAATTTTTTCTTCAACTTTCTTTTCATTACATCAGTGACTCTGTCAAAATCACGAGTGAACACAAGAATTTTCATTCTTTGTTATGTATATCACGAACTGTTTGTACCCCAATTCCCAATTCTTCAGCCAGTTTTTTTTTGCTGCTTCAAATTTGTCTAAACAACTATTAACATCGAGTTTCTATTTAACTGATAAGACACCACACGTTTACTTTTCATAGCAATTTTCTACTGTCACGGCACCTCACAAATCTTCCATGTGACAACCCTGAGCGAATGTAATGTTTTCACAAATGGGGCCCACTTGATCGGGAGGCGTGAAACATAAAGATGAGAGGACGTCACTTACCATGCTTAGTAGACACTTCCCTTACTTTCTCCATCTACTACCATTGTGCATGGGGAAGGACCACTCATTTTGGTGACAGCTAACCTAGGTGATAGAATAGTACTCAGGGCCCTCACCCTAACCCTTTCGTACTGACAGAATTAACTGGGAAATATGTATCTCCAAAGCACTCAATACCATGAGAGACTCCTTATACATCTGTACTGAACATTTTGTCAAGGTTTCCTATATGAAAAATCTCTCGGGTATAAACTTCTACACGTTGGGACCCCCCTTAGCAAGCACCAGTCTCTCTGACTGAACCGAGGTAAGTTTGACCCTTCTTCGCATTAGCAGCCCGGTTAAATAATTTTTAATTCCCATTTCCATTCCCATCACATCCATTCTATCATTAACACTGATAAAAAAGGCTAAGGCAATGCACGGATAATCTGCAGTTTACTGTAAATTAAATCAGTATCTGTAGTGAGTCCTATATACTACACAGTTGTGCTAGATATTATAAGTGATTACATAGAGCTTTACATAGGAATGGGAATTGTCAAATTGCATCAATATTTTACCACCAATAACACATTTTCACTGTCTCAAAGTAAATTCATTATTATAATCTGGTGATAGATTTAGTTCCCTAACGAAAAAATATGGCAGATAGATGCAAGAAAATAATGCTGACAATGAAATAGAAATTTGAATTAACTGATTAACTCAAGAGGAATAAATTGTGAAAAAAATGTCTAAAGATAGAAATAGACATAGGAATTTAAACTGGCATGACAATGAAAACAGTAAAACTAAGCTGAAGAAATATGCAAGGAACTGTGATAGTGGTATAATTCCTTCAAAGTGCAAATTTATCAAGAAAACCTAATATAAAGAGTTGGATTCTGTAATGCTTCAATTGCTTTCCCAAAGACAAGCTGAAAAAACACCTCTTTCTGGTCACATATAAAGTGAAATTAATCCACAAGGAATTGGGATTAGAAGGGTAATTCAAGGGTTGATCTGGATGGTGAACTAGATTTAAAGTTAGTCAGAAGCAAACGTGAACAACCCCAAGAACTTTGAATTGAAAGAATTGGTAAAAGTCATGAAAGAATTCAAAGACATTGATAAAGAGAACTTAGACAAATGGATTAACGTGGATGAAAGTGAACCAGGGCTCCAGATCATGATCGATGGGGAAATTGTTGGCACCACAATCAGTCAAGATCAAGTATAGGATGGAGTGGAGAGAGTGGTAGAGAAGACAAGAGCAGCATAGAAGATAGGAGCAGTGAATACATGAGTCATCACCATGGACTCATCTACCGTGATGGTTTGCTGCAATATATGCCGCAATGGGTATAAGACTACAATGATAGCTAAAAAGAATATCCCAGTCAAGTGAAGTACAATCTTAACAAGTCCAAAAATCAATCTAAGATAATATACTATATGCACAAAAAATAAACTTTTTATTCATGTTGATATGAGATACATTTAAAAAATAATTACCGTATATGTCCGAATATAAGCCCCCCTTTTTT
>LYUA01000006.1:1311056-1322146 GCA_002093875.1 Calopteryx splendens
GGGGTATATTCGGACAAATACGGTAGTTTGGATTATTTGTTTTCTGATTACTCATGTGTGTCCTCTGTCATTAGCCTGGATAATCATTAAGAGATTACAGTATAGTGTACACAATACTGTATCCTTCTAAGAAATAAGCAAAGTCATAAAAATAAATGATAAATCATTTGTAAAATTATCCCAGTTATTATCCTCAAACCTATCACACAAAATACCCACCTTGATAGCTATCCGAATGTCATAGAGATTTAACTAATAAACAGTAAAGAGTGCCAATAGCAATAATGAGAAATCTATATAGTTATGATTTTTTTAGATTTTGAGTACTCGCTATGTTGAGATTCCACTGTATTTTTGAATAATTCCATTATTATATGTTTAATGACCCCAATATAAAATCATCAGCATCCCAAAAGCTATCAACGTGACAAAGCAAAAAATAGCTTGCTAATAATCAGTGAAAACTTACCATTTCTCAGCTCTCCAGTTACAGTGCCCTCAGCTGGGGGGTTCCCATCCTGGTCACGCCATTTCCAGTCTATGCCCCTCACAATTCGAGCACCAACAACGACGTGGCGCAAAACCTGAGTTTTCATAAGGCGCCGCTGCCGCCTCAAGTTCGCCTCTGCCTCTTTTGCAGCTTTACCTTGAGTGAAATTGTATAGGGGGACATTTAACAAAAGAATTGTTCCACTTGGAACCAAAATTAAAAATGTTTTTAGTCTTAACATTTCTGGTAAAATAAACTTAAAAAATCTTATCACCAAATTATTAGATATGAAGTCATATCAGGGACTTTCAAGATGACAACTAAGAATTATGCCTAATTTAATGGATTCAAAATAAATTCTTGAAATTAATTATTTTAGTGAATACATCCAGAAAATAAAACTGATCCATATTGTAGTAAACTTTCTCTATTGATGCAATATTATGACTTTGGGTCTGACATATGCATAAAAAGAATCCCAATGTTTGAGTAAGCTTATATTTAATTTTTCTCTCTTTCTTGTCAGCCTCATATTCTTTAAAGAAACTACAGGAAATACCATGACAGTAACTTAAATGGAATCATCTGCTGGTGTGCAAACAAATTAAAAGATTTCACAGCATTAAAATCACTGAAAAATTGCCTAGACTGGGATTCAAAGTCAGAACCCTAAATTTCCAGTTGAGTACTTTAGCTTACAATTAAGCCACACAGGCATTCTCTTGCACTGTGAAATTCTTTGGGCTTCAAAGAAACAAGATGTCCTTATGAATTAACATTTAGTTAATGCTACAATGTCATCATTGTGGTCACAGTGCCAAAGTTCACGATGTTAAAGTCAATGTTAGAGATGTTTTCCTTAAACAAGTTCAAAGAAACTGCAAGAAATGCCATGATGGTAACTTTAACAGAGTCACCCACTAGTGTGCACACAAATGCAAGAATTAGCCCAAAGAAATTCACACCTCAGTTGCCTAGAGCACTACAAGTTTGCAGAAGGCATGCACGATCATATGAGCATAATATATTTCTCATAACTATGCAAGAAAGGCAACTTGAAAATAACAGGCATAATAATGCATTAGATAGGCATAATTAATTATCAGAAATTGCTGAATAGGCTAATTTTACCATTTAAGTCATTTACAATTTAGTCATACCTTCACATGTAAAGTATTTCCGTGGAAATCAAAGAAGGCGATATCCTGAATACAAGGAAAGTTTGCGGAAGGCAAGAATAATGTTATGGGCAATTTATATTTCTGATAACCAAGTGAGAAGGATATAACTGGATATAACACAATAATATAATATAATGCAAACAATAATAATATAATAATGCAAACAAGTACCATAATTAATGGCTGGATACGTTTACTGACCTTCAAATACAACCGTATGGGATTAACGAAAATTAACTTTGCCGAATCTAATTAGAATATAATATATTAATATCAACAACATCATACAGCATTGAGAGGCATTAGGCAATTACAAATTACCTTTAAATTTATTGTTAACAACCTTCATGGTGGTATCAAAATATTTCTGTGCATAATGGAATGCTTTAATATAGCGTAATTTGCATCAGGCAATATATAACATCAATAATATCATTAGGCATGAAGCAGACTAACTTCGACTGCCAAGTTTTTGTAGGCTGTAATGCTCGTCCGGGTACCCTACGCTTTGTAGGGTTAGTTAAAGGAACACTACCACTACATAGCAACTCTGAATCCCGTTTGTAGGGTCTGCTTCCCTGCACACGCCAGTTAATGACATATGTAGTGGCAGTGGCCACTGTGGTGGCATTTCTGAATACAGTCCTTAGACACACAAAAGTGTGGAAACTTCACTTTCGTGTGTAAATTCTAGGCTTTATGACCTCATTTTCAGTAAAAATCTAATTAAAGTCTCCCATGCACCTTTTGACCTGTGCTGTTACCTTCATTCTCTCCTTGATCCAACCTTTCATTTCATTCACCCATCAGAAAAATCTCACAAAGTTGAATTACTGCCAGTTAATTACATGTTTGCAGGTGCCATGCCTCCTAACTATCCATAAAAATATACATGTATACTTGTATTGTCCTCAGTGGCATAGTACAATAGTTCATACTAAATGGGATATTAATCATAAGGCCAAAGTGAATAATGGTTAAATAAATATTTTCTATGACCATCAAAGGATTTCAGTGTTATTTTGATGGCAAAGCAAGAGTGTCAAATGAATACATCAGATTATTAAATCACGGATGAGGAGGTAGTGGAAGTAAAGGAAACGAAGAACTATATTGTCATTATTCTAAAACAATGTATGTGATTAAATGAATATTAGAGGAAAATTTTAATTGTTGTTATGAATTAATGTTTAGCAAATTTTTGTTAAGTGAGGCATATTCATATCTATCTTTAGAGATTAAGTTTAACTGTAGACCATGGCACCATGTCAAAAATCAAATTAAATATAACTTTAGAGTTCAATTCTAAGCCAAAGCTGAATCTTAAAGGGTCATTTGAGAGAAAATTTTTCATTTTACTATCAATTATTTAGTACATTATTTTTAAAAAATGACTTACCTAGGTCTTCACAAACTCCAAGAACAGTTCCATATATCTCAAATCCTGACAAACTCAAGTAATGAGTTTGACCTGAAGCATTTTTCCCCATTTGCTGTATTCGTATATGCCTCCAACCCTAAAAATATAAATTTGCATTGAATTAGCCAAGGAATAAAAATAGAGGAGGAATTATCTGATTATCTGTTATTTTTGTATCTTCTTCAACACTTTGAAGTGTATTTTATTTTTACATATTTTACATTTGTATTTTACTTTGTGGTTTTTTTTATATTGAATCGTAATTATTTAGGTGAAAAGGTATCACACACATGAGGAATTACTGTGCATAGAGAATTTAAAAAACCTTTGTATTCAAGAAATTATTTACTTGTTGCTGAGGTGGAAGCTGCGATGGAGTAGGCTGCTCAATGATTTCTTCAGCTTCATGGAGGTGGGTATGAGTGGATGGCATTGCTGTAATTGAAGGGTCAAAATGCCAAGTGGCTGTGCTTCCAGGCTCATTCAATGAACAATCATCAGCATGTGTATAAAGAGTTGTCCAGTTCATGCCATCTCGAGAAACCTAAAAGAAAACATTATGTTGCCTTCAGAAATTTCGCATGCAGCTTAATGTATATCACAGTTCCAAGCTGCATGTGGCTGAATTGGCCCATTATAAAATTAAAATTAGAGAATTCTGCCGGTTTCATTTTTTAACATTTGACATACTTACTACATGAGCTAAACCACTTGCAAGTAAAGCAATAATGATAAAATCTTCTTCAAACTTGAGACTTAACCTTATCTTAAATAATCATACCAAAAAGTCATGAGTATTGATGAATTAAGCAAAATATATATTGTTCATGATACAGCAAGATTGAAAATTTTAATCTTAAGATCAAGTGTTTTGAACTGTTATTTAAATATTTTCCCACCTCCATTACTTCAATACCACATTACAGATCATCTGCATCGCTTAATTTTTCTCAGTTCACAGAAAATATGAATCGGATTGACAGACAAAATTTAGTTTTGTAGTTTCCTTTAACCAATTCAAATTAAACTTCAAATAAGTTCATTTTCTAGCTCCTATAAATTGTAAAAGATGTCTCCCACTTGTTATAAACATCTTAGAAGTGCCCTGACTGACCTATTGTTACTGTTGCAAATTTTATTCATAAACATAATACACCAAAAATGTATTTTACAGATCTTTGTGAATTAATTCCAATTCCAAAGGAAACATAATTAATCGATGGGAATGTAAACCAAGAGCCCATTGTTGAATTTATGGATACAGTCACTCAGCCATTCAGATAAACCATACATTCTCAGTTATGTTTAGCATCAAATAATGGTTAAAACATGAGACTATGACTACAATCATGAGAAAAAACACTACACACACCTATATAAAAAAGAAATGGCAACTGAAAATTTATGCTTAATCATATTTTTAAAACTCCACTATTATGTAATTCTAAAAATTCACAATGATAAAAAGTATCATGAACAATTCTCAGATTTCATGGCAACTTAGTACCCTGGTCATACACCTGCACAGTAATTAGTAGCTTTATCTTGAATATAAAATTTTATTATTCAGTAAAATATACACATTCAAAACATATATTAACCTGAAAAAGCCAATTCCTCAGAGCAGAACGACCATAGCCACGAGCGTGGCGGATAGTGTATGATGTTGGGATGATCCACAAACCAAGGTCAATAGCAAACCATGCCCTCTTATCATCATTGGTATGACAGTTCAGAGCTGAAGAGTCTCTGCTAAGTATGTCTTCCAGCCTTCCATAAGGAAGACTTCGTCCTTCAGATGAAGTGACTACCACCAATCCATATTGTCCAGGATTCACCCACTCAGGACAATTTCTTTAAAGTATAAAACAAAAAACTATCACCACCACTATTACAGAAAAGCATTGCAATGTCATCCATGCATAAACATATTTATTTTGGCCCAAAGAATCAATTGAAGAAAAACTCTAAAGCAAACATCAAATTACATGAAAAGTATCCCGGCCTCAAAAACCTCTGGGAGCAGTATCTAATAGTGAACTGCTGGGATGCCATTATAATTGTCACAATGTAATTGTATGGAATAAAGAATTTCTTTCATTTTGGTGTTTGTGAAAGCATTGGCGAAGGAGTAATTTCTAGTGCTCAAAGAAAATATTTTTTTCCTACATCAGCTCATTAGAAATATGAAGACTTTCATGAATTACGACCCTTCCGATATGACAAAACCACAAAATTTTATTTTTAACATAGGTATCTAAATTCCAAAATTAATTATTTTTCTTTTGCTAAATTATTTTGTTCTCTTATTGTTAAATATCAATACAAATTAACGAATGTTAAAATGAAGCAATAAGTCATCTAACTTATAATAATTTTAAGGAATGTTTCTTTAGTAGAGAAGAATTACAAACAAAAAGAACAAACCTTCCATTAGTTCCAATCCAAAAGATGACACCATTTTCATCAAAGTCATGCTGATAATTGAAGTTAAGATGCTGTTGTCCTTCCTTCAGTCGCCGGACAAATGCATAAGAGGATCTCTCATGGTCATACCATTGTTTGGCAACCATTTTCAACAGATATCTTTCAAGTTGAGAGACAGTACTCAAGGGTTCCATCTTAAGGGTACGGCCTGTGCGGTCAATCAAGGCACTCTCACCAGGTGCCTTTTCAAGCCGAAAACGGAGCCGACGTGTAAGAATCTAAATAAAAAACATATGTTAACTGCCAATCATCCTGGTAATTGAGTTCGTGAAAAGTGATTGGGATGATTATTTTATTTTTCATACCTCACTATTATGTATGAATTTAAAGTTACAGCAAATTATATCCTAACACTATAGATGATGGTTGATTGATGGGTGATTGAGACGTTAAAATCTATTCATAGGTCAGCAATATGAATACAAACAACAGATGATCCAACAAAATTGAAAATAAAGCATTATATGTTCAATAAAGATAGCAATGGGTAAATAATGGTCATACTGAAACATACCTGTAGGCCATATCCAGAACCTGGGGTGTCATAGAGGTAAATTGGCAGTTTTTCAATCGACTCCAGAACAGCAACCAATTTATGCACCAACACTTTCTCAGGGTCAAAATCTGCATTTTCTGCTGCTTTCTTCTGGCGGTAATGTAAATATTATTATAATACAATTTTCATTTATCATCAAATAAAAATGGAGTCTTAATTATAAAATAATAGTGGCAAAAATAATCATTTCGAATGGGTATTTTTTCCATATTTTTCCAATTGTTATTAAACTTTTATTAATTACCAGAATGTTTTATCAAGCACCTATCATCTTATTTATGGAGTTACAGAATAACCAAGATCTAACACTCCCAGATTAAGAGAAGTTTCATATTTAGAGATTTTTTTCAGATCAAATTAATGCCCTATATAAACAAGGTACATATTAGTTTTCTATATTCAGTAAAACACTTGCATTTAACAAAAATGTTCATAATTTTCCTAAATTCACTTTGATTTTATAGAAAAATCATGACGTTTCATTGGAAAATACGACAAAGTCTTCTACTATAACGTCAGAGCTTATTTGAGTATGAGTGACCAATTTTAAATTACCATATTTCAGATTCCTAATATGTGGCTGTAAGCATTCAATGCATAAATATTTTCTTTCCTTAAAAAACATAAATTTGAAATTCACTTCAATCAAAATTATATATTTAGCAATGGATAAAAGGCTTGATATCTCATCAAAATATAATTTAATGGCCGTGTGATGAACATTTTTCCACAAGTTTTCATATGCAATCCAAGATTCATCAATTAGCCTCATATCTTCTTACAGAGAAGTATCTAAGAATAATGTTGCCTGCAACAAATATAAAAGCTTAAAGATAAATTTTTAATACCAGGAAGCACTCAAAAGCCACCAGTCCCAACATTTAGAGGCATAAGACGAGCCTGATTCTGACTTGTTATATCTCTGCTACTCCTTTTCACAAAATGCACCCTTTTTGAAAAATTTTCATAGAAAAAATATAGCAGTTTAAAATAGGATGATTTAGCTTGAAATAGGTCAACACTCAAGCACTCGATGGCTCCACTTAGCAACTACCTTTTACTAGTGTCACGACTCTAAACCGATAGAACATGCAAACGAGGAGTATCTCACTGGAGGATTACATTGTTTGATCTGATGGGCAAAGTGAGTGAGATGGAAAGAGACAGATTTACATCCTCATTGGGAAAAAAATCTGAAACAGCTAACATAAACAAAGCACACCCTTTATTTTAGGACTAGGTTCTTGAAATAAATTCTATTTTATTCTACTCTATTTTACAGCTCTAATATTTTTAAAGCCAGAAATTAACTGAAACTATTAAAATACAAAAGCTTTTAATTTAATAATTAAATTTGAACATAAAATATAAAATCAACAATGAAATATTAAAAAAGTGTCCTTTTTAAGAAATTACCTTGAAGCAAGATTTAAATACGCCGACTCTCTCTTTCTGAAGCTTCACCAATTTTCTCCTGGATGACATGGATGATGAAGTGGATTTATGATGAAGAGTATTCACTATGTTGTCCTCTAAGTCCGATACTGTATTGCTACCACCACACCAAAAAGACGATGATGAAGAGGGAGACAGGAGGGTGACAAGTGCCTGCACAAGACCGCTTGAGTGCAGCTCATATGCAGATACAACACCCCCTTCCTCCTGCTCAGCACTTAAAAGGGCCAATAATTCACTCAGAGCTGTTTCCAGAGACTCTCGCCATGCTCTTCCCCCACCTGCACTGCCATCTCTGTTGTTTGTCTGAACATAAATGAAAAAGGAATAGGGCACTCATGATGCTAAAGAAATAGGATGCAATGAACACACAAAGGTACACACAACCTGAAAGAACAAATTAGTGGCACTCTCATCACAATTCAAAGTAAGGACATGGATTACATCAAATTATTTCAATTCAGAGATTCCAAATAACTTTTTGTTGTTATAAGTTGTGGATCTACATTCGTAAGGGATACTCAAAGAGATGTTATTAAACTTTCTTGCATTACCTCTAACCTGGACTGATATATAAAATAACAATTTAATTATTTTTTGCCTTATCTCTTGCCTCAACTAATGGACATACTAATAAACGAGGCTGAAAACTGACACCTAAGGGTTATACATCACTACATTTTGAAATTTCAAGGTCCAACCCCATAAATATTTTCCTTTCACAGAGTTATATGCTCCTGCAAAATTAGAGCTCAATCAAAAAATAATTAGAGGTTGTGCAACAAAACTCAATTTTTATAAAAGGGCTTAAAGTTTGAGTACCATCTTTAGACACCCCCAAGGCCAGCAACACCCTCTACCATGACTCAGTTAGTCCCATGAATACTGCAGTATTGATAATGAATAAAAATTTCCACTCCCTTGAGATTTTTTTAATTTTGGATTTTTCTCTTATAAAAAAATTAAAATAAAATACTCTAATTGAGCCCAACTTATCCATCAACACTCAACACTTCTAACTATTACTGTGTAAAACACACATTCAGTGAAGTTTCATGAATATTTGTCAACAAAGAGGCTAATAGAAGCAAAGCAAACTTTTTTAGAACATTTTTGAAAGGTGATGGCATGATGTTTTTGCAGTCACTTGTGCACTGTAGCCCAGATCACGATCAATATACCTTTCACCAGCACTTTAAAGGTAAAAATTATTTTCAAAAGTTCTTGTACCACCAGCCATCTACGACAATAACTACTGTAGAGACCAAGAAAGAGAAGGCAATGACAATTTGGGAGCACAAAACCATTGGCCATCATCCAAAGAGAACTCCTTTACTAGACATCAATCCTTCAATGCTGCAACTAGCTGGCTTTGTTGAAAAATATTTCTCTATGCTTCCTCTGTGTTTTATTCTCTTGAGTTATAGGGCTATTCAAGGGCTTGCATTACTATGATATTCTAGGTTATCATCATGGTGGAACTGCATTTGAATGCATGTTTGGGTCTAAGTAATTTTGCATTCCAGGATTGGTTTTCTTTGAGCTCAAAAATAAGACTGATTTTTGGTCCCTTACAAGTAGAAAAAAATGTTTTACATACAGATCAATACAGTAAGTTTCCTTCTCAATAGCAACACCACACAAAACCAGACAACTTTCATGCCCTGAAAGGAGCCACTATTGAGTCATTTCATTATTTTAACCTTTTGGGTGCTAAGAATTTCTTGCGTGAAGATTGCATGATTTTGAAGCAATTAACACTGAAAATAAATTCTATTTCATAAACTAAATGTGATAAAACATTCAAACAAATAAGTCATTTACTGCTTTGCACTAACACATTTATGCATTCATAAAATTGAAAGGTTAATATTTTTAAATATTGCACTATGTAATTTTTATATCATTATAATCATACATATGGTTATGTTAAGATTTGTTTTGTATGTACCATACAGAAATTAGCAACATAGATGTACACGCAGAGTCATTTCAATTTCTCACTATATATTTCTTGGTCAGCTTTCCTTCTCTCATAAAACTCAAATATAACAGCTTCATGTGTTTATTGAATTACTGCCCAAAATAAAGACAATGAATAAAAACAACAGAGTAGACTATATATACATACAACTCAATGAAATGCATTCACTTCTGTACTTAGGTAGCCATTACACTTGTCATTATGGAATTGAGACTCACCTGCTTCTGGCAAGCCCTCTCTATTTGTGCCACAATATTTCCAAGTTTCGCCACCACACCTCTTGGTTGTGCTTGTGCAGCTTTAAAATACTTCTCATACACCTCTTGCGCTTGAACCTTGACCTTAAAATAAGAAATGAAACTTTCATTCCATACATTTTATTAAAACAACATACATGCTAGAGTATATGATGAACTGATAAAAAGTGAAAGGTAAACTCAACATATTAGTTTAACCTTAATTATACACTTAACAAACATCTGTTTGGTATATTTTTAAATAAATCAAGTAAAAAATAAACAAAAAAAATATGAATAATATGCTGATACTTTAGCATTATTTAATGGATGGAATGTTCTTCTAGAGCTCCATATATGAGGATTCATTTCAGTAAATTAAATATTGAGATATTCTTTGGAATAGAGAAACTATGAATTTTCAATACTTAAATACATAAACTAATATCTCTTCTCTGGCATAAGAGAATAATGAGGGGACTCTTTTTGTCCAGTATATTTATAAAACCACGGAAGCATGCAACTAACAACCTATTGTTTGAGGAACAATACAAATTTTTATGAGAACAGAAATGTAATAACAATGGAATTTAAAAAGTGGTGCTCTTGTCATTATTCATTAATGTGAATTTTAATTTCAAATGACACATTACTTTCAAAAAGCTTTATAAAACGTGCCTGGTTCAAGCTAAAAAAAACCTACAGTGATGATAAAATTAATTCTTCTAGCAATAAATCCAAAACTTACTGGGAAATTATAAACGCATATAGAAGAAAATCTTCAAAGTGTATCCTTCATGACATCAATAAATCAGGAAATAAGTCAATAGCTAGCTACTCTCACCTAAGCAATTTCTTCAGCTGTTTACAAATGAGCCTTTCCTATCAATACCTACTGATACTCCCCTAATCACTACCATGTCCTCCAATATGTCTTTTTTTGTTCAGCCTTGCACTGAATGTGAACTGAAGCTCATCTTTTCCAAGCTTAGTAAAAAATATTGTGCTGGCCCTGATGACATGGCAGGATCTGTAATATTCAGTATCTATGACTGGATAAGTGAACCACTGCTATTCTTAATTCTCAAGGCAATTTTTCCTTCTGCGCTGAAACACTCAAAAATAGTGCCTATATATAAAAATAAAGACTGTCCAAATGATGTTAATAATTATAGACCCATTACATTACAAAAAACTTTAGCCAAGGTATTTGAAAAAATGTATGCTCGCTCGCTTGTGGAGCTGAAGGTCGTGGGTTCGATCCCCGGCAAAGGCGAAAAA
>LYUA01000006.1:1333262-1345767 GCA_002093875.1 Calopteryx splendens
ACAAAAAAGATTACTTGGAGAGCAAAGATTACTTGGGAGATTTCCGTCTATCACTCCCCCAAAATTCTGTACGATGATCGCCATTTCATCAGTAAACTTTTAAATAGATATTTGGTTTCCAGTAAAAATCGTTTGCCAAAACACCTGATCTTAGGAATCAAAGAGTCATACTTTTTCAAGTAAAACATTCGTGTCTATCCTTATTATTGCATGTGCAGTGATATGCAGAATGAGAAAAGCATAAAGTTAACACCTCAGAACCAAAATGTTTCCATTTAAGTAGAGAGTTTATGTTGTTTTAAGGACAATTTTCGAGTGGGGATAACTCTTCTTCCACGTGCCTTACAAAAGGGAAGAGTTGTCAAAGCAGGGCTGAATTTCGGACTGCGGAGGGCTCCTATGCTGAAAAGTTGGGGTGGACACCTTTTGAGGGAAGGTAAAATGGTGCTGATGAAATAAAGTGAGCTAATTGACCGCAGTGAAATTAGTGCAGATGGAGTACTTTACAACCCAGCCCAGATTCTCATAGATTAACAATTTTTCTCTGGATGAGGTGCTAAGAGGTCACATTTTGATTGGAGGGACCTGAACACCATTCCTATTAGCCCCCTCAGGCCAGGAGGCAATGAATAAAAGCATTATGGCTTTGTAGGTATTTAGATGTATCCTTCAGATTATTGCCCGACCATAACACACCTTATTTTGGAATGGTTTGAGCAGAAATAAAAAACTAACCTGGAGCATGGATTCACTCATTCGACATATTATCTACATTTAACCAATATTTAAACTACCTACTGTAAAATAAAAGGCATAATATAGATTTTCAAAGATAATACCAGAATGTTTACGAAGAAAAGAATAAAACTTTGCCATTCTCAAAGCTAATGTTGTAATAACAAAATAGATTTGGCCTTATGTTTATAATTACCATCACAAAAATTAGGGTGTTTAAAAAAGAAATTACGTACTCATAATTTGCCACCATAAAATCCATAAAGATTTTTAAAAAATGAAAAATTATCTAGCTATTTCCAAGACCACTGTATGCTATCATAAGATGCCATGCGTCACCTCTTTCCCCTTAAAATTCATCATTATTGAAATTTTAGTTTTCAACAGAAAAAATATTCATAATTTATTTAAGACATTTTGCAATAACCCCTGAAAAAATCTCAGATTTTCAACTAAATTACTTGTCAGTTCCTCGGTTTAATCCAGTTTTAGTGATTTCCTAGATTTTACCCATATTTCACTTAGATTTCCCAGTCAATGCCCACCCTGCATCAATTTGGGAAGGAGATATGGGGACAGTGGGGATTACTGTAGTCACATACACAATTTTTTCAAAGAGAAGAGGCATAATGACTCCATTGAATTTGAGCATAAAGTATCTATCCATTTTTTACAATGCTTTGAAGTTAGGAGCTTCCCAGGACTCTAGAAGGATGGACAGCGATATGAAGTTAAGAAGGGAATGCAGAGAAGAATGAGTGAGGAAAATATATGAAACCTTTGCTGTAGGATGCTCCTAAAAATTCAAACTCAATGACATGTTTAATACATCTTCCTCTCAGCTAATGCAAATGTTTCACCACTTCTACTTCCGCATAGTCCTCACAGTCAATCCATTTTCTTCATTTTCCACCACAGTTTTGTGGTCTTTTAAAAGATAAACATTCCCAAAACAAACCCCAAAACTATAGTATGACTAACTTATGCAACCCTATCATATCGAAACCATGCAGTGAGCAAAATATATGGTCAAGATAAATTGCGAATTCTTTTTAATCATCAAAATCAAATATTGTTCTCGTTATACATTTTCATATTAATGCATAGTGTCTAGAAGAGTTTCAAAATTTATTAACCAAGCAGTACATTCCACACATGGTATATTTTATGCAGAAAATGCAGTTAGTATTATTTTTAATGCATCTACTTGTGTGCAATATGCCAAATATTAATGTGTAAACTTACAAGCTTTGTTCTTCTCCTTAAAATATTTAACAGTAAATTTTCTTATCATGGGAGAGTAGCTTCAATTTGCAATGCACCTTTCTCTGCCTGAGAAACAGCACATATTTCTCACCAGAAATTTAAAAATTAACAATAAAAGTAGTAAATGGAATTTAATTGGTCAACAGGTTCTTTAGCTTTGGATAAGCAATAATACTAATTACTTACAACACTAACCATACAAAAATTATAATTCTCCCAACACACTTACCTTCAGTAGTGAGAGTTTCAGTGTTTCTCCCCTTCCCTAGTGGAAGAAAAAGGTATAAGTCCATAAGGCATGTGCATGGATTATTACTATAGGCATTACATTGATATTGTTACAAACACTGCTAAACATATTCAGGATTTGCAGCTTAACACCCAGGATCCTAAAAAAGAGAATTCTTTTTTGCATAAACAAGGAGCAAGCAATAGTTATGTACATTGTCAATGCAAAGGTGGGGAATAGTAAACACCCAGACAAGTACTCATTTATAACAAAGCTATTTAACATGTCAAAACATTTTTTTTTTAAACACAAATGTGGTAAACTAAGGAGGATAAAAACGTATTAAGGATCAGAGAGCAAAAGTTGAAAAATTATCAAACACATGCAACACTTACTATCAACCTTAAGTAATACATTCAAATAATTCAAGTACATAATTTCAAATACACTTTAAAAGATGTAACTAATTTGTTCATTGATGACAGTAAAAAAAAACAAAACTTCTGACTTACCCGAGCGGGCAACTACAGCTGAGCAAAGCTTTTTTGTTATTGTTTTTAAGTAAATTTAGAATTTGAATGTGGTGAAAGCGTATGCTGAAAAGATGTGGTCAGGGGAATGAAAGGTGATGATGTTTGGTGGAATAAAGAAGTGAAAGATTCTGCAAGTGCAAAACAAGAGGATGGCTGCAGATAAAGGTGAGGCTAAGAGTATAGGCATATTGTTCAAAGGGTGAAAAAAATTTAAGGAAAAAATATAGTGAAAGTAAGCAAATAACATCAATGGAAGATGTAGAAAAAATTCAATTGACTCTGAAGGAAATAAATAAGCTATTTTGGAAATTGGGAGAATAGTAATTTAGCAAGGAGAGGGCAAAAGAATAAATGTGATTAAGAATATGAGTGGTGATAGATTTCATGGGAAATATACAATTAAGTAGTACTGATATTGTATGGAATAAATGCTGAGTTAGAGACCGTCGGAGAGAGTATTTTGGGAATTTATAACACAGTGGCAGAGAAAATGGAATTGACCCAATATAAGCTGAAAATGATTCCAGAGATAGATATGTAAAAATAAATTTTTTTGAAAAAAAATTAGAAAACTCTGGCATAAGAGGTTCATCAAGGGAAATGCTGAAGCGTTGGGACAAGTTCCTTACTACTAATCTTTGCTAATTGTTTAATTTACGCTCGCCAACTTTATTTCTGTTAACAAAATTCATGAGACAATATTTATCAGCTTTAATTATATTATAAAAGAATAGAGGGCATGCACAATCTCTAATTTAAGAACAGTAAAATAACAATATTCTCCACGATCTTATTGTTAAAAATTGAATGACAAAAGCAATTTGAAATACAATTAAAAAACTGTAATGCATTTGGTTCTCCAGATTTTCTATTTGTTCACAACAATAAAAATGATGGTAACTTTGAAGGTAAAGTTTAAAAAAATCTGAATATTACTATGGGGTGCAATTTACTAGGATATTTTTTTAAGAATTTGAATATTCAACCCAAACCAGTAGCAGTAAAAACTTCTGCCGCCAGATGCTATTTGGTACATATTTCAGCTGCTAGTCTGCCAAATGGCATCTTCATGAGTGTATATGTTTCTTATTTTTTGTTTTCTTCACAACAAATTCTCCTCTGCTGCAAATTATGAAATGTTTCCGATTATGAAGATAGCTGCTTTATTTCATTGTCAAAATCGTACACCCATGATTTAAAAAAAATTGAATATTACTATGGGGTGTAATTTACTGGCTGCAATTTATTATGCAATATTTTTAAGAATTTGATTATTCCGCCCAAACCAATAGTAGTACAAACTTCTGCCACCAGATACCACTTGGTACGTATGTATTTCAGCTGCCAGTAATTATTGAAAAACACTATCAAATCGAAATAGTAGAATTATTGTACACAATACAATGCATGCATGTCAGCAGTTATGACTCAAGTCATTGGATTTGGGACAACTTTTGGTGTAATCCGTCTCATGTTCAATATATTCGCTAGAATGCATTGTCATGTCCCACATGACAGTCCAACCCTACTACAAACATGATTTGCCTGCTTTCAGGACACAAGGACCACTTAACGCACTCTTGTGATCATTTCTGGAGTTGTGCATGACGACGGTGGACTCAAATGTTTTTCATCCTCAGCAGACTGCCCCCCATCTTTAAAACATTTAGACTACACAAGAGTATTTTCTTGACTTAGAGCTTGCCTACTAACTAGACTGACTGACTAAAAGTCTCCTTCAGCTTTCAGTGGGTTTAAGAAGCAGTTTTCTTGAGCTTCAAACTACACTTAAACTTAACTCCTCTACATCAGCCATTTTAGAATTAGCAGACAGATGAATTTGTTGTAATCAAAACTAAGAAACACACACACTCACGAAGATACCACTTGGGAAACCCTACATACTCTAACAGGAGAGTAGACAGAATTTTAGAGGTCCTCCTTAAGCCATATTAAATATGTAGTACAAGTGTAATAGGTGACTAATGCATACAAAAATTTAAGATTCAGATAAAAGACAAGACTGTGTTTTGTAAAAAATTTACTCTAAATGTGAATCTGAACAGCAGTAGAATTATTGCACACAATACAAAAGATAACTTTTTATAAAATTTCATTTTTCTTAAAGGATTCACATTTAAAATAGTATGGAATTAGCCTGGAAGAGACCTGGATGTTTTCTTACTTCTTAATTATTACTTACATGAGGAATATACTTTTTTGCACATGGTTAGCACATGGCACCTTCTTAGTTTTCTATTACAATTGACTATTAAATATGAATATCATTAATGAGAGCTCAAAATGAGTGCTCGCACATTGAAGAAATTATTTTCACTGCAAAATATAAACTACTAATAGTAAATACTAATTAATACTAAAGCTGACTAATTAAAGCAAATTCCCATACCTTTTTCCACGCATATATAACACTACTGAGTTTCAACGAATAATGTAATAAACACATGCACATGAAAACATTCCCAGATTAAAATGAATCAAAAGTATACTCCCTCACTCAAATCATTAAACTAGCATCACATACTCAGTATGTGTAAGCAATGGCAATTAATGAAAAAATATACATACAGAAAAGTGGGCTCATAATACTACCCAATCACCCAAGATAAAATAAATAGGTATTTACTGGGAGTGAAATCATGCGATAGCAAACGCAAGGTTGATGCTAATGAAGCTGAGATGAGGTAATTCTCACTTTCCGTGAGCCCATGTGAGAAATAGGATTTTACTTGCAAGGGATTAAATTCTGAAAATCCTGGAGTAACAGAGGATACTTGATCTGCATTATTCTCCAAGAAATTTGGGACATGCATTGATATAATGTATAAACTTGTGCACCATGTTCAACCTGCCTTTGAGTACTTAACAACATAAAAACCTGTAAAATACTTCAGGACTGACAGATGACAAATTTTAACGTAAGATAATGCATTGATTTAAACATTTGTAGTGGCTAACAGAGAATTTTATGATAAAATGATTACATAGGTTATATAATCACCAAAATAATAATATCAAAAATGACTGATAGATAGCAAAATTACCCTTTTGCCAAATAATTTATTTGTGATTTTAAAAGTGGACAAATTGAGATTAATGCAGAAAAATCCCCAAATAAATATACATAGTAGCTTTGTCCATAGTCTTGTTCATACCATTACTCTCTCTGACAGAACTAGCATTTAGCATAAAATACCGTAGCTGTTGCATCTATTCATGTTAGGAATTGGGCATGTTTCTAGGAGTGCGCCATACAAACACTATCAAAACCTGATCTACTTTTACAACCAACTACAGTGAAACTTGGTTAATACATTACTATTTTCTGTTTTCCTCTTTAGTGTGTAGATTTCTCAAGGTTTTTTTTAAATCTTAATCCATTGAAATACTCAAACTAGTATTTTGCAAGCATGCTTTAATTTATGATACTTTAATAGTTAGTACATTTATTGATATGCTGCAAAATACCCATACCATAGATACCCTAAGATACTGCCACCCGAATACAATGAGGATTAAAAACTTGGCAGATGAAAGGGTAAGCGTGAGTAAATTGCGAAGATTAAAATTTTTGAAGATAAGACATTAGAAGGTCTAAATTTGTGCTCAATATAGCTATTTACTAATTAAACATCTCAGGCATCCTTTACGTGACAACAAACGAGAGTTAAATCAGGTCTCTGAGGCAATCCACTTTCCCTTTATTTCCAATATTTTTCAGTTTGATCCTCAGTTTCATAAAGAGCGATTTATGACTTACAAATTTTTATTATATTGAAAATTAGAATAAATCTACAATAAAAATTTGACCTTGAGCATTTGAACAGGTGGTATATTTTGTACAATAAAATTTAAATATAGACTGGTACCGAATCTATCATGACACCCTCCCTAATTATTGCTCAAAATCTGAACTAAAAAAACCCCATGCTATACTCCAGAGTATCTACAGTAGCTCCCAGCAACTCTTGTCACCGAAATTCATAAGACATAGAAAATTATGAAGCCAAATAAGAATATAATTGACTAAAAATGGGCTCTTTTGTTAGATAGTATAATTTAGCTCATTAGCTAATTTAAGTGGTTTTTTTAAACAATGAATGAATCTTCAGTGGGACTGGAATGTGAGAGTGGGCAGTTGATAATTTACATTGCATTCCATTCTAAATATCAATTATTACTTGACATGGACAAAAACCTAGTTGTGAAGCAGATTTTGAATACTGAGAAAATAGAAATTCAGAAAGTGAACAGAAAACGTCACATTTAGGGTTTGGAATTAGTATTAATGCCAAGAATTTTGACACCCACATTAAATAAAACCATGTATACAATTTTAAACCTCCCAGGGATTCTACAACAATATACAGAGAAATGTCTACAAATCAAAATTCTCTCACTCCACTGGTCTTTTTTTAAATGTTTAACTTCATAACAGTTGGGATTTAGAAGCTTCATGAAAAAAGTTTTATAACTTGGGATTAAATATACAAAAAACAGAGAACTTTGGGTAATTTTTTACAATGATTGTGTAAATCACTTACATAATTTGTGGGGAATAAAAAGTCATTGTTATCATTTAACGAAAATTCATAAGTTTCTATCTGTATGCAATGCTAAGTTTCCATCCATTGTATATTGACTGATATGAATATTGGATCATATCAAGCAAGATCTCTCATCTGTAATTAATAAGGTTAGAAAATAAACTTATTTATTTCAAACTTTCATGTAATCGAACTACAGTGCAAAGAGAGATATTTGAAATATGGATAAATACATGATTAGACATGATTGATATGATCATGAACAAAGATGAAAGAACATTTGATTTAGCATATAGGTAATATAGTGGACAGAAAATTTCATATTTTTAAAATTTCTATGTTCTAACCATTAAATATTTTTCCTTAACAAGGTAAGAGGTTCCTTCAAAGTTAGTAAAATGCCTGATCAAAAAATAATAAGAGGTTGTGCAGCATCATCCAATTTTTAAATAAGGGCATAAAGTTTGAGCAGCATCTCTAGACAGCCCCTGGGTCATCAGCACCCTCTTTTGTGACTTGGCTCATCCCACATCCCATGTTTATTATGAGAGAATTTCCACTCCTGTGATTTTTGAAAATTTTGCAATTTGGCGCATAAATAAACAATTGTCAGAGAATACTCGTTTGGTCCCAAATTGTTCTCCTAAACAATACATATACTAATAAATATTATCTACTGCTTTAGAAAATAGTTTAAAATACAAGTGAGGTTTCAAGTATTCTTGACAACGTTTAGGTCATACAAGCTATTTTAGAATATTTTTCTAAGGTCATGCCATCAAATTTCAACAGTTACTTGCCTCTCCACTTCCCCACTTTTATGAAAATGCCTATTGAGGTAACTTTAAGTGTATAGCTGAGAGCTAAATTTCAAAAAAATTAAATTTACGCAATAACAAAAAACTTTGCAAGAAAAAGTTTCAAATTGTTACTTGAAATTGGCATTTTAATGACAAAAAATATGCCATTGTGATTTTACTGGCCAAATATGGAATCACAAGATTATTATAAGTCCATGTATTTGAAACATATATGTGCATATATTGAATTTTTTTCTGTCCTTAAGATTTCAAAATAATTAGTTTTACTTAATATAGAATTTTCATATGCATACTCTAAGAATGAGACCAGGGAAGTAAAAAAGTTATATACAAAATTAAACAATTAACCATGACACTAATGTCACATTAAGATTACTATAATAGCTCTATTAGTACATGATATCCTGATAAGTTAATTTAGCAATTAGCACTCTAATTAGTAAATGGAGTTTTTGAGTCCCTTCAAAAACATACCAACCAAATTCCACTGTACTAAGTTTAATTTTTAATCCAGACTAATAAATTTATTTAATTTGGGCTGTTTGATATTTCACAGCTTTTCCTATCTATTATTCCAAGCAGAACTGTATTGGTTAAGGGATCTCAGCTAAACATAACACACATGGTACATGCACAATTTGAGACCAATTAAACCCTGCAGAAAAGCATTCAGGTGAGGCACTCTGACACATTTACTGACAACTTGGGAAACCATGCCTCATTAATCACTAAATGATAGTTCCACACTTATGGCCCACAAAATATAGCATCATGCAAAGCAATGAAAGTATCCTAAAGCTCTTCAGATGCAACGTAAAGATAACAGCCAAATATAAGAAGCAAACAAACAATTGATATGCAACCTCAAATGAATCAAGTATTGCATAGCCATGGGGAAGGAATTCAAAATTGAAAGGTTTCAATCACAAATACCAGTGCTGTCAGATCCACCTCCTTCTGGACTTCCACTTGAATACATGGTGGCCAATTTTCCATCAAGAACAAAGCGAAACCACCCATTACTTCCATTGGACAATTCCAAAGCTGCTGCCTCACTCCACACATACAAGCAGTCACGGCCCCGACATACACACCACTCCCGCCAGTGGTAAGCACGACCTGGGAGAATCTCTTTTGCATCATCCAAAGCAGATTCCTCCACTTCACCAGACTCACTGTGCTGCTGATAATATTGAGAGAGAATGAAAATTAAGTGTTGAGGATATACCAGATGAATCAATCTCAGCCATTTAAATTACTTCACTAGCACTATTACGACCAGAATAGGTTTCATCTGAGTATGCTGGACTACCAGAATTTTGGCAGTATTCTAAACCTCATCTTCGTAATTTTCTTACTTTCCCATCTATATTTTATAACTTATATTTTAATGTTTTTTAATGCCACCAAAATAATATCACTAGGTAATGTTGCACATCTTTTTTGCCTCAAACTCTTTTTAACCCTATTTCAAAGCTCTTAATAAAATAAACTTAGTAAGTCCATGAAAACATTTTATTTCCTAATCAAAGTTTAAATTATACAAAAGTAATTTTCTAGGTGATTAAATTCATCCAGATTTTTTCCTAACTAGCTTCTTAGAAATGATGGCAATATACTCATAATCCATATTTCAAAATATCTATAAGCATGAATGCAAGGAATGCCCTTACTTTGAACCGTTGAAATCTCCTAGAGACTGAATCAGCCAGGTATGAACAAACTAACCAACAACTATTTCTACTTAATGAATCTTCAACATTATTAGTGAATGTTTTACCAAAGTTTACCAGAAATGGTGACATTGAAAGTAATTAGAGAGGCACCTGAGTAAACCCTGAGGTATGCAAGCTACTAACATACATCCATTTACCAAAATCAATATGGTGATTATCTTGGTAATTAACTGAAAAAAATCCAACTTTCTTGGCCAGCACATAATAGGAATAACTTGGCTGGCCTATAATTTCAGATCTACTAAATATATCGAAATTTAATTTTGGAAAAATTTAGGCCGAAGCATGTTTTATAACGTATAGAATATTTTAACATTATTGCATATTTTATTTTTTAGTTCTTTTTCAATTTAAAAGTTTGGGTTATCAATGTAAATAAAGCTTGTAGTGGAATGATAAAAGCATTTAAGATTTTGCGCAAACCCAAGGAACTTATATGAATAGATTATTTTACAGTGAATTTTATACTACATACCAGCATTTTTGCAAGTCTAAATCTCATCTTCATAATATTATTTATTTCCCATCTATATTTTATAAATTTTATGATAATCTTGTTTAATGGCACCATAAAGCTATTAATAAAATCATAGCTTATAAGCTATTATCTACTACCCTAATCACCAATATAGCATACTAATTGTTTACTTGAGGAAATTAAATACTCCAAAATATATCAATACAATGACTTACATTTTCTCCTTTCCTCGAATCCTGAGTCTCTTCTGGTCCAGCCAACTGCATCACTTTGCAAAATATACCCAAACGAGCAAAATGATCCAAAAAGATATCCTGGGCCTTAATCATAAGATCTTGTATTATTTGCAAAACTACGAGATGACCATCTTCATCCTCCTGCAAACAAAGCAACAAAAAAGCTAATTATACATTAAGTTAATATAAATCATGATATAAGAGAAACAATTGCAGGGAAAAAATGGAATGATAGATAAAATTATTTCTTGTAGGGTACACAATACTGCTGAGAAACTGCACCATTTAGAACACTACATAAAGGTAATAAGGAGAAAATTAAGTCTTATTACTAGTAGTTCAGCTGTTATTAGGCACATAATTTTATTTATATATCAGAATAAAACTAAAAAATGAAGCAACAGAAAAAATTAAAAAGACAAAAAAATTAGGAGGAGCTGAATGTTAGGATGATAGTGAATGTGGATAGAGGGGGGCAGGGAAGTGAAAAAAACCAATCCATCTACATCGCGCCTCTGCAAGCCATCACAAGGGCATGTGGCAGGGGATGTTAGGTCACCAGCCATTAGTGAAATTTCTTGCCATTTGCACTTTGCATCCTTTCAATTTTGGGATGTTCAAACTGCTGTATGCATTTCCTACTATTATACTAATGACATACATGATACATTAATGAATTGTGCAAGAAAAAAGGATTGCTTATATCTATCTGTTCCACAGTCAATCCCTCTCAACTTCCTAGCCGTGGTTTCATCTACCAATGCAATGTGGAAGTAAAATGATTCCTTCTGTTGAATGTCGTGTGAACTCCAATGATTTGTGTCACTCTAACAGTTTAAGGCGTGCATACAATTTCCGTACTTCCAGTGGCTCCCATTTAAGACTATCCAATAACAATGTGACCTTCCCCTTTCATTCATAAATATTCTTCACGAAACTGACAGCTTTCCTCTGCAATCGGTTTATTTTCAAGATTAATTCCTTCTGTGCGGGGTACTAAAGTGTACTCAAGATAAGGTCTACCTAGGATGAAATAACCTATCTCCTTAACTTCGTCATTAGAACATTTTCTCACTATGCTTTTAATGAATACAAGTTTCTTCAATACTGCTCCACACATGTACCTAACATGTTTACCCCATGTTAGGTCTGATGTTAGAGAACTCCTTGGTATTTTACTTTGCCCGTTTTTCACACGTCTCTCTCTGCAAGTCTAAAGGTGTAAGGGTGTATAGATTTCTTTTCCTCAAAGCTCACCATGGCACACTTATTCAAACTTAATGCTAGACCCCATTCTTAACACCAGGCATTAATACTTTTGAGATTACCAGAAAGGTTGGATTTATTACTTACGTCCAGGTAGATTATCATATTTTTGACGAATAATCTGATTTTGCTAGAAATTCTACAGTTAAATGTCATTGATATGTAAATGAGAAGAGGAGGGGGTTGATTACATTACCCTGCAGGACACTAGAAGCTACATCTACAAAATTGGCACTAACCCCATTAAATCTTTCTCTTTGCGCTCAAAGAGAAAATTGCGAACCCAATGACTACTTTTTCATTAATTCCATATAATCGTAGTTTGTATACAAGTTTATTACGTGGTACTTGATCAAAAGTTTTTCTTTTGGAATCTAAGAAGATAATTTCTACTTGTTTTCTTGATTCTCATGATCTGAGAATGTAGTGGACAAATTATCCTAATTGTGTTTAATAAGATCTAAAAAAAAAAAAATCTACACGATACCCAGCAAGCCGCCGCTGGGGCGTGTGGCAGGGGGGGGGCGAGTATTATGCCACTAGCCATTCCGGCTTTTATATCTTGTTAGGTAGTCTCCTTCCAGCTAATTGTTAGGTTGGCTCGTTCCAGATTTGATTTTTCAGCCATCATATGAAG
>LYUA01000006.1:1370103-1385343 GCA_002093875.1 Calopteryx splendens
AAACCTAGGTCGTATTAAATATATTTCTTAATGTGGAATTACAAAGTGTTTGTGTCATTTCATCTTATAATTCTACTTTTGCTATTACAAGTAGTTGAGCATTAGGAAAGAATGGAAGTAGTAGTTATTAGGGGAGCTGGGCCAAATGAATCTGCGTAACTTCTGCACAGCTGCTGAACAGAAATCAATAACATTCCAAGTAGCAAATATATTGAAACTTAAAAAGCAGGTTTAAAACCACTTTTCATAATTAGTAGGAGAAATGGAAAAAGAATTAATTCAAAGAGTAATCGTTGGCACTGTTGTTATATAACACCATAGTTGAACTTCGTATCAATGAACACAAATACAATTTTGCAATACTTGGCAGAAGACCATTGTATAATCATTAAGAATAGTAAATCAGTTTGGCAAAAATTAGACAGCCATCCTACAATTTCCTAAGTCCAATATGTTCCTTCCAACTATGAGAATCTTAACTTCACCTACACGGGAATACTGCCAAATAATGACTTTGTCATCAGGATTTCAATGTAACATCTGGAAATCAATTCTTAAAGAAAATAATAAATCTAAAATATTCATGTCCTTAATTTCTACTTAACTAAATAATGAACTGTTATCACATAAATATTAGATAACATGTGACCACTATCAGCCTTCAAAAAAATGACATCCGATCCGAACCGAAACCAAATCCTAAGTTTCTGATAAAATCTTTGTCAAATGGCTGATAAATTAATCAATTGTTGAAAACAAAATATGCATTTTCTTAGGATAAATACCAAGAGCAAATATTCTTTACTATATTTCACTATCAGACACTACTCAAAATTTCACAAAAAAACAAGGTTATGATGCATCACACATCCATCAGTTTGGAGTTTTTCCTCCAGAAATTTTAAAACTGTATGACTTATAGCTTGTTCACAGGCTGGCAAATTTGATCCTCAAGCTTAAATAATATACCTAATTGGTAAGTATATTTTTTAACACAATGGACCGTCGATAAATTTTAATTTAAATTGGAGTATCAAAATTGGATTCTATCAAACCATTGAAGGATTAATTTGCTGGAATTTAAACATTTGATGAATAATACAGCTAAATAATAATTTATAGTTCACTCAACTGTAACTTATACTAAAAACTTTAATCAATGATTAAATATAGGCCCATGGCAGTTTGTGAAAAGTGTGAGACCAGAACAGTTGAAAAAGTATTAATGTTTAGGTACAGAGGTGACAAGAGAACTGGAAGCAAATCGAGAGTAAGAATAGACATTAAGGAAACATTTGAGAAAAAGGGAAAAGAATTAAGAAGCAAAATTGGCATAGACATAAGCTAAAGTGCTTCATCTGGAGTATGTTCTTGGATGAATGTGAAACATGGATCATCCTTAAGAAAGATAGGGAAAGAATACATACCTTTGAGACATGGGTTAGCAAGAGGGAGTTTAACATCAATCGGATGGATAGAGTAAGGATTGAAGAGGCACTAAGGGTGTTAATGAGGATAGGCACTCTTCAGTTTAGTTTGAAATAGGAGAAAGTACTGGATAGGCCACAAATTAAGCAGGAGCTACATAGCAATGAATGTGGTAGAAGGTACAATGGAGGGAAAGGTGAGGAGAGGGAAGAGAACAGTGAAAATGATAAATAGTAAAAAATGGAGAAGACTAGGAAGGAATTAAGAGAGGACAGGGATAACAGGAGGAGCAGACACACCTAGGACCTACACGAACAGATTACTCTTGATGATAGTGAGAAATAAACCCAGATTTCAAAGCAATGACCAAAACAACAGAAAAAATATTAAGCAACAACGAAGGCTAATCACCAATTATAGGACACATTAATCACCAATAATGACTACCCCACTCAACATCGTAGATAATATTATGATTGAAAATAGCCCTAGCTTTTAATGCTTAATAATATATCACCTATATTTTCTGAAAAAATCTTTATTACGGGAGTGGCATGGCTAGTATTATTATAATTATCTTTCAAGAACAAAGACACCTTTGGTGGACGTTCTCAAGGTCGAATACAACTTGCACAATAGAACCATGCACAAGAATGGCAAAAATATAAATTTCAAATAATGGCATCAAAGACTTTGTTGTCGACGCAAACGAAATCATTTAAATTAATAACTAAAATTACGAAATGGAATGAGCAAAAGCCATTATTACCACAAATAAAAATCACCCGGAATAGTTTATAACATAAAATTAAGGTACCAACCAACTTAAGCATAAATATCTAAGACAGAAAGCTTAATTGTCGCATAATACATTAATAAATAACTATATTTGTGTAGTTTGACATTTCGTTCTCAATGGGTATTGTCTTAATTTCTGCAAAGTTAAAGTGTCTAATAGCGTATCCACTCCAAAATTTCCTATCATTATAATTAACCATTATTAAATTAATGATTTCAAACTTTAAAAAAGCAAGAAAAACGATTTCATGGTAAGTTACTATCCACCAGTGCCAATACTTTGGATTGATGATACATTATCCACAGTTTAACGAGACCTTGTTGTTTCCACTATCTCTGCACGGTTACAATAAAAGCAATACACAACTGAAAAAAACGTGAGACCGAAATGTAAATTAAACGTCGAAGATGAGTTAGTTGACGGTCTGGCGGAAATAAAATCGATGCACCCACGATAACATTTTAAGCTAAAACTAGAAAAGAGAAAATAAAATGCCTCGTAAAAATTCTTTCAATTTTAAATCAATATTTTGTAACAGGCAATAACAATCTCACCCAGGATATCTAAATTCTTTAAGTTTTCCGAACAAAAATCATTGCCAACCCATTGGCATGGACAAAGTTCGCGAATACTTAAAACTGTTAACCTAAGACCATTAATTGTCATATTTCTGTGTTTAGTATTGCTTATCTCCAGCACTACAGCACATAGCCACGTAATTATAATTAATAGCCATGTACCATTGTACAACGACATCGGATAATCGTAAATCTATTTCCTGATCAACAAATGTATGAGTTACACACGAGGTTAAAAAAAACTGGAAAGGAGAAAATTATTCACAACAAGGTATGTAAGAGGAATAAATACTCTATGTGAACACGCAAAAATAAAGTCTAGAGCAAAAATATACTTTTACGACACCAAAAATGTACCTTGATTAACTGCATTCCCAACACACTGTAGGCCTCATCACACACATAAACACCTCACAAAAACAAGATTTCTTTCAAAATGATTGCTCATTTGATTGACAATTGATGAACAAAATACTCTAAAATAAATTCCAGATGATAAATTATCATACAATACTACATACTGATCCTAGCTTCTCCGTGAGGTCATACGTCACGTGGTATCAAAACAAGTCAAGCATCTTTGGCGCTGTTGGCGGTGATTTTGTTTTCGATTTTGATGTAGCTGATGTGAAGTGATATTTATTAGTTGATTGTGGAGTTAATCATGAATGCAAAAAAAATATTATTAAACACCGAATGTGTGGCACATTCAGGAAATTGTCTATCTATTGAGGAACGTGCAATTCTCAAGAGCTCATTAGTGATTCTCCAGAATGAAAATCATTTCCGTAACGTTTATTTTTGGGGAAAAATATTTGGAACAGAACACAACTATTACATCTCATATGGATACCAAAAGGACGCCTTGGAGGATCTTAAATTTTATTACAGGTAAATTTTAAATTATGCCATCAAATTGGAGTTCGCTAACGGTCGATAATGACCTTTATTTTCCAGTACGGATTGCGTGAATTGGGGTATGTTACCATCCAAGCCAGACTTCGATTCTTCTTTGTTAAAATGTTGCATAAATCCTTTTTCTGGAGATCCAGCCCTATTAATAGATTGCCAAAATATTTTCGACAAAGAGGTAATCAATTTGTTTACACATAGAATTTTATAACAGAATTGTTGTAACTTATGGAGTCACTATTTGATTCATGAAGGAGCCAATAACACATATTAAGGAGGAGGACAGATTAGCTGCAACTGTATCGCTTATTAACAATGACGTTATGATAGTACCAAGAGGTGCATTATTTAAAAATGCTAATGGAGTTGTAATAGAAAATGAAAATTTTCGAGGTATGAATGATGATAATAGGAACATGGATAATTTTTCATCATGATTATTTATGGTCTAAAATTTACTAAATTATGTTGCTAATTCTAAACAGGGTTAAATAAGGAAGAGAGTAAGCATTTGGAATCGTATGTTCATTACAGAATTCCAAAATATAAGTGGAGCACTAACCTTTTGAAGCGAGCTGATTTTTCATATGAAATGGATTTTTTTGACACGGTTGATTTGGATGTTCCAAAAGGTAAATTAGACTTTTGAATATCTTTGGTATTAATGAAATAAAAACAATAAAAAATATGCATTTTTCTATTTTGTGAACACTCATTCACTTTAAAAAAATGATTTTCTGTGAGATGGAGATAGATATTTACACATTTCACACATACGAAGGTAAATCTTAGAAAGCATTCAGAACTAGCTACTGCAAGTTGTAGTGTACCTTTAAGGTTTCCCAAGTAATAGCCCTCTGAAACTTTGTGTTTGAGTATCACAGTGCCTAATTTTGCATCTCTCACTACGGGTCTTATTTCACAACAATATTATTTTGGTACCATTCCCTAAATTTTTGTGAAATAATTAAAACATATTTAGCGTTTGGTGCAATATGAACTTCATAATTAAAAACAGACTTGAAACAAGACTGCATGGAAAGGATAAAAGGTGGGAAAAACTCTGTTGCCATAAAGAATCAAATATTCTGTTTCCTCTCCTAGTTCGCAATAAATATCTTTATTCAATACCTAGATGATGTGGAGTTTCACATATTTTGTTCTGGATGCACTGAGGTGAATCATTCCTTCATTCACAGTAGGTATATCAGCTGACTTCTCAAAATTTAATGCCTACTGCCACACCTCAAATTACTCTATTTTTGACTCAACTGTATCAAGGGAGAGATAGGTAATTCTAGAGCTAATAAAGGACCTTAGAAAGGGATGTGAGTAAATTTCCTACAGAAAAAAATTTATAGGAGGAGGAAAAACTATAAAATTAAAAACTATGTTTTGAGTTAAAATTGTTCTCAATACTGAAACTGCTTTGCCATTTTATTATACGCCAGGTAAATCAAAATAAGCAAAAGCCCAATCATAGGAGAAAGAATAATACAATCAAGTCAGATAACATACTAAATATGAAAGTTGCATGCAATTTATTCCTTTCAATTATTCATTTATACTCACTTTAGCAATCCAATACTTAAACTCTTACACTAATTTACCCATCTAGAAACTCTTGGCCAAACAAATTGTCTCAACTGACACAGCTATTTCAAATACATTTCTGTATACACTATGTGCCGTGTATTCTTGAGTATGGTTCAACTTTTTAAACAAAATTTTTGGGCTTAAAATAGGGGGTTGAACAAAAAGCAAGTAATATTTTGTAAGCTTTAAGAACTTGGCTCTAAAAATTTAATTTAATGCATACTACAGTATCTGCCTGAATATAACCCAATGTTTTTTTAGAATAACAATTTGTATTCTATTTTTTGTTTTTAAAATAAAATCCTATTAATTTTAATTGAATCTATATTGTTTAAACAACTCTACCCACATTATTGGATTTAAGATGCATATATAATGTACCACTGTAAAGAAGTAGAAGATGGATTAATAAAGGGAAACATAAAAAAATTTATCCACTAATTAAGAAACAATTCAAGATATTCACTGGTGCCAATGATAATATACTGGATGAAAATGAAAAGCCATTCATGGAAAGTAAGGAAGTAGGGGAGAGGTGAATGAGATACATGAAATGAAAACCTTCATACTGATCAAGAGGAAATAAATTACTTTGAGGATGAATAACATATATCAGAGGACTCTGGATTGTAATAATCCCAAAACCCAAGAAGCAAGGCATTTTATAATGTGAAGAGCACTGTACAATAAGCCCTCTGCAACATGCCTAAAAATATTAACAAAAACGGTCTACAATAGGGGTTGTATGAATATTGCGCTTCAGATCTATTTGGATTTCGAAAGAACAAAGGTACAAAAGAGGCCATTTTTACTCTGAGACAGATTTTGGACAAAATGCTTAATGCAAAGAAGCCACTAAAGGGGGAAAAGCAAGAGGGCTGCATACACAAAAAGGTAAGACAGGCATGCAACTTATCACCTGAATTGTTCAATTTGTACCATAAAGAAGGGATAGAGGAATCCAAATAACTTATTGAAGGAGTTAAAATAAATGGAAGAAAAGTCAAAATGATAAGGTTTGATGATGATATTGAAATCCTTGAAGAGAGTGAAGAAAAGCTGCAATATGCATTGACCATAATGAACAACACACTAAGGGAAAAGTATAACATGAAAATAAACCCAAAGAAAATGGAACTAATAATATGTATCCAAGGAAAAACTATAGCACCTCTTAAAGTTGAAATTAATTATGCAAGTAAAGCAATTCACCTACCTAGGAAGCAAAGTCACTTCTGACGGCAAGAGTTTGACTGATATAAAAAGCTGAATTGCTCAATTTATATTGCATTCAATAATAAAATGAAAACAATACATGAAAGAACATAACTTTAAAAAGGAAGACAAAATTTGTTAATTGCTTAATTTGGAGCTTTGCATTATATGACTCAGAAACCTCTAATCTAGGAAAAACCGTTAACAAAAGATGGGAAGCCTTTGAAATGTGGAGTTGGAGGAGAATATAGAAGATCCCATGGACAGCAAGAATGGCAAATAAATATGCTCTTAGTGGAATTCCTGAAGGAAAAATACTTTTGGAAGCAATTTAAACAATTCAGTTCATCAGCCACATATACAGGCATATGGTAGACATCCTGGAAGGAAGGGTAAAGGCAAAAGTTGAATGCCATGATTACAATTTATTAAACAAATAAAAGATGAGATAGGTACACAGACATATAGGGAACTGTAGTTGCTAAAAGAAAAAACAAAGAGGAGTGGAAAAGGAAAATTGATGCCAACCAATTTATGGATTAAGAACAGAGAGAGATATACCTATACTGCAGAATTTCTGACTCAACCTTTGTAAAACTATGATGTAGAACACATTCTAGGCTATCCATACATTCCTGGAATACTTCAGCCTAAAATCTTCAAAAATTAGTTTTCCAAAAAACATTGGAGATTTTTTGAAGGGTTTGGTTTATATTCAGCTCGTAAATTATCGATCCTGGTGGAATTCCGGAGTTCCCAGAATGTTTGGGTCATGCAATGTATGAGATATAAGAAAATGTCAAAATTTTTCATGAAAAAAACAGTATAATCATGCTCAG
The DNA here is from genome assembly GCA_002093875.1 of Calopteryx splendens. Taxonomy (NCBI): domain Eukaryota; kingdom Metazoa; phylum Arthropoda; class Insecta; order Odonata; family Calopterygidae; genus Calopteryx; species Calopteryx splendens. The sequence goes on from LYUA01000006.1 coordinate 1,377,471, forward strand.
AGTGAAGATGAGTGGTACTTAAAAAAATACTGGTATTTTTATCATGAGTATTTAAAATCAGTAACCTACATGCAATACTGAAATAGCACACACAACAGCAGAAAAAATGCTGAATTTTTGTTTATGCTACAGTTTATATGTAGGTAGAAATTTTAAAAAATATCACATTGCTAAATTAGCATATTGTAGCATGGTATTGTAAGTTTTTTTTTTAAATATTGACACTACATAAACACTTTTTCACAGACAATTTAAATAAAAATTTGTTATAAATGCATAGCAGGACCTAAAATATTTAGGGTCGAAGAATATAGCTAGCTGGTAAGAAATAAAAATTGTCACAATAGTAGATTGTATTGTTTAGTACATACACATATGGCTTGCAATGAGTTTTTTCCTCGTCTTGAAAACAATTTTCTTTCTATGTGCAAAGATGATGTTGGAAAGTATAAAGTGTATATATTAAAGTATATATATTCTTGCCTTCCTTAGAACCTGCATAGAGTTCAGATCATGGAGTGCTGGATAGATATATATTCTCCAACTACAGATTTCTTTACTGCATAATGGAGAAGTCTCAGTGTGTAAAATGCCTTAGATTAAAACTCTGATGAGATGGTTGTTTTGGACTGTATTACTGTAAAAAGCAACGTCAGTACAGTCCAAATGTACTTTTTCAGTGCATATCTGCTCTTTAATTATTAGTCATTTTCACTGCTGTAGTAAATTATCCCTTTATGCAGTTATTTTAATTTTAATAAGATGAAATTTCAGGCTGCTGGAGCTTGCAATATGAAGATGGAGGGCAAATTGTAATTATACGAAACATGTTTTGGAGTGGAATGACATTCATTCATGTCATAGGAACATCTGAATTCTATTTTAACTACACTGGTGATGGAAAGAAGAATATAGATGTGCCATTCATGCTTTAACAGCCTATGATTCCTTTAATCAAATATATTTTGACACAAATTATACATGTAAAATACTGTGTGGCATTTAAAAAATATATGTGAAGCATATTTAATGTTTTCAAATTTAGCATGCATAAGAATTAATTTTTATTAAATAAAAAAATCTTACAAGCAATTTTCATGCAATAACCATATTTCAATTCTATCAAAATCAACTGATGCACTTTTGGGATAAAACTTATTTTATAAAATTCACCTATCTAGAATGAAAATAATTTTCAATATTTCACCATCCATATTTGCTGATGAAAATCACTTAAGAGGTTACTAAAGAAGTTTTACTCACATAAAGGTGAGAATTGTGTCTCGTTTACTTGTGCAAAGAAATTATGGACTTATGCTAATATGTGAACAACCACAGTAAGGCACTGGATAGAAATTTGAGCTGATAATTGTTTCTGATATAAAGTTGTATTAGTCAAAGGAAAATTGTGGTAGACTCTATCAAAAGTTAAATATAATCAATCTAAAGAATCTCAGAAAATGAAATTCAACAGGGTATAATTACTTGTTAAAGGACTTAATCAATTTCAAGTTAATGACAATTTGAAAACTTTTACTATGAAAGTATACCACTTAATGTTTTATTTTAATAAATAAACAAACCAAAATGATCAACCCAGACGTGTTGATCTGGGTGGGTAATAATAATAATAATGGCATTATTTAAGCCAAAATTAAGGCTATATGGCCTCCTCTTGCATTTAACCTTTCAACATTACAAACATCCATGCCCAGGCGAGACTCAAACCCACGACCCTTGGGTTAGCAGGCGAGTACATGCCCACCAAGCTAAGGGTAGTGCTCAACAAAAACTAAGCTGAGAGGTGAGTGAAATTAGCAATCTAGTTGAATCATTGGTTACCAGCATCACTTGGGGGAACTCCTTCATATTTAAAACAGTTTATCTTCCACATATATTTTAATGGGTTTCGTCGCAACATCTTCAGGTGAGGGGCTCAATTTCTTTCTCTGACCCAAAAGTGGTTTCCCATGACATCATGGTTGCACTACTTGGATTTTGGATGGGATTATCCAAAGGCATCACCTAGGATTGGAACTTTCTGGTCGGAAGCCAAACACTCTACCCACTAGGCTACTATGTACCCATTAATAACAAATATAATATAAAAAAACCATTAACATTAATTTATACAAATTATGTTTAAAATACATTTTATACTGTCCATGTAACTCAATAAATACATCTTATGGACATTTTCATTTTAAATAATTCTGGAAGACCCCTCAGCTCCATAATGGGGTACTCACTAAGATTCATTGTTGATTAAAAATTATTTTTTGCTATACTAATTACAGTTTTATTGTAAATTAAAAACATGTAATTTTACTGTACGACAAATCATAGATGAATTAAGAATCAATATTGACACACATATGAATGATCAGTTTTATTTTATTTGCATTAAAGTAGCAACCTTAAAAAAAATATTATTCCCTTCAAAACATAAAACACCCATTCATTAATCAGTAACCCAACAACACATTCCCATTTTTATTTATTTAACAAAATCCAATTTTTTAACACTCCCCCTTCAATGAGTTATCCCCCAAAGTTGAAACCTAACTAAATCACTTTCTTGCATAGGAAAGAGGTAGATTCACTCCATTTCATCAAAATCTTTAGGGACTAAAAACTTAGCAGAGTCACTCCTTTTTAGTTATTATTTTATCTAGTTTCCATAATCCTGCTCAGCACAATAATGCATTCATCTAAATTTTTTAACAACAGCAAAACTTTATGATCCATCTGGTGAATTTCAATACTCTCCTTCAGCAAGTTTTCCTTATTAAGGCAAGACCTCACCACATCGCATACCCTGAAAATGTAAGGTTCACCCCTTAACATGAAAATCCTTAGGCCCGTTTTCAAGATTAAATTGGCAAGAATTGCTCATTTTATAGTATAGGGCATATGTAAATACATAAATTGTTTTTATAAAACTCCATATCTTAAGATTCATGGGTATGAGAAATTCATTTAGCTACTGTCTGTAAAAGAAGTCAAGATTCTCAAGTTTCAGCAGCAATATCTTCCAAATGCGACACCCATTTTAATGCAGTAACATGCACCTCATAGCCTGTTTACTTCTAAATTTTTTTTGCTGACAAGGAGTATAAAATTATTTTATCACCTTATAGAAACTTTAATTTAATTCTTATGCCAGAAAAAAGCTGGTTTTTGATGCCTTAAAACTGGTGGTCCAACTTTGCATGCTTAATATTGTTACATGCCATTGTTTAAGATTGTACTTTCTATGTAAGGAAGTTGGTGTTCTCAACTGATTTTAAGAAAACTTTTTGTTCTAATCTCTACATTTCTAAAACTCTGCTAACTTTAAAAAGTAAGAATCTATGTAAAGCTGAGTTGGACCATTGTGGACTCTGGGTTTGCAGAATTACCACAGTGTCAAAGATTATCATTAAAAACATCTTCATTTCCACTCTCCCATGCTTGTACCCTTGACCAATCTCAGTGAAATGTCACCATAGGTCATATGATGGAACCCTGGTTTACTTTCGTCTCTGTTAATCCATTTCTCTGCATGAAAGTTTTCAAACCCTAGCATGACTTTTACTACTTACCTCAATTCAGAATTCTTGGGCTGTTCTTGCAAATTTTAAATCTAGTTAGCCATCCAGATGAAGCATTGAACTCTCCCTTCAAATCCCAATTCCTTTGCTTTATTTAAGACAAGTAGACCAGAAACCTTCAGTTTGTATTTGGGAAAACATAGTGTGGTGTAATCAAACTCTGTAGGAGATGATGATGATTGTGCTTTTTAGGTCCAATACCACTATTCTATCATACTCCATCAATTTAGTTTTAGTTTTTTGATGCCTCAAACAGTTTCAATTCCTTTGCCATAATCCTTGCAATTTCTTCCATCTAACTGACATGTTTTTTCAAATTTAAGGAAATCACAGTAGTCAACCCAAAGGTTTGTTTGGTAAGTGAGGGTAGAGCTCACCCAATACTAAGCCCAATGGTGTGTGGAATTCACACATCAGGGTAAGTTCCAGTCCAAGCAAGTTTCTTTCCCTGTACTGCCTGCGATTTCCCAGGTTGACCTGGCACCCGCCCACCCCAAAAATTACACAGCTTGAGTTAAGCTGAGGGTGCCCAGTGGCATCACCCAGAATCAAACCCAGGCCCTCCAGTCAGTGGTTCAGCGCTCTATCCACTGGACTAATGAAATCATAAAAGCACACGAGTGGGGCACCAGAAGGGATATGGCAACGTCCCAGTCAGGGAAGCCCTCCATCCTTAGGGTGATGATAGCTATCCTGTGTGAGACCTTCTTCACTCATGGCATTAGATTCACCATCTCACATGAATAGGAAAAATGTTATAACGTTGTCATAGTTATGACGTTAAAAGTTGCAAGAGTGGAGTAAGAGTAGGATCTCAGTGCCCACATCTGACTATGAATCAAGGGATTTCCTAATTCTAGAGGACAAAATTCGATCATGTGAGAGTCCACACTTTGGTGGCAATGAAATATGAAAAAAGACTGGTGGTTACATGATATCACAGAATACAATATATTACAGGTATTCGTTGCGAAAATCTTAAGTGAATCATGAAGTTTTTATTTTTATCAACTAAGACATCACCGCGAAAATTCATTTTGAGCAATAAAGGAAAATTGCTTTTTATCACTCATTAGATAAAAGCTATCAGCTATAATTTTTTTAAAAACTTTTAATAAATAAATTTTGATTGTTAAGTAAAAGTCTTAAGAAAGTTCTGATTGGAATAAAGGATGAAAATCAGTACACCATTCTTGTTAGAATTTTCTTATAAAAACTGAAAAATATCAACATGGAATACCAAATCATGAACAGATATTTGACCCAGAAATGATTTGTTTTACACTGCATTTGAATTTGCCATGGCAATTTGTCATGTTCAAGGTCAGGTATTTCAGCTAGCAGGAATGTATTAACACATCATAAAAACCTAAGAGGTTGGAAGGTAAATAATTCCCTTTATTGATCTGCTGAAAACATACAATAACATTGGCAATGAATTTATCCATATTTGACTGCTTTTGGATCAACCAGGAATCACTTCTGTGTCATAACGAAGAGTACATTAACCCAAATCCAATAATTTTCAACTTGTCCACCAGTATTAAAGATTATAATGGGATAACATGTACATATGGCTAATGAAAACATTTTAATTTAGTGTTGCTAAGTTCAAACATTCATTCTTTAACATGCCTTCTAAAATGGCAAATGATTGTAACTTTTGCAAGGTAAAGCAGTCAACTAAAATCAGTGATTTATGAGAATTCAAAAATTTGCAATTACAACATGTAAAAGAATACTAATGACAATAATGTGGAATATTAGCATCCACCCTCTGTTTCTTACGTGACTCCATTTCCGAGAAAAATTCCCTGATATCTTCTTCTCTGACCACCTTTTTGTTATCAGCAAACTTTTTCAAATACTCCTTCAATTGTTCCTGCATCAGGTTGTACTCTGTAAAATAAGGCCACTCGTTAGTAACTTATTGTGCCCTAGATAGCTCTGATAAGAATAGTGATATGAAGATCTAGCTCCAAAAACCTTGTAAATATGAAAGGGGTGGAAAAATTCAAGCGAATATTATGTTGCTGGAGTAAACTACAACAATAAAGAGAAGAGTTTCCCCTGATAGGCTTCTAGCCTTGCTTTGCTGGCCATTAATTTTATTTTTCACTCCCAAATAAAAATTGCTAAAAAATCATAGTGTACAATAAGATTCAGAAACTGATATTTCCACCAAATATCAAGTCGGTGCAAATATGAGGTACATATGTATGTCACTGTGCACTAAACAAGAGCCAAAGAGAAAAATACTTTCAGAAATTGAACAACTCTTGAAATAACATGGTGGAACCTATCCTGACGACAATCTTCCAAAATGATCACCTGTTACAGGAATCAAAAATCCATAAGAAACAATGTTAATTGAACCTCCATTACACGACCAACTGTCAATATGACCGCAACTAGGCCAAAATGTACCCTTTCGTACAAAATGTACCTGCCATAGGCAACCAGGCGAAATGCATACCCAAATGATGGCTTTAGGCAATGGACACAGATCCGACTCAACCTGGTCAATTGTTCTAACCTCAGAACTTTCAGTCTTACATGGGACCATGAGGTACACAAGAATATACAGTAAGATCCAGCAGTACTCTTTATTCAGAAATAATGACCAAGAACTTAGATCATATGATCAAGAACTTATGATTGTGCCATGAGGTCAACCCCTGAGTGACATCTGTGAAATACCAGATTGTGGAAAGGTTGGGCCCAGGACAGAGTTGGGCGAGAAAAAAATTGCAGATGAAAGCATTTAAAGCAATTGAAATATTCCCCAAGCACCAGTAGATATGATTCATGTCGATAGGAAAGAGGTAGAAAAATAAAAGAGGAGAAATTTGTGAAAGAACAAAAGGTGCTCATGGCCTACAAATATCACACTTCTTCTCTTGTTCAAGAGTGATTGGTTACTATGACTTTTAATCCTGGTGATGCTGAGGAGGGCAGAGAGATAAGTGAGGGTGGAAAAAGGCCAAGTGGGCCAATGGGTTAATATGGTACTCTGACCAGAATATTTTTCATCTTTGCAGCATTCACATGCCCGGTTTTACTGCAGAAATTGAACAATTTTTAAAATACTATCAATCTGTTCAATCAAGTAAAAGAAAAAAAAGCAGAATTGTCTCGATAAAAAAATAAGTGTGATAAAATGACAATAAATGAGTATGATCGTAAAACTCGCCGAAAATTACAAGGGTAGAAAAACAAATTTCGAACATTTCGAAATGCAAGGACTAACTGCTCTGAGACGAAGAAAATATAAAAGAAATGTCTGTGGAGAGAAGGAGATAAGTAACGTACTAGTCTCAACACTAAGATAAAGGCATTAACCAAGTACATTTCATAATTTACACATTTTATATACATACTTTTTCAATTTCTTATTTATGCATTCTTCGTGATTCATGCAAACAACTAATTTTTGATGCTATGCATGGAAATACACACAAATATACACGTGTAATGTTTTAATAATAAACATTCCATCGATAAACTCTCCGTCTTATAAATGTATTTTGTAAAATAAGGTTCTTTAAGCCTACAGTTTACCCAATGTAACTACTGTTGTCTTAACCACTCTTCAATTACACCTAGACTACCAGTGTAGAGGACCACTTAATATTAAAATTTCATACTGACTGAGCTTATTGGCATTACCAAGAGAAGAAAGAACGGAAGCACAAAAAAATTCCTTTCATTTTTTTACCCACCAGATGTGATGATTTTCAAAAATTGAAAAACATTTTATTTGCAACAGAAATAAACAGAATTGACAAGTTAAAATGTGATGTAATTCATACAACAGCTACAATGTTTTCTTGAGGTAAACCATCTAACTTGAGTGAATATAATGTGTTGACAAAAATAACAAGAACTAATGACATTTCACCACATTGATGCACTCCAAGACCCAGAAGAAGTAGTAAATAAAGGAAGCCCTGCCATTGGCCACCCTCAGCCAAGGTCATCCAGTGAAAGAAAAGAGTACCTACCTTATATTTTAAGAGCATAAGACCAGAAATCTCTTGATTTTTCAGACCAATGGAAACCGAAGTCTAAATAATAGTGAAGTCATAAAATAAAGTGACTTTTTCTAAATCAATAACTCAACATATTCCTAGGTAAAACTACAGAGAACACTAGTTGAGGTTTCAAAGAATTGTTTTCTGAAAAGCTTTATTAATTTGTTTATTTTGCACAAATTTTTTAATTCACTTTAACCTTTATCAACCGAAAGGGAACTTTTGTTCCCATCAAAAAGAGGGTCC
>LYUA01000007.1:40843-59407 GCA_002093875.1 Calopteryx splendens
GGGGGGATTCTTAATGGAGCTAGGGCGCGGGGGGACTGAGGAAGCGGCGAGGGAAAAATCGGTGCGCGGGGAGGGGCTGAGACGATCAAATAAGGCGTAAATGGGAGAAACCCGCTATTACGGAGAGGGGAAATGGAACGGCGGTCAAATCGACCTTGCATTGAGTCGGGGGACGTCTAGGCTGCGGCGGCTTTTTCCTCATCCGTGAGCTTAAGAGACGGATGGATGGGTGGGAGTTTGGGAAAGAGGAGTGATTGTAGAACTACTGGCTCCAGAGCAAGACGGGAAAGCATATATCATTGACGTTCACTACTGCTGAAGTAAGTTAGCGGAGTTTACAATACCTATTTTTTTATTTCTGTACATCTTTTGATGCATTACCGCAATTTCCCTATCCACGAATAAGTAATTTTTTTCACGTAGGCACATGCTAAAATAAAAAATAATTATTACTAATTGCGGTCATAATAGTGGCCTGGTTTTATAATGTCAGGGAATTCAGGTGACCATTGGACGCCGAAATAAAACAAATAATATGCGTGAGGGTTTCAGGGCTACTCAAGGTTGAATTCTGATTAGTGGGTTCAGCAGAAGTGGCGCAAAACGTTCCACGCTGATATCACTTTATGGACGTGTATTAAGGAGTAGATACTATGTGGATCATGGAGAAATTTAGAGTATTGAAAATTGATAAATTGTAAGTACAACGGAAGTTTAAAATTGATATTATGCTTTAAATTAAAATCCTGAAAATGTTATTGATAACACGTGTCTAAAAATACTTACAGAGATGTCAAAGACTTCAGTCCAAGGAAAGCGTCCGCTGCAACTTTGGCGATGTGGTTGTTACTCAGGTCTCTGGAATGAGAATGGAAATCGCATATTAGAAAACATATGAGACTCCATCATGGTTCACTTTGGGTGTAAACAAGCGAACAATGATATAATAATCAGCATACGGAATTAATGATTAGAATTAACCGAGTTTCGAGCAAAATGACTCAAATACTGTTTTTAAAACATATTATCACAAATACGAATACATTTTAAAACATGTTTTGTTCACTATGTAATCAGTTCAGTGAAGTATGAAGACAAGAATGATAGGAAAATCATTAAAGCATATTTTAAAAAGATTTTTCAATAAAAAATGAGATTGCAAATATCCTCAGCGAGCCACTGATTTTCACGACTTCTATCTGAATACACTTAACCCACATTTTTACAATCACCGTACGAAAGAACTCTTAGCTCAGCTGAACTCTTTTCCTGACAAAAATAATGACCAGCTTTTCATCTCAGAAATAAAATAACGTCTATACATTCCTTATGGCATTCAGATCTGCCAACTACAACTAATGATTTCCTCCTTGGCTTCCCTCGCCAATTGCGATCTAATAACAAACATGCCCTCGTGATGTTTCCGATACACTCGAGTGAGCCGACTAATCGGGATAATGGCCCAAATATTGGCGTATCCCTGGAGGAGGATGCTCGGGGAACGGAATGGGAGTGGTTTTAAACGAGGAGGATAGTAGGGGGCTTTGGTCCTCTCTCTCTTCGGCCTATTCGCATCTACTCATAGCAATTCACCCGTCCCCTCTTTCCATGTCTCCACCCCCAAAACGACACCCGAGCAAAGCCCGGAGACGACCACAGAAGCGTCACCAAGCAGACGCTTGCTAAGGCCGGACTTGTTCGCCCGTAATACTCGAGTGAAGCTACCTTACCTCGGGGATTCGTTAGTGGAGGAGAGCAACCAAGAGGGAAAGGAGAGGGGAAGGAGGTTCAATGGGGAGAGAGATGGTGAAGGAGCGAGGGAGTTGGGATAGCTGGCGAAGAGGAATGAAGCACACCCGGAAAACGCGACGGATGATAAAATGGAATCAGGGATTGGGAATTTTGAAGGGAAGAGAATGTAATGTCTTTGGTTTCGCTCGAGTAATTCAAACATAGGAACCTATTTAACATCGTAAAAGCTTCAGAGCCTAATTGCTATTAAATGTGACAATAATTGAAGGATAATCACCTCTTTCCAAGAAATCTTAAATGGTAAAAACAGTCGGCGGGGTAACGGGGTGGATAAATCGTTCGGCTATTGACCCCAGGATTCCGAGTTCAAAGTCCCCACATCCCCCTTACTAAACCAGTCCGTGTAATGTTTCTGGGCCCAAGATCATTCTAAGAACCACAGGAAACAAAGACAAAGTAACTAGTCACCAAACCAAGAATCCATAATACATGGATCGTGAGACTAAGTACGGGGTGAGCTCTACCTTTTGCCTATCAAACTATCCACAAACTAATTTACTACAGGCTGATTGTAGTGAGGGTGAGAGTAAATTAAAGCTACCAATTTAATAAGATTAGTCAACATCTCATGTTATGCAGATGCTCATTGCTTGCTCACTTAAGGTGGGATTCCTCTGGCGCGTCACCCGTTTGCGTTCAGACGCCGTGGCGCGTCGGTAGGTACGTGCTTCCTGCAGTTGCAAATATGTTTCCCATTAACCCTTTGCGCTGGTAATTGATTTTGCGTCCTGATTCTTGGAGAAGACGAAAATATTTACAGAAAGGGGGATAAAAGTGAGTTTTTATGGGGATATTCATGCGTGGTGATTAGGAGCCGAGGAAGAATGACTTTTGACCGATATCTCGCGTACCTACCCATTACACTTAAATGATAGAAATGTACGTAGCTCTTCGAAAGATAGCAAAATGTGGACATGAGGGACTCAAGGTTGCGAAGACGTCCTACTCGTGGCAGATGGGAAGGGAGAGAAAGATATAGCGGGGGGAATTCAATATGTGCGAGTCGAGCGCAAAAGATAAAGATTTGGAAGTTTGTCGGGTAGAGGAGGTACGGACTGGAGCGGTGGCTAATAAGGAGAGGATAAGAAGGTGGAGAGGGGTATTTTAAGACCTGGTACTCGTCTTTAATATCGCCAAGGATGTCTGCTTCCTCTTCAAAACTTCTCATTCCATGCCAAGTATATCATCGTGTCCCATCATTCCGATCTCCTCTTCCCCTCCGCAAGACTGAAAGCCCTTTTCTTCCTTACATCGTTCGCCTCTCCTCCGAACACTCTTAATTTCGCCAGCGCTCTTTTATGAAGTTGCCCTCCTGAAAATTTGTTCCCATCCCATACACAACTCCTCCAAATTTGATGTGAAATCATGCGCGCTGGAATGAATTCTCCAATATTCAAAATTATTTCAGTTTTAAAATTATTGTAAAAATAAATTATGTATCTCGGGTTGAAAAAGCAACAAAAAGAAGCTAATTTCAAATCTTAAATGCACAAACGGAATTTTAAATAATTTTTAAATAAATTTAACAACCTGGAACAATCTTCAGATGCAATAGTTTACAATACATAATTTTACGAACCCTCGTTTATACATCTACACACCGCCCTGCAAGCCACCGCGAGGGCGTGTGGAAGGGGTGTTAGGTCACCAACCATTAATGATTGTTATTATCATTTCACATCTATTCACATTCGGGATGTTCAAATTACCGTACGTGTTTCCAAGTGTTATAGTTAGGAATTCTAAGAGGAAAAAAGGATTCCTATCTATCTGTCTGTTCAGCAGTCAATCTCTCTCAAATTTCCGTCCCGGCTTCGTCTACAAATGTAATGCGGAGGTGAAATTATTCCTTCTTCTAAACTTGAATGATTTGATTTTCTAACAGTTTAAGCCATGCATGCATTCTTCGCGTGTCCAATGGCTCCCAACCAAAGATTTCCAATAACAATGTGATCCTCTCTGTCCGTTCATAACGATTCGTCACGAAACGTGCAGCTTTCCTCTGTATCCTGCTCATTTCCGAGATTATTTCCTTCTCCCCAGGGTCCCAAATTCTCGAAGCGTACTCAACATGAGGACCAAGTAGCACAAAACTACACTTCACCTTCACTTTTTCCTTAGAATATTTTCCCACTATGCGTGTTATGAACCCAAGTTTCATCAATGCATCTCCACAGATACTAAGGTGCTTACCCAATATTAGGTCATATGCTTGACTGACTTTTAGGTATTTTACTTGGGCCATTTTTCTTATGCCCACCCGTGAGAGCCTATTTTGTTTAAGGACGTATGGATTTCTTTTCCCAATCGTTCATCTTTACACACTTTTTCAAATATAATTTTACACCCCACTTCTTATGCAAAACATTAATTCTGTTGAGTTCACTAGAAAGAGTATCACAGTCAGCTTTATTAAATATATCCCAGTAGATGACCGTATCGTCGGTGAATAATCTGAAATTGCTATAGATTTTATAATTATTGTAATTGATGTAAAATAATGGTGATTGATAACAGTAAACTGCCCATCGATACGCCTGAGTCTACATCCACAAAATTGGAAATAACTCCATCAATTATCACTTTCTGTTTGTGCTTGAATTGTAAATTGCCAACAAAATTCACCACTTTTTTAATAACTTCATATTCAAGAGTGTGTATACTAGCTTATTGTGTGGAAATTGATCAAATGCTTTTTTGAAATATGAGAACATTGCCCTTTTTTTAACTCTCTCGATTTGAGGATGTCGTGATTGACTAAATCAATTTGCATTTCAAAAGATCTACTCCTTAGATGTTTGCGAAAAAACTGACTATCTAGGTAGTGCATGACGTTACTCAGAATAATGTGTTCAAGAGTTTGGTAGGATCGGGATGTAATTGATATAGGTCGGCAATTCCCGGGATCTTGTTTTCTTCCGCTTTTGTGGACGGGAGCGAAGTGTGCTATTTTGTAGCCTTGCGGCACTATACCTTCCTACCTTTCCATATAATACACCATTAGAGTTGAATTTCCCTTTGAGTAACACAGCGCAATGAAAAATAATATGAAAACTTCCAAAATACGCACACATAACATTTTTAGAAGAGTCATTTCCATTCCGATTCTGGTTTACTTAAAGATGCACCAAAATAACTTGTTCCGTTTTTATTTATAATTGTTGACCAATGATATTTCGGCTCCTTTAAAAATTATGGCTTGGCTGAAAATATACGACATTTAACAGACAAACGACGCAGAAACCTACGAAAACCACTTAGGGACTCACTTTATCTGCACCTAATATCGTCTCCACAAATAAACTCACTTAGCTTAACATGAAGTCAAATTTCGAAGAAAATTATCGTCCCACTTCAATTTATAAACACGTTTCCTTATAATATTCCCGCATATCTTACGTCCAGGCTAATTTTGTAGCCATTATTCTACCATGGACACATAAATCCCGAGAAATGCATTGAAAATCTCGACAGAAACATCCAACCAGAAGCAATAACGNNNAGAAATGCATTGAAAATCTCGACAGAAACATCCAACCAGAAGCAATAACGTCTGAAACGTTTTATTACCTCCGAAAGTGTTTCGATGTTAAAGAAAAGACCCACATTCACGAGCAGAAATCTTAAATATTCAACGGAGTGAGAAGACGTGGCCCATGAGGAGCGGGGGTTTGAGGGAGCTAAAATTATATCGGAGGACGAAAGGAGGGAGGAGAAGTGAAAGGAGGTTTTGGGAGGGAGGAAGATGAGTGGGAGTGAGAGCGAAAATGATGAAGAAAGAGAGAAAGGAAGCAAGGAAAAAAATGGGATAATAACTTTTCCTTGGCAAAATAAAAAAAAATTCCTATTGCCCGACCTTCTACCGCCACCCCCGTGGTCCTTCGGAATAAACCACAACTCCCTCTCACCCCCGTCACTCCCACACACAAACCACCCTCGCTACGCCCATTTTTTTCAAAACCGGAAATCCCTCCGCATCCAACGGGTGAACTATTCAACTTCTCCCTCCACTCCCCCTGCTCCCTGCAGCCACCCTCATTTGACGTTTTTCAATGCCCTTCCCCGCGCACACCACAATCCTCCCCAGGTTAAAAAAATAAAAAAATAAGCTATGAGCTCCGCGAGGGACTATTGGTGGTTAACGCATTTGGACGGGGGTTGAGTGGACGGGAGGGGGGGAGGTAGACGGTTGAGGGGAAAAATCGAGAGAGCGTGGGGAGCAGTGCAGGGGAGGTGGGGAATGGATGTTCGAAATAATTCAGGGAACGGATTGAGAAAGGGCGGGGGCGGCAGCGGTGGTTAAGGATTTCTCCCGCAATGGTTGGTTGGAAAGGGGATTGAGGGCTGTGCTGTGGGGGAGGAGGGCTGAGGATGGGATGAAATCTAGCAGAAAAAAAATCCTGAGGGTGTTGTTAGGCTGATTCCCCACGCCCACCTCATCACCCGAACGTCAAAATGCTTCGTGGGGATTTGTTTTGGGCTCATTAGCGCGAGCGTTAAAACAACAATTTTAAAGACGGTCACTCGACATGATTTCTCCGATCTTCGGCCGCCTCGTGAAACCCTGAAAGTACGAGGAATTGGTGTGTGAAATACCCAAGTGATGGATAAACGCCAGACACATCTAATTAGCGTAGTACTGCAAAGAAATTATCAAACGGACGGCACGGAGCCGTTGGGGAGCGAGACACCGGGGAATGATTAGCCGAGGGGGCGACAAGGAGTGCTTAAAGGATCACTTCGGTCATTCTTCCTGATGACGTTCCATGTTAACTAAACTTAATTTACGAGAGTGAATTCGTTATCTACCACACAGAGGAACGCTTCAACTTAAATACTATCGTTAACATCGAAGTCCAGTAGTTCCTTCCTTAGCATGGCACAGAGATTTGGCAGGCAGGTCAGGCAAATCACCAGGTGGAACTGACGCGACCAAGATTCTCAGACGATGCGGGGAGAAGTTGGCGACGCTTAAATATGAGGGGGCGCAAGTCTGGGTTTTCTAGGTAATTGCCTCGTTAAAATAGTAAGGAGGCATTCGAATGGGTCAATTTTTATTAGTGGAGCCAAATAAGCGGAAAGGGACTGCTAACAACATAAATATATAGTTATTTCCGGCTGAGAGAAATGTTTTTTTCCGGATGAAAGCCCTTGAGCCTATGTTCTTCAGGGGAGTATTTCCTGGTGCGTGAGGCGACATCGGAATCTCTGTAAAAATTCAGGACTGTAGTTATTATGTTTAAGCAAGAGTGGAAAATATCATTAGATATTAGATCACTATTGGTACATAAACAAGATAACAATAGCTGTAGACAAATACAAGGATCTACATCTTAATCTTATCCTACAAGCCGCCGTGGGGTCGCCTTGCGGGAGGGGGTGTTGGCCCATCATTCATTGATGAACACTGAGTAACATAAGCAATCAGCGTCTTTTAATATTAGGAAATTTCAAATCGCATCTAAATAATATCATATCAAATAATTAGATGAATCACTCTAAATAATATCATATCAAATAATAAGATAAATCACGTCTAAATTATCGTTAATATACATCCAATTGTGAAATCTAAAAATCTCTTTCGGCATTTCCATAAACAATATTATTTGTTAAAGGCGATTTTTAATAAGACGTTACTAACAATCACGGTTTTTTATTACTATTAAATATTTTATAATACTGATCTTGATTTTTTTATTAAAATATTACCTTTAAAACAGAGTTACTAAATAGTAACATGTATCTTTTATATTATTATATAATATGTTTGAATTTTCTGTGCCCCAATTAATTTTAATTTACCCCTATTTTGTCATGGACTCATGACCTAGTATTGAGATATAATGAAATGAATGACTTTTGAAGGAATGTGACTGAAAATCATCGTAGGTTTTCGGCCATAAATTGAACCATTTATAAAGTGACGCAAACTAATGAAAGTCGCATCAATTACCTAGTTTTTCATTTAAGTTGACAGACTTCTCAGCATTGTCGTAAGAAAAATGTAGTTCAATAATCATTTTTCTTCTTAGGAATAACGTGAAAAGTGGTGTAAATGTAAGAAAAGTGTTTCGTATTTATTACTGAAACACCAATTAAACTGACTTCAGTTACATTTCATCATCATTTGAATTATATAAAATATAGTTTATTAAAAAAATTAATACGCCACGCAACGTACGTCAACTCATCCCAGAAATTAAATTGTTTTAAAAGCAATACTTTCTTTATAGCTCTAGCTAAGTTAGCTATCTTGAAATCTTTGATAAATCCTCGACAGCATAGGCATTGTTCGGGGAAAGGAGCTTATTCAGCTGCTTAGCCCGTAGGGTCATTCGATTTTACGAAGTTGAAGAGGAAAAACGCCAAGAAATTCAAATGCCGTTTGAAGGAACCCACTAATTAATTTAAATTGCAAACTAAATGAGCGAAAGAGTCGGAAGTGGAAACGAGGAGGGAAAGCGGAGGCCGAGGGACTGAGAGGGAGCGGGCGCGTGGAGCGGGCGTGTATCGTGGATTTTACTTCACGAAGTGATACTTGAGGGCCTTAAAGTAGTTACATCTTTATTAAATTGTCTTTTCTTTTTTAAGGAAGCACAAGCTGGAGTATTATAAAAGCGTAAGGGGGACTCGCAATTCGTGGAGGGTCCTCTCTCTCTCTCAAGCTGCTCCGATAGCGCACAAAGAGAAAGGGAACAAGTTCTTACAAAATAAAGACGAGGGAAAGGAGAGGGATACGCAGAGGAGGGGAGGAGGTTGTGCGTGGGGAGAGGGGTGGGAGGACTCGAATGACTTGAGCGAGGGAGGGAAGCCCTGCTCCCTCCCTGAAGCAGAGGGGGGGGGAGCTGCGTTGCATTAGGGCAGGGCTCGGGGAGATATTTTTAATTGGAGGTGAGGGAGGGAACGTGTTCAACTGTCCAAGAAAAAAACGTGCGGGGAGGGGGGGGAGCGGGGACGGTTTAAGGATATGGAGAGTTTGAAAATCCTCAAGCCCCTGCTCTTCCCCTCGCTCCTTTCCCCTACACATTTTTAGGGTCCTTTTAAGGGAGCCATTTCGTGGTCGCCTTGAGGAGTTATACTCCCTCCCACAACCTCCTGTTCCGTCCTAGCAGTAATTTATCTGGCCGTCTGTTCCCCCCAGAGCACTTTACCCGCTCGACTCCTTGCACGTGTCCATAACTATCAGAAATAATTCTCCGAATCTGAAGTACATATGAGAAGTGGTCTACGGTCACTAGTTTTTACAATTGAAAAATATCGAGGAACACTCCTAATTACCACACTACTCCTGAGCAAGTGTTGAGTCTTCAGATAAATGTGCCCCTATCAATGAAATGAATCACAATAATCCAATTTTTGAAGTAAATGAGAAATTAAATGATCTCGCCTTAAGGCAGACTGAAAAACGGAGTGGAAGATTTTGCGCCAGTGATAAATCTCGAATTCTTTGCTCTACGAGACCTGAATAAGTGCTTTTTAACTTTAACTTTATTTACGGTTATTTAATCAAACTATTGTATTAGGGATGAAGTGCTCACAAAGAGCACATTTTTTAAATATGGAATAATACAGGACATGCTATCGAAAAAGAAATAGCACTGACATTAAATTCCGATTAAACGTTGATTTCCAAACTCTATACTTTAGAAGATCATTATAATCATGTTAAATTTTCATATTAACGTTCCGATATTTTGCACAACTATATCCCCTCTTTAGTTCATCTAGGAAAATAAGAAAATTCATTAAAGTCATAATAAATGATTAATATATACCCCTACAAATTCGGTTTAATTTCAAAATTTCTAGAAAAAGCCTGGCTGGCTTTTAATCTAACTCTGGAATCATATAGCCAACCAGTAGTAGTCTTGTTTACGGAGAAATAAAAGGCAGTCAAAACTACGAGAGATGACTCTATTGCTGACCGGAGACCAGAGGTCACGAAAAGAAAACTGATTGCAAGAAGTCCTGTCTTTTTTGATTTTTAACGGGATCACGCTGAGGTGGCTTTAAATAACCTATCGATCCGGAAAAATAATAGTTGTCTTGTTGTGAAACCACTTTATGGCTATATGAAATTTGGGGCACGTACTCAACATATTTCGACCAGGCAATTAAGCCATCACAGGACATTAAGAGACGATAAAAAGCCATGAGTTTATTTCCAAAGTAAAGCGTGGAAGAATCTTAACATTTGAAACACGTGATTTGTGTGCCTAAGTATGACGTGCTAAGCCTCATAACGATGCCTGTGTCTTACCTATTAATAAATGTATACCAAATGACAAAATGGATCCTTTATAGTACAGTTGTATTCATTATATGCATTTAAACATCCATATCTGTTCTTCTGTGAGTTTATAGAAAAGGAAGTCATGTGTTTATTTAGCGTATGATAAAAAACTGAATAGTCCACCATAAATAATGAAATAACTTAAAATGACAATATATGAGATAAATGTAGTTGGATTATGAAGGAAATTGTGTACAGAACATTGTATTTCCGATTAATAAAATGCATTTCCATTACTGACGTAAAAGGCAACCGTACAAGTGTAATTCTGAGGACCAGATGATGGCTTAAAAGAAGGGTCAAGAAGCTATCGCAAGAGGAAAATTATCCAACGACCGAGGTGATTTAGGTCTACGATCATTAAAGTAAAGACAAGGACAGAGAAATTAAGGCGGATATGGTGTAAAAGAAGAGAAGAGGACGAATTGTGGTGCTAATGGAGAAGAGTGAGCGAGGAGGGACAAAAGAGTAATGAATTGTTTTTAAGCGAGCTAAGGCGATTTTCATTGCTGTTTGAGAATTCCGAAGGCGAAGTGAGCAAAGGGGAAAGGGAATCTGAGGGATGGGAAAAGAAAATAAAGCCAAGGAGGAAACGATTAAGAAGCTGGAAGTGCCGTGTCACGCTTAAAGAATAAGAGAGCCCAGACCAGGGGTTGTGGGGGTGGACGGGCACCATAAAATTACAATTCTGCGCCTTTTCCACCAAACTGCTCCGGCACGGGGAAAAAAAGGAGGAAAAGGAAAACGGCACGACTTTAATGGCTGCTTTAAGTGAGACGGGCTGTGGAAACAAGGGGGTTGTTTTTTCCAGGCTGAGCAGTTGGGTTTGTTTGGTTTCGCACTCAGACACCAAGTTTTCCCTTTACTCAAACCAATGGCTACAAACAGTTGAATATCAACTAAGAGCGAGAAAAGGGGTAAGCTGCACATTTTATTCTTGAACAGAAAGTCTTTTTTCCTTTTGGCTATCTTCCGTTGAACAAATACTCAAGACAGGTGGTCCTGACTCGAATGATATCAATAAATTGGAACGGGTTGACTTCATTTAAAACTGGCCTTCGGAAACCCCAAGTAATCAGTTGAGAATGCCCCTTACATCATAACGATACTGTGGGTTGAATTCTACTTGGTGCATATCCGTTATGCTTAACGAATACTGTTTCAATTGTGAAGTGGTAATCGTCAGAGATGATAGCAAACAGCAGATTTTATCGAGAGCTAAAAAAATAATTCATCCTACATCAACTTAGAAATTGTGTTTGGATAGAAGATAGGAAAATAATTTGTCTCTTACGAATTATCCATTTTGGGATATATTATATTTAAAATATCAGTAAGCATGATATTTCACCCACGATAATCCTAATGCGTGATACCTAAACAGAAGGGTTTAACCTTCCGGTCAGCTGGTTTGTTTTCAATTGCCGTGTTTAAAATTTTTGAACATTGACTACCTAAGGTGGCAGCAAGCAGGAGTAGGGCAAAATTTCAACTTACGCACATAACCTCTGTAAGAGCGATCGTTCTTCCGACAATATTTAACTACGATCAAAGCTTTCATGCATATATTAATATCTTTTACAGTAGTTTAATCGTGCGGAGTCGATAAAAAGCACATGCCCTGGATCAATCTCCCACAACATCGACTCGCACGTAAGCCAATACATCTGGTTGGAATTATAGAGTCGCAACTTTCCCAGCGTACGATCCAGGTGGCCTCAAGATTAACACTCCGTGACCAGAGAATTAATGCCCGCGATCAAGTAATCGTTCTTCTTATGACTATTGAGAACCAAGAGAGTTTATTTTCTCAAGAACCGTCCGCTCGAAACCACCCATTAATTTTGCCGAGGGACTTTTATCTATCTAGTGCTTCCTCCTGAAGAGGTGGGCGGGCGGAACGTGCTTGGAGGAATCAAATAGTATGGTTATAAAAAAACACTGAGATTTTTTCAAACAGCTTCATCGCAAATCCGCCTCGCTGAATTACTAAAGGGTGTTTTATAGTAGTCAGAAGGTCATACATGTGTATCCGGCGATTATTGCATCCTGAATGTAGAAACTTCATAGGTTTCACCATCCACAAATCCTATAGTTATCATATCTTACATACATACATTTACGATACGTTCAGTGATATTATCTTTTCCGTATAGTAACGCATGATTATGCATTAATTATGAGTAGAGAAGAAGCCAAAGTTTCCTTGGTTGGAGATGGGAATGCTTAGGAAGTAGAGGCCACAAATCGCACGACAGTGAAAACAGATAGGTATTTAATTCCCTCAAAAGTAGATACAGATGATAAAAATAAAAAAATAATAAAAACGTTTTTCTCAGAATGAAATGAAACTCTTAAGTAACGTAAGGTGCGTACGAGGCTGGTATCAGAAGAATGTAAAATTGCCTTTGAATAGGCACAAAATACAAGTAGCTATATAAGATTATCAAGAAAAGTAGATAAACCATCGAAATTGAATAATGGCAGTAAATGTTCCACTTATTCTAAAACTATCACACGACTAGATATTTTTAATATTTTTAATAGTTAAGAGGCAGAAAAAAAGCACCAATAATTTCTTGATAATATTTAAACACTGCATTGCACCTTCTCAAGGGCAGGATGTAATACAAGCGCAGGAATGTAACACTTCGACTAATAAATTCATAGTATAAATGGGCGAATAGACTAGCCGTATGTACCACCTCACAAATGGTGGAAACTTTTGTTACATAAATGCATTAAACCCGCAGAACCCTTAAACGAAACACCAAAGGCAGGCTGGAATAATCCACAAATATACATAGCCACACAAAGGGAAAATTCCCCATAAGTCAAATACATCGTTCCAAATCGTCCTTCCACGCTGAAGGCGAAGGGAATAAAGGGAGGGAAAAAACGACAAAAGAACGCTCGAAAACCACGAGTAAACATCCATGGGAAAAAAATAAGCGAACGGTTGCACGTCATTTTCTTTTTAGAAAGGAGTCTCCGTAGCAATATTATGCCACCAACGGAATTGAGAATGAGGGAAGGAGTGGAGATAGAGGGTGGAAGAAGAGAGAGAGAGAGGGAGGAGAGGGCGAGGGGAGGGGGAGACTGCGGGCGGTTGGGGGATGAGAAAGAGAAGGAAGGGAGGGAAACTGGGGGTCCATTAAAATCCACGAGTAAATTCTCCAGGATGAGGGGAAGAGGGACATACCCCTCGCTAGATACGCCTGGCTCGCTCCCCTCCCCCGATTCCCCCAACTAAAGCCTCGTCGTCCCCCACCCCCGTCATCCTTCGCCACTCCCCTTTCATCCCCGGTTCTTCAAAATCCATACCCGACTCTTCATCCCTTCCGGAAAAAAATGGGGGAGGGTTTTTACTTTCCACCCCGCCCTGACGCCGGGCACCCCGGCGATGGGAGATGGAGAACTGAGATGATGCGTGGAATAAGTGGAGAGAGAGAGGAGGAAAGGGAGGGAGATTGAGGAGTAAATGAGAGTGCAGAAATGCAGGCAACCGTTTCCTTGCAGAAGAAGTTTGCCGAGGACGGGACCCCAAAACGCGCCTCTTGGACGTCACGCAGCTCTCGCATGACTTCCGTCCCGACCTTGGCCTCCAGCGGCGAGTCAACATCCTGTCCTGTTTCGAAAACATCGCGACGAATGAAAATGAAATGCGAGTGAAATATCGTCACAGTTTTTTTTCACCCACATCTAATCTGTATTGAACTCAGATCCATGGCAAGGCACTTTGCTCGTTATGAGGCGCAGTCATTGGTGCAAAATTAATTTTATCGAAACGAATTTTACGGGCAAGTAAATGTTTAAACTTTGGAACGCCACCAGGGTGTTTCCAAATGTTTTGGAATTTCATTTCAGCTTCATTTTAATGGGATTATTATGTAGGCATTCATCTGGTGATCTAGTGGAGCCGTAAACATATTTCACATTCAGACCCAGGAGACGATTTACCTTCTAAGGTCGAGTGACAATTTTAACGTTACGCAGCAAAAGATGGATATGAACTAAGAATAAAAAGAAAGATTAACAGCTAGGTACATAGTTAATACATGTCATGCTAGACCAATTACGCATAGCAATCTACAGGATTCATCCTTCCCAAAATCAACTATTTCCCCACGCAGAATCTTGACAGGGGATGTTTAAAACAAATTAAAGACTCACGCGATTGTCTAATCAGAATTATAGGTCCCTCAGACCAGAAATGCCATTTCCTTAACCATTTACACCTTAGATGTTTCATGTAGCGAAATTTCAAATTCTTTCTCTATAGAAAAACCTCAGTAAATTTTCAACTCATACCCATTCGTTGCGACGCAAATAATACCTATTAGTTTCTGAATTTTAGTACCGGTTGCGATCGATGTGGTAAATGCTTATCCTACAAGATTTTTACGAAGACAAAACGTATGAAGCTAATTAAAAAGAGTGTTGCACAGTAATGCCGTATGAAGTTTGAAGCTGAGAACACGCCCGGATTTATCGCTGTGTTTTATTCAACTATTAATGAGGACACCACTAGGCATAATAAACTTATGGGGGAGAAGACGTAAAGCGGGACTAATTTGAGACGGAACCACGAGATACGGGGAATACGACCTGTAAAGCATCCACACGTGGACGCAGGAAAGAAACTCCGGGGAAAATAAAGTGGATGCAAAAAGGAAATATTCGCCGTTAAAGTTTAGAAATAACGTTCAAAAGCGGAGTGGAGGGATTCAGACGGGGGGCGAGGTGGGTGGATGGTTTAAAAAAGTGGGTGAAAGGAGAGGAAGCAATAAAGTTCGAGAGGGAAGGAGGGAATTTGATGGAAGAGGTTGAGGGAGGAGGGGCGGTGAAGGAGCGGAGGGGGGCAGGGCGGCGGCTGGAGAGGAGTGACGGGACAGGGAGAGATCAAATGGAATGATGAGAAATACAAAACTCTGAAAAGCCCGCGTGTCGGCCTACTCCTCTCCATACCTCCGTCCCTTTGCACACGGTCCCGCACACTTTTCCCATTCCGCCGTCCGCGTCTCCTCTTCCTACCCTCCCTCTCTTCCATTTTTTCATTTCCTCTCCCTCTAGTCTCTCCTCCCAGCATCCAACTTCTCCGCATCACAAGGCGAAGTCCTCCGTCCCCCTCGCCCGAACCTCCTTCCCCCTCGGTTCCATCCGACCACTCACTCGCTCACTCTTGAATCCTACCTCCTTTAACTCCCGCGTTCCCCTTTTCTCCCATTCTCGATGCAATTTGCGTAAACATATTACGCGCGCGGGGAACTCCAGTTTCGTCTCCTTTGAGGATATTAAAAAAAACTCTCCTGCCGGCACGAACGTGAGGGTGACGGATGGGGGAGGAAGCCGTTGGATAAGGGGTGGGATTTGAGCGGGGGAGGTGGAGACGCCCTACCTCATCCAGCGAAATGGCAGTACTGGAATATCATAGACCGAAGGAGTTCCGTGCCGCGGTCGGATACACCAAACGGGCCTTCGGAAGGCAATGCGTTCTATGGATCACCCTGCCCCTTGTTGAACTGCCGGCTGAGTGGTCACAAATAGATATTTGGCAACGGAATCCGCCTTTTATACTCCCAACTTTCCTTCAGATACAGTAAGGGTTCCTGGTGGGAGGTGTCCTAATAATTCATTTATACATAATAAGACCGTGTTTACTAATTATCTTCTTAAATCACATGTAGATCAAGGTATTGAGAGCCAATATGACGTCGAAAGATTAGTATTCGTAGTATATTGGATTCATATGCTTGATACTAATTATGTAAGCCAAGCGATGCATAAGAAGGGGAAGAATAGGCATTCTTATATGGCACAAGGGGAGGCAAAAAGAATCCTAAGCAGAAAAATGACTGAATGCAATCCAGGTGAATGGACGTTAAGCAGTACTTCAGAAAGAATAGCTTCCCAAGGACACCACCTCTGGCAATTTTCTGGCATTTTAATATTAGTTCTTCGGTTGGATGTGATGAATTATTAGGCCTTAAAACATTTTTAGAAAATATAACTGGCCACAGACTCTCAACGGACTCACATGGTAAAGGGTAGCTCAACTAATCGTCGCTACCAACTTAGGAATTTACTGACTTGCGTAGAGTGAGAGTTCCCTAAAAAACAATGCCCTAAATATGTGTTTACTCCCCGTAGTTCAGGAATCTAGTCGAAGTACAAGGGACTATTTCAAGTGGCGGAAACTCGGTATAAACTGGTTTTCACATCTATTCCTACAACGCATAATCTGCCGAGACATACCGCCAGAGATGCCGTCAACAAAAACCCATGATACGACACAGACTGACCGGCCTCTTTCCCACACCCAATTTCTCCCCGTCTCTCACCCGCTGAGCGCCGAGTAAAACGCCTCGTTGGAGTCGCCAAGACAGGACGCTTCCAAGCAGACCGAGATAACGACGCAGATGCAGGGTTTATGTGCACAGCATTGCCCGCCTGACTGTTATAATTGCAATTTGAGTTTTGCTTTTACGTAAAAGAGTGCTATTGAGTAACGCATGTTTGAATCAAAGGCGGTGCAATGCGATTGTTTCCTTGGCAGCCTGGTCAGCGACTGTAAATATATATGGAGGACGGTATTTACGCGAGATCATCAAACATGACATGTTGCAATACTTTTCAACAATCATAAAACTACCTACCTTAACTTCCACTGGTAGTTAAGACTAAATAAAATAACATTTACATCGAACGCAAGTAATAAAGATAGCTCCAAGCCCAGACGACATTATAAAATTAAGTGGAAATACAAACTGACATTTGATGAAGTAGACGGAAGAATGGAATAGGCAAATACACCGTAAAACGAAAAGAAAAAATATATATTGAATGGAAACGCCATGTTATGTAAATGAAATAAATTCATAAGGAGTGAGATGGTGGGAATAATTGAAGGGAAACATGTTAGAGAAAGACTGAAGGTAAATACAAACGAGATGTAAAACCAAGGACCTACCGGGGAAGGTGGAGAGGAAGGGAGGAAACCAATCATCTTTTAACAAAAAAGAGCTAATGAAAAGGAATGAAATAGGAGAACATTTAGGACAGCATTTTCAGACTAATAACTTGATATATTCCGAATCAAAGTGAAAGAAATTACATCGGCCTTCGAAATGCCTTAATCACATACTTGCTACCCAATAAGACCAAATATTAACCTTCTCTGCTTATTTGGACTTTACTGCACATTTAAAATCAACTGCCTGGTCGCCTTTTGATGAAAACCTCGCCGCATTCATTGACTTAACCTTTAAGATATGCAAAGTATTAATTTATTCACCATAAGATAATGAAAGAGAATAATATTATTATATCATCCGGGTTTCCAGCAGCAAACATGGAATAAGGAACAGGGAATTGCTTCCTGATTTTAATATAAATCTGATCTATTCTCTTTTCAGCTACCTTAATCACTAGCCTTTTTCCTAGAATTGGACCATGACGAGCTCTGCATGGGCGCCGTAGAAGGTTGCATTATAAACCTACTAAAAAATCTGGATGATAATTATTCCGTTTTCTAATAGGGAAAATTTAAGCCCGAGATAAGCTTCGTTATAATTAGGAGTATGCTGGAAAGAAGACACAAGTACAAAAGTATATACAATGGAACATAGTTCTCCTCCATTGTACGTTTTAATAAAATCGGAATTTGATACGATTGCATGATTTAAATCACCAAGAGTTCAGGCTGAACACCTAATAATATTGAGAAAACAGACAGTCATCGACAGCTGATAGGATGAATTTAAATTGAATAACTTTAGGTATGAGTTATTTCATAACGTGCTTCCAGTGCTGTAAGAACCTACTAGAGCTGAATAATGAGAGCTGCAACTCATAGTTCGCCTAACGCACAACATCTCTTCACCCAATTACGTGTCACTCGACTGCTATCTTTACCTTCGCCACCCTATTTTTCCGACCTCGACCACCTCCTGACTTTCCCGGACGTCCCATCACCTCTCATCATACCCTCCACCCCAAGATCTCCACTCAAACATCCCACCTCCTCTCCTTCAAACCACCCTCCCCTCCGCGCTATATTTTTTGAAGGGAGGCGCATATACATTCCATATCGATCGTTTTTCTTGTCTTGCGCCGCTCCCTTTTTTTCATGTCTCATATTTCGCCGTCCGAGTGGGCTCATCATGCCTACGTCTGTGCGTGTGATTTCTTTTCATTTTTTTCGTTCCTTGGAGTCCCTCGTGCCAGCTTCAATATTCCTCCCCCTCACTTTCCTTTTCCAATCCGATGGGTCCGCTTACCCCTACCGCCCAAGTGCTATCCTCCACAAGGTGGGCACTCCTCGACTCGGCCAAAGGGGGTCGCCGGTGGGATGGAGAGCGGATCTGTTCTCGGGGTCTTTTCTTCTTGTTTTCATTCCTCCCTCTCTTCTTTCGGGAAGAGCAGCTCCCTCTTGGCTTGGAAGCTCAATGTTGGGG
>LYUA01000007.1:97625-114025 GCA_002093875.1 Calopteryx splendens
CCCCCCCCCCCTGAAACGCCCTTTCTCGGCGTCCCAGTCGGAATTCGATTTCCTGCGAAACAGTCCGAGGCCAACTCCCTTTTAATTTCGTTCTTTTCGGAAATTCCCAATTCCCGCTCGCATGATTGCGCAAGCTACGGCGGGGAAGAAAAATACGCGGTATGACCGAGGCGAGGGAGGGAGTGGAAGAGAGATGGGGAGGGAGAGAGACCGAGGGGGGTTTGGGGAGAGGGAGGATCTCATTTACGTAATGGAATGAACTATTCTCCGCAGCGAACGCCGAAAACGTCGGTTTCCAAAACCGCGGCTTCGCCCCACAGCCAAAATCACAGCCGACGCACATACGTTAGACTTCACCCTCGGCTGTCAGCCCTTCCCCCCATTTCCAACCCTTCGCCCACCCCCCGGACTCGCCCTCCCCATACGAAACCTCTCGACCGCGATTTGAATCCCCCGGACTCCCGTGCTCCCTCCCTCCCATTCCGCCAGGGACCCTTTCGTCGGGACCCACCCCTAATTTCCTCAATCGCACCGAAACCCTCCCAGGCGCTCTCTCCCTCCAAAACCTAGAAATACCCACGGCCGACGGTGTCGTCCCGGTGGAGTAAAGGCCGCAAAGAGCGTCGTTGGGCCATGCACGTGGGGAAAGAGAACTTTGGATCAATGGAACAATATGTCTCCTTTCGTAAAAGGTAAAGGCTTCGAGAGTTATTGAACGACTCGTCACAGTGTAGCACAGTGCTTCTCCAGTGCCTTCATTTTTATGAAATATTTACATAATTTAAAAATATCAGAAAAATTATCATATATAATAATGATGCACTCATTTTAAATGGTAAATGTAGGCATTAAAATCCGAAAATGAAGTTTCCTTTGAATGACAATGTACCTTCATAGTTGAAATCAATATTTGAAGATAGAGATTTTTTGAAGTATTAACGTAAAAAGTCAAATAAGTAAATTATTAGCAAAAATACTAATTCTACGCCATACGTAATTAGTATAACGGTACTGGTAATTTCAACCCTACAGAAATATTCCCTGATTAATCAACCCGAAGGCTGGCTTCATAGGAAAGTCTTCTCTTAAGTCGCCCGACAGTCGGTGAAATTCGCGAATTAGGTTGGTTTTGCGCCAGGGGATGCTCTTCTCTTCTGCAAAAATCTGGCATACGAAAAGTCAAAAAGCTTAGGTGAAGCTGGATGAGTGCAGAGAAGTCACCGATATGTCAACCCAGGCCCACCGGTCAGTAGAATACGTGCTCATCACTTGGCTACGACGCCACGAACAGAGACACGCCGATAAATATTGGTAAATTTTATTTCAACCGGCCGATAGAGAAATTTGCTATTTGTTACGGCCCATGAGTGAAAGCAAATATGTTACCTTTTAAGTCTTATTCTACAAGAAGAAATATAAGAAAGGTAGAAGCTATACGTCTGAGCATAAGGAACGGGAATGAAAAGCCATGAAGGGAATGAGAAGAGGATAAAAACATAGTCCATGTCTAAACTTCATATCAAACGAAATTGTCTCTAAACTATTTATTGCTAAAGCATTCGTAAGAGTGAAAAAAAGTTCCCATTAAAAAAGAAAATTTTCCGAATTTATGAAGAGAACCTAGGACGTATATTTGGACAATTTGACCTCGATAGGCTAATGGAACACGCTGGGGTGGAGAAATTCAGTTTGACAAAACAGGAACTGGATAGGAAATCCATAGAGAAACATGGCGGAGGGTTCTAGAATTCCAGGAGAGAATTTCCCTTGGGAGTGATGGTTTGCAGTTAGCTTACGCTCATGCTCATGTCAGCGACCGAATTCTTGCTCCTTTCTCTCTCGTGAACCCCTATGCCGCCAAAACCCCGTCCTTTCTCCCTTCGTATGGAAGGAAACCTTATCCATATCGACACCTCATACGATAGGCAGGATCCACTACTACGCTTCGCTTGAAAACATATCAATCTATTGCTGCCTAACTCACGCACACTGGTTAGGTTTTATTCGTGCCTTTATGAAAATCACATTTCATCACATCACGGAATTGGATTAAAGTTACGAATTGGGGAAAATCATTTTTAAAAATGTATGACGCATGCGATAATTGAAAACCTTCGTTGTAGAACGGTGATTGTATTATATGGAAACCTATCTAGGAAAGAAATTAATTAGTTAACAATTTAAAATATTTTTCTTCAGTATTTATTCCTCTAAGCCATAGTTTACTTATGAGAATTATTCTCGACATTCTGGACTAAGATATTCCAAAGTAGGTAGGCATCACCAGTTTCAATTCTTAGCTAAATTTGCTTTCTTTATTTATTCTTACTTCCTCTACTTAAATAATATATAAATTAATAATATAAATAATTATATATATTACATAATTAGAAGGAATTATATATATGAGGGTATTAGAATAAGAATCGCATTAGGCAATGAAGAGTTTATAAGGAGAAAACTGATGACAAGAACCATTGTCAAGGTTGTAACGAAGAGACTGGTGAAGACGTTGATATGGAGCGTGGTTTTCTATGGAAGAGATTTTGCTCGTGATAGGGGAAACGAGAAGGCTATAGGGAGACCTCCAAAGAAGGCTGGAAAAGTGGACGCAGGGCGTACTGAGGGTCGATAGATTTTTCAAGGCCGTGATAGAGAAGAGAATGTTGGTAGGCGAGATAGGAGGAAAAGATAGGTCATGCTGGATGGAATGAAGGGCGGTAGAATATACGCGGAAATGAAGAAAGGATTATTTCATGATTGAAGTCGTTTTCTCATCAGAATCCTACCCTAACCGCTAGAATAACATCAATTATATATATTTAACCTTGACCGGAAGGAATCATTTAACAATGACATGCTATCATCATGAAATAGAGGAATTATAATTTACCAGACCATACCGAACCGTTTTTTTTTTAAATTTTGTGAAATTTAGAAATAAATTTTAGCTTCTATATTGCCTCGCTTTGACTACCTTGCAACAGTGAAGATCTTTTGAAATGAAAATTTACATGGCAGAAGACATTTAGTTAAAAATTACTCAATTACGACTTGTTTAGAGTAAAGGTCAAGTAATGTTGTTTCTAAGGTAACGATCACATCGAAAAAATATCACTTCATAAATATTATAAAATATAATGCACTGCATTTTTCATGATACGCTAAGAGATTTAAATCAATTGCACTAAATATTTAAAATACATTTAATAATTAAAGAAAATTTATATTGCCTTTGAATTCCAACTATTGGAATGCAAACCAGGGAAATGAATCCCTAAGCCATTTACTTGAGATACCCTCGAATGGGTAACAGAATAAAAAAGAAATTAGAAAATTGGGCTCATAAATGTGTTTTACGATATAGAATGGATAAATATAATAATAAAAAATACCATCGATCAATATATGTTTCTATACAGAATAATTTCTTTTTTAATTAGAGGATTTGCCTTATGTTATTATTTTCCTTTTCAACGTCTTATTTCAGCTTTCAACAGATAAACACTTAGTTTATCTGCCATATACCCTCTTGCGCTAGATCAGTTACGAAAGCATGGCTTGGGCGTGAGAGCTCCTCCTCTGACCGCAACCCGTTTCGGTGGCGCCAATTCGGACGGAGAAAAATTGCGAGGACGTGGAAAAATTACGGAAGAAGGACTACGATGTTGCACAGAACGGATTACACAACGGGGTGAGTTATAAATATATATGCAAGAAAGTAATTCATCCTTAGTTTAATGGGACACTAATTATGACCCCGTAAGTTTGACCGAAATTCATAAAGAATTTAATTAATGGAGTAGCTCTGGGCTCTGCTCTGGGGCGTTGCCGAGGAAATGTTTTCGGATTAGAAACGACGTATCACATCCGTTCCGGGGATCACCTTCAAGGCGAACACGGTAATTAGGTCTCTTCCAAGCATGTTGAATAACTTAAAATTTCATAAAATTCTTATCAGAGGAAGGTGTTTGAAAAAAAACCACAGTTTCAACATTCCGGATGGCGGACATAGAAATGGTAAAAGGACCGCAAATGACTCATTGCGCGTAAGTTCTCAAAGCGTTCATGGTTATGCCTGTTTTTCTTTGGTTAGCTGCTGCCAACTCAT
Source organism: Calopteryx splendens (assembly GCA_002093875.1). Classification (NCBI taxonomy): domain Eukaryota; kingdom Metazoa; phylum Arthropoda; class Insecta; order Odonata; family Calopterygidae; genus Calopteryx; species Calopteryx splendens. Next base: position 101,737 of record LYUA01000007.1, read on the forward strand.
TCCTGCCGTTCAAACTTTTGCGACTGCTCCAGGTCTCATCATCAGGGAGCGACGTAGGCTGTTCAGGGAAAGATGATGATCGTCATCGCCATTCGGTGATTATGCGGCATGCAACGGTCACGAAAGATAGGGACGGAGCCAACGATGAATACGCAGCAGCCATCGAAAATCAACAAGGTCATAATCGCAAATGACGGTTGCAAATGCATTGGATGCTGAGCCTTCCACAACATCCCTCCCCCAAGTCAGCTCCTTGCCACGATGTCGTCCTGTTTGCTCCCATCCCCGCCCCACGCGCACCTACTCAAATTTTACTCCACCTATCCTTTTACATTTGGCCCTCATGGACTCCCTCCCCCCCCTCCTCGTGACCTCCTGCCGTCCGACTCCCTTCGCGCCACCTGTCCCCGCCCTTGGGAATGCCCTCCTCTGTCCGGGTCATCACTCCTGCCCCAACCTCCACCAAAACTTAGCCTCCTCACCCTTCTTCCCTCCTCCCAACCCCCTCCTCCCCTTTCTTCCTTTCCCCCCTTGTTTCCACTCCACCCCTCCTCCATTTCTCTTATTAGCCCCACCACCTCACCTTTCCTTCCACCTCATTCTCTCTCTCTCTCTCGCCGCGCTCTCCATTCCCACTTGTCCCCGGTGTCCATTTCGCCCGATTAATGCCTCACCACTCCCGCACAGCCCCACCACACTCAACGCCCTTGTCGCTATTTTCGCGGTCCGTTTCCCTTATTATTTTTTTTAAGGAAACCCTGTTCCGTACCTCCCCTTCTCCTTCAAATTATCTCCGTCCGAGCGGGCGTTAAACTCGAGCCCGTGGTATTAAAAAACCACGTCTTTTGAGAAATGTATGAAGGCAGTGAGAAAAGTCACGGCTCATAAAAGGAAATCACGCTGTCATTTTCAATCTAGGGATTTTGTAGGCTTCTCTCCTTGACCCGATAGGCTGGAGCTGAATTCCGAAATTTATATTAGCATGGCAATAAATCTTGCGAGGCCTTAATCGCGGAGCGATAAAAAGACAGATAACCCGGCCAATTCATTGAAGAGTGTGGGTTTAAATGATATCCTCTCGGAGTGGTTTGCCTGTCTTGAGGGAGGGATGACAATTCGTTCGCAATGTCACTTTCCGTAGACGCAATAAATCCACTACCCTATTCTCTCTCCAACTTCCGAGCTTTCTAATCTTGACCTTAATCACAACGATTTCAGAAATTAATACGCTAAGCATTGCTTTTCATACGCTGTCTACAAGCTTTTACGAACTTAATACAGCCTGACAGAGGCTTTTCGTAACTTTATAGGGTCATGTTAGCATGCAAATGTGAAGCGTGTTAAGAGATACCAGTTCCATTTCTCTCTAAAGAGTAATTTCTCTGGCAATTGAAGTATCAATCAAGATATTTGAACCACTTTAAATTGAAATCCCATGCTTTAATTCATTTTTGATAATATTTAACGAAGGTCTTACTCTAATAAATTCAAGAAACATGAACACGTTTAATAAACCATACTTATGTGCTTCCACTAAGTAGGATGTGTCACAGGTCTCGAACCCTCGAATACGGTCGTAATTAGTCCTAATAAAAATACATTTCATTTAATATTAGTTTATTAAGGAGTTCCCTCATCGATGGCGCGGATGACACGAGTACCTCCAAGAATATTTCCAAATGTTTTTCTTGGGATATTTCGTCGCAAAATATTTGCAAATTCATTACATCGCAAAATAAATAATATCACATCAAAAAATTATAGAGCCTGAGGGAAATGCGCAAATTTCTCAATGAAAAACGGTAACAAGGTTAAAAAATTCATTATAAATTGTATACTAACTGAGAACCAATTCTTTACTCTTCCCTCAACTTTTGAATGAATTGATAAAATAACAATATTTTTTTTCTAACGCGTAGTTATGTATCAAGAAATTTCCTTCCATCATAAAGTAATAGAGAGGCGTTAGCTAATAGTTTCTCCATCTTATTTCATTACTATTTACTAACGAATGAACTTTCATTGAAATCTTCATAAATTCATAACTTTTGTGACAGTAGGTACTTATTATTTATGCCATTTTTCTTTTCGTAATTTGACACTTTTGGGTGATATTTTCAGTAGCTATCTTACCTAACGACCCCTCGGAGTTGGAACCGACCATGCTCATGTCTACCTGAGCAATTTGGCTTATTAGGTTAAGATGGCTCCTCTTGCTGTTTTCGACCAGGGGTGTGATTTTGACCTGCTGGCGAGATGCGGTATGTAGGTATCAGCGAGAGCCTCCCTATTTCACTCAACCTCATCCGCGATCATCTGCCTGTCCAGCAGCCCGTCTCCAGCTCGACTCACATCATATCTATCTATCACATATGTATCTATATCGACCTTCATCCATCCACTCGCCCTTCGAACCCTTTCATGTGCTCATGAGGCTACCCTCCGAACGCCTGGAGAACTCTCGGGGAAACTCCCATCCTCAGTGTCATTCGAGCACACTGCAGGTAGCCTCCACCCAAAAACGTAAGTACTTAATGCGAAGGCTAAACCACACGTCTAGTCGGCTCGCCCGAGGGCGGATCGAACGATGGAAAAATCACCAACCGAGCACGACTTCCACCCTTCCTGCCAAACATGCATTTGCTCCCATCGCATCACTTGCGTGCGCTGAGTATCTTTATCCAATAAACAATCAATTTTTAAAATAAAAAAGTCATTGCGATATTTTCACCAGTATTCAGGGTTTACGGTTGTACGGTTTTTTTAATCAATTTCTAAGTCAGTTTTATTTGGCTCTTATGTAGGTAATAGTACAGCTTGGAGAGGAGGACATAATCGATTTCATCAGGGATAATGACTACTGATTCAAATACACTTATTAATAGTTTAAGAATAGTGTTCCAACTCAGTAAAAGCTAAATACAGATCTAACACATAACATTCAACTAATTAACCACTATGGAATGAACACGGATTTAGTTGTGCCTTCATCTCATGAAAGTACTCAACACTATATTGAGGCCCCGTTAACATGACGGTACGTACTCTCTATTTCTGATATTTGGGATTCGTGTTCAAGAGGATAAACTACATAATTACATATGCAGTATTTTGCAAGTATTCGTCATACGACTTAAGTTTTCAGTTTCTTAATGTGAAATTTTTTAACGCTTCTGGATTAACTCTGAGTATGATGCACTGAGTACCTCGAGAAGGTTTAAGCACGATTTACCAGTATTAGCTCAGAATGCTTTAATATTGACACTATATCTTTAAAATCTAATTGAGAATTATTTTTTCATAAATATCCAAAAAAGAATTGGCCTTAGAAGCAATTCGTAGGTTTGCAAAATACAGCCCGATAACCTAGCTTATTTACAAGGCAGAGAGAATTCGCCTACACCCCCTTCTACATTCATCAACGGTTTATTTTACATAAGTAGGTATTTGTTATATATGCACTAAACCAGCAACATCATTAATGCCAATTTGAAGCTAATTTAATTTTTTGAACCTTGATAAATGTACACTGTCATTTTCATTTTAGGGAAATTATTTGTTTAACTTTTATTAAATCATTTAGTCTCCTACATAAATTATAAATCAAAAGAATAATTGTATGCCATTGATTCGCAGGTAAGCTCAACCAAAAGTACGCTTTCATTTTACCCCTTATTATTTTTATTTAAATAAAGGATTTATGCGACTAAGACAAACTGAAATATAGAAACGACATGCTTATGATGTATCTTCTCAATAAACAGCAACAGCAGCATGACATAAATTCAAATTTCATGACTCCAAAAGTCGAAACTGTCAAGAGGGTCGGTTTCTGGCTACTTTTAAGGCTCATTGGAACCGTCAGCTCAATATACGTGGAAACACTGAAAGCATATTAAACAATTCTTAAAAGACGGAAGAAATCGAGAGATTGCTTCTGTAAAATTAATTTCAGTCTGTTCAGCCTAATAGCAAAACACCATAAACACTTGGCTGGAGTAGTTTTAGATTAGGATAGCGGTGAAAAGAGTGTTGATCATCACGGGGATCACTCCATAAGTCCATTCCTTGCCCAAATACAAATAAATATAAATGCAATTCCAAGAATGGTCATGTACGTGTTCGATTTGAAAGTCAAGTAGTGAAAACTACCAATGTAAAAAGTTTTTACGGAACTGATTACCACTGACTGTGCGTAAAAAAATGCAAGGCATGAGAGAATCAGTGCCATGGAGCATTTTATAAAAATTTTACTCCTCGACACCAACCAAGTGGCTTTTCAGAAAAACCTCTCTCTTCTTCCCTCTAGTGCCAGTCGCGTGTGAGGGGATTATGAAGACGATGTGGGCTGGGAATTTCCGTGGAAATTCTCCCAGGATTTCGGCTGATAAAGAACAAATTTAGGCGGGCACGGGGGCGCTTATCTCTTGTGATATCGACGCTGAGATGGATTAAACACTATCGCCCGAATGAATCGAGCGAGGTTTTCCAGCAGAGGGAATGAACTCGGCACATCTTAAAAATTAACGATTATGCTTCAGCATAACGCAATTCACTGTCGTGTAAATTACCAAGAATATTGCCATTCGGTTGTTTTAATCTCGAGACCAATTCCGCTGGTACCAAGTTGGGGGATCGATACTAATGACGGGGAAACGTTAACCCACAGAAGCCAAAAGCTGGCGATTGTGATTTCAGAAACAAGTTCCCCGGGGATGCTTGTTGACTGATAAAAGGTATTAAAAGAAAATTTTAACGGTACTCACATTCTTCGCAGCTTCTTGTAGGGGGCAAATGCCTTGGGTGGAATTTCAGTGATCTCATTTTGCTCCAGGCGCCTGTTGAGAGAAAAGAAAAAAAATGTTGCTTTAAAAAGAGTATATTGCCACACCTTGTCAAGACGTAGGGAGCAGGTCCAAAAGTAAAGGCAACGCATAAATTTCTTAAGATACCGAAAATCCCATCAGCTAACGCCCCTTTTAAAAGATTTTACCAATTAACAGTTTCTGTCTCTAGAATAAAACTCATTTTTGGAAATGTTAATTCATTCGTCAAGTGACTTTCCCTGAAACTTTGCATGTTTTCATAACAATTAATAGAGACAATTTCATCACTGTCATTGCCAATAAAGAACACTTTAAACAAACGGCATTTTACCCGATGTAATTTTGATGAACGCGTAGGGAAAACTATATTCCTGGTACATTAGAAAAAAAAAAGGAAATTTTTACAGGACAGTATTATTTTTTTTACATGCGCAGAACCTAATTTAATAAAATTGATTAAGGACGGCGTAACTTTTTGGAACTTTTTCATGATCTGAATGATACTAGTAACTTTTGTTATATTTATAACATTTAAAGTCAAGAAGTACGTCCTACGTTTCGTTGCATATCAGTGGTGCTGATATGCAACGAAACGTAGGACGCACTTCTTGACTTTAAATGTTATAAATGTTGTCAATCAGCGAAACATATTGCGTATTACCTTTTGACGATGCCATCAAATGCTTTTTAATTTATTTTCTAAGATGTACCTTATTGACCATAGTGCACGGCAACAGACAAAAGGATTAATTTTGTCGCTCATACATTAGATTAATTATAATTATACTTGATATGATTTTTGTAAAATTCACCTTAAAAATGGTTCTTATTAACTTTCTAAATGATGACTAAAGGTCAATGAGGCCCATAAGCATAAAGGCTTAAACGGGCTGTTTAATATAAAAAAACGAAATAGAGAAAAGAAAACTGCGTAACACACTATTTTCCAGAAAACAATAAGAGTTACCTACAATAATGAATAGACCAGCTAACGTTTTAAATTCCTTTTATTGCAAACGATAGTTCGAAAAAAAATAGGTTTAATAGTTATCTCTCGGATATCTCAAGAAAGACTAATTATGGATAAAATTACCTTATTTGGTGAGTGTGGGTACGGCGTTCGTAATGACATCATAATTGAACGGATTGCGTGCCTGAGTAGGTATATTTAATTGAAGCCGTGACAGTTCATGACGTAAATTTTGTATGTAATTTTAGGAAAAGATAACTAAATCATAAAATCAATATCACTAAATACGGTCGAATATATTTTTACTACCGATGAAATCTTATCAACCATATCTTCTTTCTGCATTCGGATGTCAAACTGGAGGCCGTCGCCCTACTTTTGGATCAGCTGATGAAAAGCTAGACTCCCTTTAATATGCACCACAACTATTGGCTGTAACATCGTAAATACCTATATCCCGTGTTACACATATATGTTGACTTTTCGGGGTTTATATTCGGGAGGTTGGTAACGCCTTATTTTCCAAGAATGCGGACTGGGTGGAAGGAACATTTCTATTTAAAAACACGAAGGTTTTGCAATAAGAAAAGCTACGGTGAATAAGACAGCATAAAAAGAAAAAAAAGGTAGGTCAAGCACTTTAAGGATTACAAAAATAGATTGATGAATAGGTTTACCCTCTTTATTGGAGTGAGCTACCGCTAATCCTCTCGCAAGGATATATAAATATATACACAACTGAAGAATGTATGTGTTCCTGTGATATATTTTTCGCACTCTCCAAGAAGTACGCGGCGAGATTTATCCGTGGAAGAGGAATTATTTTCCTGCAAATGCTTGAACTTAATTTAAGCCGAGGCACTGCTATCCAAACCGTACGTCGTATCCCTCAGCGATTTCAGCTCGAGAGGAGTAAGTAACTCGAGAGAAAATTCTTCAAAAAAAGTCCAAAACGTGACTTTTTTGCTGTTAAATGGCGATGGTGCGTTTTCCAGGGCATTACATAAAACAAATGGGACTGCTTATTGCCCGAATTATCATGAGGTACAAACGAATCCCATCTTGTATAGCGAAAGAGAGCAAACGAATGGCGAAAAAAAATCTTTCAGAAGGAAAATGGGATCCCTGAGATCACTTATAAAAGTTTAATTTTACACACAGGCTTACGTTCAGTGCATCTAGTTTCTCAGTTAATTGCCGTTATCTGCAGTCTTTAAGGCAAACACACAATGCAGACATAACCATATTTTACGCTTTTAATCTAAATGATATACACCAACTTTTTAGTGGTGATATTTTAGAGTCGTAAATGTGTAAGTAGTAGTGCGTGCTAATAGAATACATTAATGAGCTCCAATTGACGGAATATATTTCCACTACAATAACTGATGAGAAGAAAATATACGAAATTGATAATTTTTTAAACGAGAAAAATTGAACTTATTAAATGAAATACCTACTCGGAAAAAAGATGTCAATTAATGAACGACTATTTTAAAATGTTAATAATAAATAGAAATGATAAGATTCTCCTTCGTACTACTTCTGTAGTTTGAAGAAATATACTAATCCAGTAGAAGATTTAAAAGTGATTAATTTCCAAAGTTCAGATGACATTAAAATGTAAATAACTTATTCCGGTTTCCATTAAATACGTACTTAAATGATATATTCTGCCTAGATCACGTTACCAAGAAAATTATTACACACTTCCATACCATGCAATTGGCAAAACCATCATCAGCGTAGGTAATGTACTTATTGGAGTATTTTTCGGAAAGTCCCTAACAGCTTTTAATCATTTATGTGCACTTCTGAGCAAATTCTCCCAGTCTGAACTCCTGATTGCCCTATATTATTCCCTTTTCAGTTCTTCTCACTATCCGCTGGAAAACATAGAAAAGTAAAAAATTGTACTTCTAAAGCGCCAGAAGCCTTAATCGCGCCTTTTAAATTGTTTGGTGCGGCAGATGAAGGATAATAAATAACGCCCGCTTCCATAATAATCTGAACATTTTCCAATGACTGGACCATTTTCCACAGTTTCACTCAAAAAGGTACACTAAGTTAGAATTTGAAAAATTGAAGAGTTTTGCCGTATCTTAAATCGTGAAATACTGTTTACATTTCGTTAACGCGTCAATTATTGTTAGTTCCAAACGCCTCCATCAACTAAAACTGACTCGAATTAAAACTCGGCGTCTGTAAGTATGATCATTTTTTGTTTAGCAAGGGGTATTCTATTACTTACAGCTCAGTGGTGGCCTCGGGTAAGTGGTCCGGCACTTGCGACAAGGCCTTCTCTCGGCAGTCGACGATGCCATCAGCACATCGGCACGGGTGTGGGCACTGCGGCTCACTCATGCACTCCCCGCCGCTAGATCCGCCGCCGAATCCACCGAGTATGCCTGCTCCCCGGTCAATCAGGCCTGGTGAAGTGAAAAAAAGAAAAGAGAGAATGTTTAAGCATCAAAAGGTTAACAAATGATTAGCATCAAATTTTGACGAATGAAACTGTGTACTAAAAGGGTCAGGTATGGTACAAAATTCCAAGTCACATACTTACATAAAACTTAGAAATATCAATTATGGGCATATTGCAATCACTAAGTTAAACTAAATCCATTTATTATTTTACTTTTAAAATATGGTTTTTATCACTGATGGAATCTATTAGAATTAATTAAGACACTCTCAAAAGGATACAACTGAAGTGGTTCGAATTTAAAGGAAATCATTTCAATGTAGATAATCATATAACTCAATCAAAAATAACTTTATAACTAAAAGGATATTGGGAATATGCCGCAGTTAAACATATGACATTTTCTGTCCATAAACTTCATGAGTTTAGGATACCTTAATGAGATATAACCTTAAAGCAGATAATTATGATATCTTCGTTTATATCTACAAAAAGTATACTTAGAGATTATTTAAATATATTTTTGCGTATGATACTGCACTGGTGAAACGAAGAGCGACAATGGTGCACACAAAATGCTGGAACCCACTCGATCAAAGTTCTAATATTTTTCATGGGAGGTATGGCAGCAACTTCGCTCCCGTTATGCCACTGAAATGGATTTCTAAAGGCCATTTCATGGCTGTCCTATCCCTCGGATTCTATCAACCAACCCTTCGGTCTCACAGGTGTTAGAATCAGTCAGTGTGAGCGAGCCAGGCTTAATCTCGGTGTCGATTGCCCAGCAACATTACACAATCCAAACATCCCTTTCCGAAAATCTTGATGTCTTTGGAGAGAAGACTCAATCCCTCCCCCCCTCTCTCTCTCCGACCCTCTTAATCCCATCTTCCATTCCTCATGCCACCCTCCGAGAAGTTGGCCCGATCCTTCCCCCTACCCCACCCGATACCACACCCCACCCCTAAACTCCACTCGAATTCCATCCCCGTCCTGAGAAAACCGTGGTGGACGACGTCGGTAGTAAAAAGCCATTAGGGGTAGGGGGGAAAGGAAGTGGGATGGCACCCTCCCGCTCACGCACGCACTCCCAGGGTAAAGGATGAAGAAGCCGGGGTGCAGATTAGCTGAGGGGACAAAAGGGTTCTCGCCGGGGGGATCACAAGGCGTCAGAGGTGAGCGTGTGTGGGTGGGGAGGAATTAGGGGTAAAAGGAGCAGGGAGAGGAATGGGAGCGGGAAGGTGATGAAAGGAGGAGAGAGAGAGAGAAGGCAAGAAAGAGGGTATGGGGTATGATGAAGTTTGGAGAAAGGCAACCAGCAGTTACAAGCATTTTAAGCACCGGAAACACAAGGAATAGGGAATTGAGAGGTGACTTCAAGTATCGCCATTGAATGCGACCGCGCAGAGGTCACGCGAAACGGAGCGGTGACGCAATATCTCCTTGCTTTTAACCATGTAATTTATACACAATTCCAAGACTGGCCAAAAACTAAAACCAAGCAAGAGACGATACGATTCGGTTTTTTAATGGTAATCTAATGGTTAGAATAGGTTTCTGATAGACACATCGCACGAACATCGCTACATCCTTCACTACAATAACCCATTCTTCATTTACGGAGGTTTTCTGCAACCCTTCATTCCGCCCAAAATGCCAAATCTTGTCCTACCTCTGCCTCGCTTATCCAACATTCTTTCCTCTATCAAAGTCTTTAAAAATCCATCGGCATTCAGCACACCCTAGATCACCTTTCCTGCCTTCTTTTGATTTCTCCCAAGACTCTTCTCTCCTCCCATAACATGCCCAAAACTTCTTCGTTCGTTTTCCTTTCCGTCCATTTTACTTTTTCCATACTTCTCTATGCTCACATTTCGAAACTACCGACCTGTACTGGTCCTCTTGTATCAACGACCAATTTTCCAAGGCACACAAAACGTATTAACTAGTGTTTTATTCATTCGCATTCTTGCCTAAGGTCCTTTTCATCAAATCTCTTCTCTTTGTTAAAGCTTTTTACCTAATACGATTATCCTTTCTAATATTCTTACCACATAACCCGCCTTCATCTAAAATACTACCAAATGACTACTCGTAAAATTTTCTACCTGCTCAATTATGTGCCCTCCTACATCAATGTTTACCTTAGGGCTTCCTTTGTCTCCTTACACTCCATATATTAATCCCTATAATTGAGTAAGTACACTATGTATATTTTCACAGAAAAATTTATTTCGGTACTACCGGTTTTGAACCTCCCAATAAACTTAAACCACCCCCCCTTTTTCAACCCAATCCCCGCTCCCCTCCCTCCCTCCTCTTCAACAATATCTTCTCGCCCTCCACTCCCTTCTCGGGTATCCACCTTCCCCCCAAAAATGGTATATATACACATATACCTATATTTCCCGGACATGTAAAAAACTTTTTACCTGAAGATGCCGTCTATGCGTCGAAACCGGTAGTACCGAAATATATTTTATTGAGAAAATATACATCGTGCGCTTATTCGGTTACCATAAATTTTCAAAAAGTTGAGCCTGGGGCAATTGAATTCATCAATCCTCATGTAAAACTTATATGTAAACTTCCTATAACATTAAGGTAACAATTTAAGAACGGCAACGTAAAACTTCCATTGAGCTTGTTACCGATGAAAGCGCATTTCGTTCTTCTTGCCGACTGCAGATATATCTCATTCCAGGAAAATCAAACAGCTGGATTTGGGTAACAGCGTCCTGGGGCATTTACAGTTTAGAACTTGGACCGATTCAGCTAGCAGCCTATTGATCCGCTTGATTGATCCGTCCATCATAAAAATAGCACGACCCATTGGCATGAAGTATTGGGAAGTTATATAACATGCGACACTATCCAAGAAAATTAATAGCATGAGTTTAACAGAGCTTCCCCTGATATGTCTCAGCCTAAAGAAAAAGACACGGGCTAGTGCATTTCATCAAAATAAAATGCCGGAAAGGTAACATTAAATATTACCTTGCCGGAATTAGATAATATTATAATCGGGCCCAGATATCTTTGGAGATCATTTCTTAACCTTGGTGGAACAGGTATAAATCGAGTGTGATTTTTTTATTCGCACGGAATGAAAAGTTTAGCAGGAATAGCTTCGGACATAATCATATCGTAGGCTCGTAATGTACAAAAGGCAGCTTACAGTTACCTCCTGGATGACGGCTCAGCGATTAAATATTCAAGACTAATTAATTTCAGTGGCGCGCTTGTTTAGCTGAAGAATCTTTATGAGCAATTCCATCTCCTCGATTAAAACATTCAGTTCGTCCCACTGCTAAATTTCTCTCACTAACTAAACGACTGTTGATAGCCAAGGGAGTCGTTAAATCATTATGGCGCAATCGTCCTGGCCTCTTCTCTCTCGTCCCGTCTCTCCGCAGCCGTCAACGAAACGTCCCGACTTAACTCACGACTTGCAATCGGAATTTTACGACACGGATGCATGGAGATAACAACCGGAGCACCAGCAGTAAACTTTCGCATTACGCATAGGTCGCATAGGGAGCTGCTTCTTTGGCCTTCGTCGCAAAACAAGTATACTTCACTAAATTTCCCGTCAGGGTAAGAGAATAAAGACACGTCGACGCCGTTGGAACATCTCCAAAATAAATTTCGGTAGACAAAGACCCATGTGCTTTATATAGCTAATTATGAGATTGGATCGTTAGGAAGAAAACAAAACTTTAGCAGGTTCAATGTTACCGAAGAATACTAAACCGATCAAAACGAGTCCAGTCGTCTCTTCCAAATTCAAGTGACCGACAGACGACCTTTTTTTAGAATCTAATGGGAGGTGAGATAATGGCTGAACATTTTTAATGGGGATCTTGACCTTAACAACAGCTATTTTGGAGACTATACCAGTATGGCCACCACTGACGAAGTGTGAATATTATGCTGCTGTTTCATGAGAAAGATATCAATAATTCTAGCATGACATGACATGACATGTCTTACAATCCGAAGATTGGATGACTGCACTCCAAGGGCTGCATATTCTAGGGAGAATTAATGTGGAGGTTTCCCGTTGCC
>LYUA01000007.1:166862-177979 GCA_002093875.1 Calopteryx splendens
CCCTTTACTTTCCAACCGCCTTCCACCCCGTTCAACCCCTTCCCAACGAGTGCGCCCCCTCCTTTACCTCTCTTCCACCCTCTCTATCTTATCCTATCCCTTCCCACGACGACCCTCCAACGTCATCCCCCTTTCCAACGCTCCTCCTTCGTCCCCCGGACTCCGGTTGGTTGCTTGGTGCCACCCGTTTCCTATAATATTGCCGAACCCCCGGGTATAATCCACCCCATACCCTCCGCCCATCATGTTTCCACATTCTCTCACCTCTCCCCAATTACCCCCTTTTGCCATTCGTCTCCACCCGAAAGCAGTCGGAAACCCCCTCTCCCCTTCACCCGCTTTAACCCCTCCTTTCCCGCAGATTCCGCACTTCCTCCCCATGTGTGTGTGTATACATATATAAAACTATATTATATATATAACTATATTATATTTATAACTATATGGCTATTATATATATATATATTTTTTTTTCTTTTCCTCCTTCCCCGCTCTTCGGGTTCAAAATTCCTCTCACTCCTCTTCAAACTATAATATGCGCCGGGAGAACCCCCTTCTCTCGTCTCCGGGAGTCCGCTTCTTCCAATTTCCGAGCCTTGATATTTATGAAAAAAACAAATTGGGATAAATCGCTGCTTCGCTAAACAAGTGTGCCTTCGGTAATTTGCTCGAAACCTCTTCCTGTGCCATGGACAGTGAGAGCCTCAGATGCTTGTGAGCTCACTCCGTCGTTTCATAAAGTTAGCGGGATAAGAGGATTAGTTGGATGATTTTTGAGTTTTATCCCCACTCCCTTGTTACGTATGTTGCCATGGCACTCCCTTGTTATGTATGTTGCCATGGAGAGAGATAGAGAGAGAGGAGGATTTGGCTGGCGACAAGGGCAGGGGATCTCACCCCTTTTTGTTTTCAATTTCTCGCGGTTATCCTTTCAAGTGTCCCGAAAAATGGCTTTGTCTTCGACACAAAACTTAATAGGAATATCTTTTTGAGTCAATGGAATAAAAAAGGTAAACCGTTTCTGGTACCACGAGAGTAATACCAACCAAGCATTTTAAATGCTTGGAGTATCTACTCGGGGTCAATCTCTAAACAATGATTATGTCGTTGGGATATAGATCTTCCACCACAAGCCTTCGTATTTAATTTCAACACGGGTTAAATTAACGGTATAGTTTAATGTTTATTATGGCCGCAATAATCTATACGACATTTCATTGTGGAAATGTATGTAATAGTTTCTTATCGCATATTCGTATGAGGGAAAACACTTGTAAATTGAAATAAAACATTTCTTGTATTGAGGAGTCAATCCTCAAAATGTTCTGGCACAACATTGTTAATGAGACAACTACTACAAGGAAAACCAAATATTCATGGGGAAATTAACTACGAAAACATTCAACCAAGAAATGATGGATAAATGGATTATGTTTTGGAATATATTACTTTATTCCTTTACAGCATGTCCCATTAAAAATAAGGAAGATGTATTGTGCAATCAGATCACCGTTTTGTCTTAAAATTTAGCCCATCACGTTGTACCAATGTGCTACTGAAGTATCCATCGCCTACATGATTTCAGAATATTGCTTGTAGTTTACATACTCTTATTTTATAGTTCTAGCATGCATTTTATCTCTATGACGCATTCAAGAAGTCTTGAGGGTGAAATTTAAAAAAATCAAATTAGAAGCTTCATGAAACTACACATGAAAGAATCACACGCGGCGAAAAATTAGCCAATTTCAGTATATCATGCATATTAGGTATATCTACCCATTAAGTTTATAAATTAACTGGAAATTTATTCACAGAAAAATAATTTATTCAACCGCAAAATAACCTACACTTCAAGAGGAGTGACAAAGAACTTCAACATTTATGCTAAAAGTTATTAAGGAGGAAAAATTTAATTATAATTGCAAAATATTTTACATTAGTATTAATTCATATAAGAATTTGGGTTGTTACATATTACAATCAAATTACTCAGTGCCCAAACGTACTTTTATCTGCAATAAGAATCTTGCCTTAACAAAATCGTATTATCTACTCTTTGGGGAAGAAAATTACCTTTGCACCAAATATCGCAAAACTCAAGACATCCATTTTCCGAAGGAAACTGGGAACCTCGATTAATATGCTTCAAGTTATTAAATACATAAACATCCAAGCATGAATATTTCTTTTTTCCAGAGTATCATCATGAAAAGAGAGTATTACAAGGAATTCAAATAGCAAATACATGTGGGAAGAGCTAACATTATTGGCTAACTAATAATTCATGTAGGCATGAACACTATGAATTATCGGGGAAACGACGTTAATGATTCATTATGCATAACTTTATGAGGCTAATATAATATGTTGATGACAAGGGACAGTTCATTTTGTTACTTTGTTAGACTTTGAAATATAGGTACTAATAATATAGAAATGGCACCGTGTTCCATCCGATATTTCATGTTGTTGAGAGAATAATGAGCACAATCATGTGCATTTGCTTAAGCGTTTAGTAAATACCTAAAATGGTTGGAATCAAAAATGGACTTTTTAAACTTCAAATAGCAATACCGAAAAATTTAATATTGAGAGAGTTAAGACATTAATATGATTTAAAATTACTATCTAACTAAGCTTTAACATTTTATATTACGCTTATCATCCTTGATTTAATTATATGGCTAACTCGAGATTAGAAATTCGAAACATCGATCCACGGAAGAGGTGAACTAAAGTGAATCGATTTATTTACTTTTTAATCTCTGAAGGGTTTTTGAAAACATATTTCCCAAAAAAGGGGTTCGAGGATATTTTTTTTGCCTTTCATCCACACGAGCGCATGAAACGTCAAATCTCTTCTTTCCGCCCTATCTTCCTACCCTTCGACCTTCGCCACTTTTCACCAAACCCACACCCCCTCGCCATTAAAAAAAAAAGAAGTGCCCTCCAACACAGTTCCCGGATCCCTCCCCGTTTCCAACCCTTCGGCACGTATTGGAATGCCTGCGCCCAGAAAACCGCACCCTCTCCAGCCACTCGTTTGCTCCCTCGCCCCACCCCCCGGCTTCCCTCGGGGGAGTGGGGGGTGCTTCCTCAACTGCTCCGTTTCCCAGCCGCCATCACCGCCACAACCCCCCGCAGAGGTCCCCCTCCTTCGTTACGCTCTCTCTCTTTCTCTCTACAAACGCCCGGTTGTCAATCCCATGATATCCCAACCGTTCCCTGCGACCACGCGCCTTTCCTTTTTTCCCCTCCCCTCTCGGCCACCAGGGGAACACTGTTTCCCCCCATGTCCAACTACCGCTAATTAAAATCAATTTTCCTTTCCGGGACAAGCATCGGCTCCAGTGCCTTGCACGTTCCACCCCTCACACCCTCATGGCCGAATAAATGCTGTGCACGAAACCCCATTGGCGAGAGAGAGAGAGAGAACCCACGCGACGGGAGGAAATCGGCTTCTTCACGCCACGAATGTTTGAGGCTGTCGAGCTTAGCCGTGGCAAATGCAGGACTCTGCGCCACTGGAATGTGCGAATTTTGGGAACCTGTTTCATCTGCCAGTAATGACTAATTACTCCATATCCATATTCATACCACAGTAAGTTTAGACGATCCAAGTTTAACTGCTGGCCATAAGAATGACCGATACAGAAATATGCCTTTTAAAATATTGTATTGCCCACCCATCAATATTGTATTTTTATCCAAACGGAATCATTTCTTCTTAATATCATATTTCGATGAAGCATGGATTTGGTTTTACAAATAATAACTACTAAAAATAATATGTGCAAGTTATTACTGACCATGCACACAAACTGTCAATGAAACCGTGATAATCAATCCAACACTACGATTTCATCAAGGAAATTATATGAAAAAGCATATCATCATCCATGGTATGTACGCTCAATGTCCCGGTAAGGTACTCCCACCTCTTTTTAATTTCTGAAAAACGATACATTAAATTTATTTTCATACAGTTAACATATATTCACGTATTTCCAAGCATCGCCTGTAAGCATGGGTAAGTAAATAAATATTTTTTACCAATGAGACATGAGCTAAAATAAAATCCCAGTTATTAATGTAATGCCCAAAGCATTTTACGTTTATGAACAAATATCGGTTATTAATAAATTCTCGCACACAGGAAATCACAATTGTGTATTATTCGATATAGCGTAATTATGATGGATAATGAGAGTAACAACAAAAACATTCTTCGAGGCCTGCGCCAAAATTTTTATTGTAATTTAAATGGAATGATTAACTTACAAGCATTTTTCTTAATCACTTCCAATTTAAGGAAATTATTTTGGGTATGATAGAGCCACAGATATTAATTTATGTATATTTTTATCCCTCATCACAAGACTAATATCATTATCGAAGCTGGTAATTAACATGAAACTGCGCTCTCGAATTTAAGAAAATTTCATCGCTGCCAATATATAATGATAAGCAAATGTGATGCACGAAAGCTAACATTTGAAAGGTATACTCCGCGTAGTGAAAACGTCAAGGAAAGTAATACTGGCAATCTCAAACTGATTTCTACATATTTTAAATTTTCTTGGAACATGGTTTATACAATTTTATTATTTGCTTATTACTCTTTTACGTACCTACGACTTCGTATAAATTCCTGAATAGTTTCAGGATATATTAGCGTTTAGATATAACGTTTAAGGGACATTAGCAAAGTTATATAAAAGGCACGACTGGTTAAACGACCACAGGTATCACAGTAAAATAAAAATCCTAATTGTATCGGCGGGCCAGGTGGCGGATTTCGGTATGACCTTTACACCTATTCTGATCATAACTCTCCTGATAACTTCTGATCATGCTCCGAATGGATGGATACAAAACAAATAATGTTGTCCATTATATTCTCCAGAGAAATTCTATTTTACTTAAGGCTTATTTCTAGCTAAATGTTTTGACCAGATTATGATATTCAGCCCACAAGTACCACCGTAATCGCATACGGTAATAGTGGCATCATCACCTTCTGCCTCATGGTTGCATATTTATCCACGCCCTTGCACAGCTCCGCGGCATTATTTCCATCGTTACATTACACTTGTAACTGTAGGACACCATTTTTTCCACCCCGTAGACCTTCTCCCACTCGCCCAACATTTTTCCCATTCTCTCACCCTTCCCTTCCATTTTTTATCACTTTTCACCGCCCCCCAACCCGATCCTCACAAGCGTTAGAACAAGCACTCATTTATGAGATGTTTAATTACCACTCCCAACGTCGTTCTTCCCCCGGTGCAAAACGAGGGAAAAAAGGGAAGGCGGGGGGGTTGGAACCGGCGATGACACGGGGGCGTAAGGAGGAGGTCAGGGGGAGGAGAACTGCGGGGGTGGAAGTGCAGCAGCAGAATGGAGAGGGTGTTGAGGCGGGGGTGGGGAGAGAGACGGGATAGAGGGAGTTTTGAAAGATCATTGGAAGTGCGAGAGGAGACCGAAGAGGGCGGGTAGAGCTGGAGGGGATATACGGCGGGGGAGGGGCGAACGGAGAGAAAACGGAACGTCAATGAAAGAAAGAGCTCTGTGATCACCAAGACCCTCGAATATTCTGCCACTTTCCTCTCACTTCTCGTCCGAGGATGGAGGTCGAAAGATTTCGGCAATTTCGAGTCTGGCTCATTATCATTTCGCTGTCGTTTTCCGGGAAACTCCATTAAACCAGAGTTTCCAATTTTCCTGGCGTCCTCTGAATTTGAGAACGGGAGATGAGGTCTTATGGAAATTAAACAAGATGCGATAAGAATTTCAGATCTGTTATTAGGCACCTACATACTTGCTAGCACGGTCTGTACGCATTTCAAAAACTTGATAATGGTGCGGCCGAGCCCGAATTAGTCGGAAAGAGCATTGCTCCAAAACGATTCGCCGTTAGACACGAATTTCTTGCGTCTATGTAACCAGAAATCATACTGCACTTTCCTCGGATGGAAGGTAGAACTTAATTACAGCCTGTTTCGAAAAAGATTTTCTCAATTTCCGTACAATGCATGCAACTGATCATCATGAGCTCCGGTATTTTTAAATCTGGGGGTTGTGAGCGTAAGACAGACGAATCTTCTCCGCTTAACATTAACATCCCATCCCTCCACTCCTCCATGGATGTAAGTTGCTTCCAATGCATATCCTCAGTACTTTTATACGAGCATTAAAAAAATAACCAGAACCTAAAATTTCCTACAACAACGAAAATCTAGGGCAGGACCATGGCCCTCCTTTCCTTTCCCTGGTTTCATGATTGTCATCAATTTTTGTCAGCAAGTTAATTCGAGACACACACGAAGACGAGATAAGTTGAAAAATGAAAACAAGAACAAATGAGAAGAAACGAAGTGGAATAAGAATTTAAATAAGCCTAAATCTAGCGAGAGGCATATCTTAGTACTTTAAATTTATGTGCTCCGGCAGCAGAAAGAACCAAATTTACTTAAGAGATGACAATATCACGCGACGGCTTAAATTCACACCCTAAGCAGCAGAATTAATCTACTAATTGTTTGGCAGGCCAAATTTCTCAGTAGAGCGAGAAAAAAAATGGGCACCTCCATTTCAAGTTCACTCATTCTTGGGTGGCAACGTAGTAACCTGATGAGTAGAATCCATGCCTAAGAAATGAGTAACCGATTTCAATCCCGGGTGATACTTATAAACAATATCCAACAAATTCCAAACGATGAGATATTCAGCATTCTACGACTTCGTGGAAAACTGTGTGTGGCACCGGAAAAGGAACTGTACCCATACCCTAAATGTATGAAATGCATTCGTCATTAGGCTTAGTTCAAGGCGAGCTCTATTCTCTCTTTTTGAACTAACCTTTACGTCCAGAACTGTTTAATTCAAAATATACAAATAAAATTTTGCAAATTATCTTAGGGAATTTCTTCTTCGCCTGGGAAGCACATGTGAACTATTAGCCTAGGAGGCCAGCAATCCAAAAGAAAACTCACGGTTCAACCAAAGAAGAAAGTAATAAATTGGTGATCTGGATATGTAATCTGTTTGGGATGTGGGTGTGGTCGCACGACTCAGAGAATCGGGAATTACGCAGCTAAGAGGACGAGGGATAGTTCTACATGGGAGCAAGCGGATGAGCAAGGGAATGGCCTGGCATGAGGGGGAAAGCGGGGGCAGGTTATGGGAGAAAGTGACGGGAGAGGAGGATAAGGCGTGGGTGCAGACGAAGCCAGGTTGAAGGGCTGCTTCGAATCTAACGTTGCTGAAGTCGAGGAGAGATGGGGACAGGAAATATGGGGAGGGAAGAGAGAGAGAGAGAACGGAGAAAAAGTAAGGGAAGGAGGGTATAAGGGAGATGGGCGGGGACTGGGCTCGCGGCGAGGTGGAGTAATACCGAAAGGGGAGACGTGGTGAAAAGGGTAATTACAGCACAGTGCGAGGGCGCCAGAGACAAGCCCATGATGAGTCGCTTGAACCTTTGGTAAACAATGGATTGGAGAAGGGTTTTTTTCCGGAGAAAATGCATGAGGGAGAGAAGGGTTGAAATGCGGTGGAAAAGGAGGGGGATGAAAAAGGCGGAAAATTCCCGGGTGATGAAAAATATTACGTGGTGAATATTTGCTTTTTTGAACGAACACGAATATAAAAAGGGTTTTATTTTAAATAGGGATCAAAGAAGTTTTGTTTTCTCTGCGGGGACGGTGGCAGACGGAAGAAATTGGAATTTAATTCGAGATAGGAGCGAAAGGAGTGCGTAGAAAAATATTATGACGCAAGTGAAGAGAGTAGGGAGACAATCGGCGTCGTGAAGGGCGAAAATTTAACGAACTTGGAAAAAAGGTGCATCCTCCGCACGGCAAACGAACCTTCGGAAGAACTTTCCACTGCACATAAATATTTTTCTCCCCACCAGCGGACCAAGAACGTTCCAAGCATAGTGAAATGAAGATAATAAATGAGAGAATGAATGGCAGATTGAATCAATGCACAGGGACGGTAACTAGGTTGCATGAATACCCGGTTCATACATCCATCCATACTTGACCTCAGATCACTTTCTAATTATTTTGTTTCATCTGATTAAGTAGACAGTACCTATTCCGTATCAAACTTTTCAAGTTCATGAAAATTAAATTTTCAATTAAACCAAGAATCAATTAGCATTAATTACACTTACGATTCCTCATTAATAACAATTTTAGGAATTAACTTTAATCGAGCTGTTAGGGATAAACTGAATGGTGGTGAAGACTAGCCATAAGGGAATAATTCGAAATCTAAAATAATAAACTAATATTTATAAAATATGACCGTCATTATTTAATTAGGTATTACCTCAACGATGGTGAAGACGCCTTAAGAGGGCAATGTTAAATGTAAATCATGTTCTTTTTCAAGATTCTTTCAAAGTCATTATACATCCGCAAAAAAAATGAAAATCACACTCACGAGAAAATACCTAGATAGCATACGGAGAATTCATTTCACAAAGTGAAACAAAATACAAAATTAGGCATTGCCCATTACCTACACATAAATGCAATCCATTTTGAAAATTTCATAATTAAATTTACAATAAATAACCATGGATGTAATCACCCCATCCAATGCCTGCTACAAATATTTAAAAATATGGATGACTGAAGGAAAAATGAATAATGAATTATTTATTAGAGAGGGAATATTTGTTTATTTTAATGGTGTACATAATGATTCAAGCAAATAATAACTACTGTACTTTATAATTTCTGTCGTTTTTAAATCCCAAACGATTAAAAAAAATAAAGCTTGGATTTATAATTTGAAGCCAAGAAGGAAATTCGCCATAAGGTGTGCAGCCCCTAGCCATTCTTTCCCATTACTCTCCTCAAATGCAAACTTCCGAGCAAATACTGTCCTCGGGAATTTTAGAAGCACACGCCCTTTCCCGAGGTAAGCCCGTAAAGGCATTGTTGATCACGTCACTGCCACAGGAAATATATGGGAATTGAAGAAATGGAAAAAATATCTGCTTTCGGGCAGATGCGGTTAAGGAAAAGGAGTGCGCGGCAGCGGAGGCAGAGATTAAGAAGGGATAGACGTGCGCGCGTGACAAAGGAAATAAAACAACGGTTGCGGATGAAATGTGAACTTGGGCTCCCTTAACGTCTGCCGGAGAAAAATAAATTCGCTTCGTTTCCACGGCGAACTATCGCCGAGCACATTTGCGGAGTCGTTAATCCGCAAGAAGAACAAAGCCAAACGCGTATATATTTACAGCCTTAACTGCTTTCCTTCCAGATGCTGCTCTCAAATTAAAAAAAATCTATTTTCCCGTAATTAAAGTTCCGTAGAAGTCGCCAAGGGAATACGCAAAGCACCGCCGTAAGTACTCGCGGAAGAAGACACGAGTTAGTTTCGACAAGAGTAAGTTTCCACCGGCGCATCCATTTTAGTTATCTGCGCGCAGTCTATGACCATACGCCCCAGTATATGTATCATCGCTACAATCGCAGTCAAACTTCTTCATAACCATTCACGAGAGACTAAGCTGAATTGCTAATGGCATATTTTCACAGAAAATTACCGTCAGAGAAACAATGGTTCTTCAGCAGTACGGTGTTGCAATACTCAAAATAACACTAATATCATTCCCACTACAAAATAAATTGTACTTAACATTCACAGAAAGACGTGCCACTATTATTTGCCATTACCTAGCTACCTATTGTTTGACTTAAGGTAAAGGCTGATACGGTAAATACGCTGATAATTGCCTGAAATATTCAAT
This sequence comes from Calopteryx splendens, assembly GCA_002093875.1. Classification (NCBI taxonomy): domain Eukaryota; kingdom Metazoa; phylum Arthropoda; class Insecta; order Odonata; family Calopterygidae; genus Calopteryx; species Calopteryx splendens. The sequence continues at coordinate 176,638 of LYUA01000007.1, forward strand.
CAGCGCCATTAAAACAACACTGCATCCGAAAAATAAAACACTGAATATCTCAGGAATCTGGTAGACGTCGCAAAGAGGAGCCTAAGTCACATTATTGCCACCTTTAAAATTTCGCACTATTCATTTACTGCGAGAAGAATGAGACGAAAATAAAAGAAAATAATGAGATTCTCAAGGAATGAGAATGTTGAGTTAAACTATAAAGTGGGGGAAATAAAGTAGAACAGGAGAACAGTTCACAATTTTGGACAAAATATTGGAGGAAAATGGGGGCTGTAGTAGTGACATTATGAGAAATCTTTATTTGGCCAAAAAAGCATTTGCAATGAGGAAATAACTGAAAAGTATTCTAAATAATAACCTAGAGAAAATATTACAAACGCCTTGTAGCAGAGCGTTGCACTGAATAATTTGGAACCTGGTCTTTCTCTGGAAAGGCAGCAGGATGAAGCTATACCTATTGGAGACAATTAAGACATGGAATGGAGAATAGATGAAAAAATAATTGAACATTTGTAGATATATCAGATGCATAAATAATTCTCTAATTAACGAAAAGATATTGTATAAATGATCATATCATCATCGTCATAGTAACTTGACATATTATCACAAAATTTTATTGTAAAAATCAACCAAGGTTTCGACAGACGTGATCTTGAAAAGAGTTTTGAACGTGATCTGAATTGATATTTTAACAGAATATATATTACAAAAAACACCTAAGAACAGGTTAATACCCCAAAATTTATATACATTGAACATAAAATTAATGTTGAATGGTCTCTGGATAAATAAATGTTTTGATGATTTTATTAAATCCGATAATAGGCATTTACCACGGCTCAATGGCATTTTCAAAAATCATTTGAAGAAGTTAAGAAATTTTAAAAATTACGATTGAACGTGGTTCCTTCGAGTGTGCATTTTTAAGTATAAAAAAAGTACACTAATTACACCGTCGTACCCGAGATTTGACACTTTTTTTAGTAACTCCGCGATGCAGATGGAGAGGTGAATAATAAAGCTCACGAGTGAGTTGCGCATTACAAGGGCAGAATTAAAGATAAGGTTGCCCGGGGATGGAGTAAGGGGCGGAGTGGTAACGGCGGTGAATAAACCAAAAGAGACCGCTAAAAGCGAGCAAAAGGAGTCATGCAAAATAGAGTGGAGAACAGTAGGAGGAAAAATGGCAGAGAAGTAGTCCCGTGGAGATAAGAGGGAGGAATAAAAGAGCGTGGGGATAGAAAGAAAAAGATTGAGAAGGTGATCCCATATCTCCTTCCCTGAAATCGCGGGTTTGTACAGCGTGGACGGGGGAAATAATGGGGGGGGGCGGGAG
>LYUA01000007.1:210947-224921 GCA_002093875.1 Calopteryx splendens
CTCACCAATCCACCCCTACCCTCCCGACAGCCCCTCGACCCATTCGCCTCTCCCCCAACCCCCGTCTTATATCCATCTCTCACGCCCTAACACTGCCTCATCCATAGTGCGTCGGAGTGGGGGAACGGCGCCCCCGGGGGCACGCACGGGGCTTTTAAAGGGGCGGTGCGCAGGGTGAGGGAGAGTGGGAGGGGGAAAGATGGTGGCGTGAGAGAGGCGGGGGAGGGGGTGGAATGAGAAAAAGAGATAGAGGCGGAAAGGCGAAGGTGGTGAATAAATAGCGTCGTGTTGGGAGGCGGTTTCGGTGGGAGGGGAAGCAGGGGGTCGGCCTCGGGGAGGAAAACACAGGGAAAAGGAGGGGAGGGGAGGGCGTGTAGGGGAGGGAGGAAAATAAGGAATGTTAAAGGAAGAGAAAATATCCTAGGAAGCGTAGGAATAAAGAAGGCTGGAGGCTATTTGGTCGATGAAGAGAAGCTCAGAGGACAATTACGCATTAAAATAATGAAAAAAATGCAAGAGAATGGGTTTCGAAGTTCTACGTTAATCTCTCTCCTCTTTCTCACATGGGTTTTCCGACAGAAGTACTTCCATTCCTTTGATTTTTAAAATTTTGAAGCTATGAAACGAGTTTGGAGAAGTGGGTCCATGGTAATAATTGACTTCCAGCTCTGGTACTCCCTCAACAGCATCCAAAACTAAAAATCTCATATGAATGTTTTACTTAGGAGACGCTTAAAAGACTCCCAGATATGAAGGATGAAAAGCCTACTTGTCAGAGCTTGTAATATCTATGTAATGGCAGTGCCGACTGAGGTACTACCGAACGAATTGAATCAAAACGTTAGTGAATACTAGAACAATTAAATAGTTTTAACGTGACATGTTTTACTCTAGCACTGAAGCACGTTTTATAAACACACGACCGAGTCGGATTCCCAGCCGGAGATCTACTCTATGAAGTAACTCGATCGGCAGTCAAACAGTCCATTCTTCAATGCCTCACGTACTTCATCAATAACATGGTTCTTCCATTTAAAATCTTCATACAATCTAAGAGGAGCATTTAAATGCGAATAGGAATTATTGATTGATTATGGATTAAATACCTACAACGTTGTATGAGAATTCATTATAGAGAAATCCTCTACTTCACCCTCTACCCTTTACGTGGGTGACCTTACAAAATCCATACCTTTGAATAGTACTGGTGTCATTGAGAAAGAGGCGTAGAAATGGAAGCAGGGGCACCAGCGAGAGGTCTAATGCGTCATAAGTATCTAGCGAGTCGGCGTGATACTACACTATGGCACCACGGGTTGAGCAAACAGAAAAATGAGTTCGACTAATCGATATCGAGACACCCAGGTTCGCTGCCGCATTCCCCAGGAAAAGGGGGATCATCACGATGCAGTGTAAAAAGGAGATGGGACAAACGTCCGGGCGAGAGACGAGGAAAATTGGAGTTTGAGGGTAAGATGATAGCGAGCGCCGGGAGTCAACTGGCGGGAGGACGGGCAGGGCAGGGCGGGGCGAGGGGAGAGGAAGGGGGCAAGCGGGAGAGAATTAATAAAAAAAAGAAAGTGCGGGGAAATGGAAACAGGGTGGGCCGCACTACGCGAAGTGAGATGGCGGGATGAGAAGGTTGGCTGACTTCGAAGTTAATGCGAAAATGGAAGGAAAAATGAAAGGGATGTAGTTATATGGGAAGGGGAGGGTGGATTTTCCAGGACGCGGGGAGAGGAGAGAGAGCGGAAGAGGGAGCGGGAGACGGGGAACGGTGAGGTGGAGGGGAGGGGAAGGGGATAAGAAGGTATTTGGGCCCAGAGGATTGGATCGTGGGTGGATGAGATGGGAGACGGCGAATCGGGGATTGAATTATGGGGAAGGAGGTAAACTTATAAAAGGAATATCGACAACAGCAACTGCAAGAGGTACGAAATTTATGGAAGAATGAGTATTTCATCTCAACACGGCGAAAAGAGGAGAGACGGGAGAGTTCTGCGATTGAGGAAGCAAAGTGGGTTTACAAAGTTGAAAAAAATATAGGAGTAAAACACTAAATCGGCTCTCAGGCTAAAGAGGATTTTTCCAAAGATGGAAAAACTGCCAGTAGTGATTGATATCGAGTACATCATGAGGACGATACTTATTTGAGCATAAAGAGAATCAGTAATTTTAATTTTTTATGGTCTTCAATGAGAACGTACAGAAGATATTTATGCATAATCTGCCGAATTAAATCGACAGAATTCAATCATAAAACAAGAACTTATGCCAGTATAGAGATCCAAATGTTTTTAGGCATCACATTAAGTGAGTAGACTAATGCAAACAGCTCTAAACATTATGTTTACAGATAGACCATTAAAAACAGTCGATATATTATGATTACAAATATCCAATATCATGATCAGTAGCAGTACCTTTGCTACCAATATTATTCCTTCGTAGAGGTTTTCTTTTTATTAAAAAAATATTAAATATTTTATATATTTAGGAGCAAAAATACACGAGTTTAATTTATTTCCATGATTTTCAAATATTTTCTTACTCTATTCCTTAACCTTCATTCCTCAATTAATTTATTTAAGTTAAAAATTGAAGTAACTAATTAAGAGCAACAGTAACGTTGTAATTAATGACGAGAGTCGCCTAGAGGTTGAATTTCGCGGAACCACATTTTGACAAATATTTCTAGCTTAAAGTTAAGGACGCAGTGAATGAAATACAGAATTCATATATCTTAGAAGTGGCATGGGGCCATGAAATACCCATCTTTTGAATCAGAGCTATATTAGGAGCATCATCGTAGCATGAATTACATTACTCCTAGTCTTTCTTCATCGAGTCAATAGTTCCTTCGGTTCTATCCAATATGTTTTGATTTCAGCTTCTTTCACCATCGTGTTTCCATTTACAAAGGAAAAGACCAGAGTTAAGTGCATGCCCGGGAATCCAAAAGTTCGCTTTTCCTTCTCCGATCGTTCTCATTTCCAACCGTCGACCCCTCTATTCCCATTTCTCTCTCTCCCTTTGGAATTACATATTTTTCGTATGATTCTCGCAAAAAAAACAACAATGCCGAAAGAGAAGGAATGCATACACATGCGCGCATTTGTAAATGTGATATGTTCTTATATCCCGATTCGAATCGTAAGAAGGGGAAAGCAATAGCAATTTGTTCGGAGGGAAAGTGGAGTGGAAAAAAGGAGTGGAAAAGAAAATATGGGAGGCATGCCGGAAGTAGGAACGTGGCGAAAGAAGAATGGGAAATAATGTTGCGGACTGCGGTAGAAATGCGGAAAAATAAACCTTTTTTCTCCCAAGGAAATCTGCACCGGAGAAACGTTAAACACCGGAAGGGCTAAGCCTTGATGAAAAGATATATATATGGCAAAAAATGAACTTTAGAATACAAAGGCAAACAATGCGCACTATAATCATCCAAAAACTCAATTACAGCTCAAAAATCTGCTGATTGGATAACATTTAAAACTTGGAATCTTAATTCCTCTTTTCTGGTAGATCTAGATGGAATTATAACTATAATAATTAAATATACAAAGGAAAAAACTGAAACTTTAACTAGACAGGAAAGAAGATTCGTGTATTAATAGTAATCCATGTGAGATAAAATTACGCAGGAGGATAAATATCTTGAAACTTAACTAAATAACTTGACGACACTCCATTAGTTACACGGAGTTAGGGAAATGAGGATTATTACATATGAATATTTAGGAGAATTAAAAAAATAGAACGTAAAATATTCGATTTAACGAGTACAATGAAATTTCAGGGGGGAAATAATAAGGCTACCAAGGATAAATGTGCATGCCTAGTGCGGAGTATAACAGAATAGATGAAAACAAAAGGGAGGCATGATAAATAAATGGAAAGAGAGGAGACGAGGGCGTGTGCAGAGGAAGTGCCTATTTGAGAGGGGTGCCAAGGGAGAGATGTATTAGAATGAATTGGGAAGGATAAATTGAGACAAGTTGGAAAAACATGGGATTTAGAGAAGGGAAAGAGTTGGATTGAGAGATTGAGGATAACGGCGGGGAAGTGCAGGGATGGAGAAGGGTTTGCAATATTGAAAGAGAGGAGTGGGTTTTGCATAATTCCCTAGATCCGCTGCAGGAAGAAGATCACTAAAGCGCTTTTACCTACATCGGAGTTGGTGAGAAGACGGAAAGAAAGCGCGTATACGAAGAGGAATCGATCGTAATTAATGATGCATATCACGGGAGCACTTTCCTCTCAATTCCCTCAATTACTCTGAGGGTTCAACCCAGCTCGGACTCGAAAAGCAATGCACTCTTGGAAGCCGCCGTGCTGAGCTGCAAGAGGATTTGGGAGAAGCATGTTTCCAAGAATCAGTCTTCCTATGGATACTTAAGAGTGATCGCTGATAATCTTAATCAGAATCTAGGTAAATCCTACGAACCATTGGCCATAAGCGTGAACGTAATCCCATTTTTCGGAATGAAGGAAGTGAATCAGGAGGATCAAATATGGATGATTAGCAATGCACTGCATTAATATGAAATCGATGCATTTGAACAACTAATCAGTTTTCAGGCATACGGATGATGGTTATCAAAAAATCAGGAGGCAATGCTTTCCATAAGCTTACCTCAAGTATGAAACCTTTACAGCCATTTTGAAGTAAGTATGCAAGCATTCACCAAATCTGAAATCAACCACATCTTCCTTTTCATAAAAACGGCATATTGTGTTGAGGAAATTAATGCTTGGGATGAAAACAATAATTTAAAAATTTGAGCACACGAAGAGCAGAACAAGAGAGCAATGAAAATACGAGAACAGAAAGCGTTTAAAAATCCTAAGACGAAATATTCAACCACTTGTGGGCGCTAATCTTACAAAAAACAACAATTCTCACTAGAAACAAACTGTACCGTTATGCACCGTCATTTTTTGCACGCCAGTACTCGTTTTTTGTATTTTTAAATTCTATTTTGTGGATAACTTCATCTGGATGTTAAAAGGTTTTTTTTTGAATAAGGGTGGTTTTAAGTTATTGATCGATATCTACCAACCAAGTACCAAGACATTGTGGTCGCATAGGTTTTATAATGGTTTCATAGTCTTAGTGTGTATAGGAGGAGGCAGATATGGTTTGTAGGAAAGGAAAGGGATGTTATAGTACAGTAAAAGCTAAAAATATATGGCTATAGTCATATATTGTCATTCTTCTATGTTGAGATCTTCTACGATATATTCCCTGACTTTCATCAAATTACAGGATTTTCATGACGCACACCGTATATTTTGAAGATCGTACATCGGAAAAAGAAATGAAAATTATTACGAATATCGAGGTGGTATCGCAAAATAATTCAATACAAGCTCCCTACGGAGAGAAATATGTTTCTTAAGCTGGCTGCCCATTGTTCCCTAAATTTCCTGCATATCCATTAAGATACATTTTTCTGAAGTAATGATATTCTGTTTATAAATTCGCACACGGATTAAAACTGAATCAAATAAATTTAACCGTGAATTAAAATGTAAGCGCAGTGAACTGGCATCAATCTTGTATTTGGAATTTTTCTGCAAAGCTGCTCATGCCCGTAAACAGTAAGATCATTTCTGAGAAAAAACAACCTTTCTTAACACAGTTAATATTTTAAAATAGGTCTATCCTATTGATGGCTATCCAAATAATGAAAATATCAAGAGGTGTTACTATATTAAATGAAATTTATTTTTTCATACATTGATTGAGTTAAAAGTGATAAAAGCGTCACCAAATATGATATTGCATATATGAGAATATATATTATCATTCATAGTGGTGATAGGAGGAGAAGACGGATTATTTTAGAAGGGAGAATGATAAAAGACATTTATTCGAAGGTGAAAATAAGGGAAATAAAAGAGGCAAGCGGACGTACTATTGGAGAGACGTATAAGGATAAGAAGGAAGGCCGAGCGACAGAGTATTATAGCCAATACTCTTCTCACGCCTTATACTCACAAACAAGCATCCATTTAACCACCATATTCCTATTTTATCTTGCAGGCGCACGAGACTAGGTAGAATGTATTTCATCCTTCCATTTCAAATATAAAATTTCATATCCTTGCCGTGTTCCTTGTCGTCTACGTTTTGACATGGCCATCTATCACAAAAACGGCCCCACCACCCATTTGATATCCTTCCCAACAGCAATCCCCTAATTCTTCCGTGCTCATTTTTATGACCCATCGACCCTCAACGGCATCTGTTCATGAACGTCTTCGTTTCTCCACGACTCGGCGAATTATTTTTATCCTTAACGAAAAGTTACTAAATCATTAAACGCAACTCAATAATTATGAGCGCGACGAATAGAGAGAGCAAGATACACGGAGAATATTTAGACATTCTAATCGTAAGATTCCTTATCGTAATCCTTTCAATCGTAAGAAACCTTCCTTAAGTAGGAGTCGAGGAAAATAAGAATATTTTGATATCACTGTCGTGCGAATAAAGTCGTCGAATCGTGTCGTAAAGGATGTATTCATTTATACAACGAAATTAATTCATCAAGGAATGTCAAAACGGTTCCGTCCATTAGGAGACCATAATTATTGAGTTCACCAATGGGAATTGGAAAGTTTCGAGGAGAAGAATTTCCTTTCTGAAAGTAAGAAAACATTGGAGTTCCGTGTCAATCAACCACCAAGCAGTGGAACTCGGCCGGATATCACGGGTGCTGACGAAATGATGGATATATGGTTGGATACTCAATATTAACGTAAGGACAGGACAGGTGTGGCTGAATGAGGCGGAATTGTTTTTAGCTGCTTGGAGGAGACAAGCCGCTGTCACCCAGCCGTACTTTCCCAGACGCGGTGAGTTTAATCGCCTGAATGTATGCACTAGTTTAAAAGTGATCATTAACGGATTTCTCTCAAAATTTATCCATTTTAGGGGTCCTGAAACAAAATCCGATTTGAGAAATTGAGTTAATAAATTAACGGGTAAACGGAGAGCCTGCGGCGAGAGAATCGGTATATTTCCCGCAATAATAACAATATTTAGTTCAATTTTAATTAATTTAGCTTTCAATAGAGAAATATTTGCTTAAACGTCATTAAAACAAGATGATTTGTTAAAGTAATAAAGACCACAGGTCGTGTTACCCACATATTTTAGCAAAACGCGCGTTTCAACGCATAGCTAACTTGCGCATCTGATGAAGAAGGGGTCTTGAAAGAAGTGTTAAATTTAAATAAACAAATTGAAAGTAGGTACTACCTGTACTTTATTACACTGTTACACCCCCATTACATTAAACCTGGCTAATCCATCAGTCCGAAGAAATTCATATAAAGGCATCCAAATTGAATGAATAAAAATTCAGAGACTAACAACGAATGTAATTCCTTACCCATGAAAAAAAGCAAAACAATGATAGAAGTTTAGAGTTTTTACCAAATTTTCTGTTGGATATTTCACGGCGAAAACATTCAGACTGTAACATTTACCATTTCCCTAAAACTAACATGAACCTGTCACCCCGGATGTTGGTTTAGATAGTCGAGGACAGATATCTCATCGAGAACTAAACCGTTAAACGCATTCGGGGGGGGGGGGGGGNTTTCGGGGGGGGGGGGAGTGGGAGCAGTTTCTTTCCCCGTGCCACCAATGAGGTCCCAAAAGTTGTAGTGACTAGAAAATTGCACCGCTTGAATTTATTAGAAGTGATTATACAAAAACATCAACAAGCACGAAGAATAACAAGCTGATAATTTATGGCTAGTTATCTATACCTATTGGATTTCGGAGTTGAGCTTAACATGAAGACTTATTCTGTATTTATTATTATTTTACCAATATATGAGAAAACTAAGACATTCAAATCCACCACAAAATAAGATTTAATTAATAGGTAAATCACCGTTGAGAAATGCATGTAAAAATAAACTGCTAAGGTTTATTGCACTTACTATGCTAATGCTGATCGTGAGCTGGATAATAAATAGCTAATTAATTCCTTAAATAAAGGAGAATAAATATAAAATAATACAATTTAAAAACCCGATAGATACCTACTCAGATGAAGACGTTATTCAGCAAAAAAATACTGGAGATCGATAGGCTCAAAACATTGAGTGATTTATTCTTTAGATGAAATGCTTTCTAATCGGGAATTATTTTTTAAATGAGAGGAATTAAATTAATGAAATGCGAAACTTTTCGAATGCGTAATCAAAAGTGAATGACGGCATATACACAGGAAGAAAGAAGGGCACTCTGTAGGTGTTAGTGAAGCGAACTGAGAGCCATCGTAAATATTTTAAGATAAGGCCTTGAGATCTCCATGTTACATAATATATCACGAAGAGACGCGTAGGTGGCTCCCATGTGTTTCGAAGGTGTCGAAGGGGTTTTATCGACGCCATAAAAATTTAGCATGTGAGCCATACGCATACAAAGTATAAGGGAAAGGATCTCCCTTAATAGGAGATTGAAGGATTGAAACCATACAGAAGTACGAAAAAAAATGGGCGACGGAAAATTCCTTTGTTCAAAAAGTTATCCAGTTTCCTATATATATATATATATAAATATTATATATATATATAGGAAGGAATATATATATACACACATATATATATATATATATATATATATTTTTTTTTTTGTGCGTGAATTTGTGACGTCCAATTGTTATACAGATGGCTCATCTGAGTTTTTTTATTTATTTGTGAATATATAAACATACATATATAAGCACACATATATACACACATACAAAAAAATACACATAAATATATGTATAAATTACATGATGAATGCATTTTAAATATTATCAAAGTAGAGACAACGTAGTTTCCAAGTGAGTTAGCCGTTTCTACAGTTATTGAAGAGTTTCGGGTTGAAATCCGGGTGGTTTTTCTGAATTTCTCGAACTATATTGAAATCGCATCATTCTCTTGACACCGGGATTCGGATGCTATCTGAGAAATTACAGACAGCATTGAAAGACCAATTAGCTTCACTACCCCGAGAGCATGTATTTCGTAGGTAATTAGGATTGGTACTACCATCAAATCCTTGATTTTAAGATTGGTAGTTAACTGATATAAAATACGTTGCGTCATTAATTTAATAAAACTTTGAAAAAAATACGCCATAATAAGAATATTTTTTGCACACGATTACAATGCATTGCGGTAGCACAAAAGTGTTTGACATAACTTCAGTTAGCTGGGACGAGATCGACGAAATTCCAATCAACCTCATATGCCTCAGCCAAACCTAATAGCATCCGTATATGGAATGATAATCAAATCATAACTCAAAATGGACACAATTAAATAGTTTAATACATTTAAATTAGTTAAAACATCAGTATATTCTCCCCTTACCTCAACTTTGCCAGCTCTGGGAGCCACGGGTGAATTATCTTACTCGCCTTTTTGATGGACCGTTCTAGGGGAATATTTTGATATTCTGAAACACGATCATGCTTGACAGAAAACGTGGCAAATATGGAAATTAAATACTTAATATGCCCTTAATGTCTCGGTTCTATTAAATAGAGAGATGAAAATTAGAAAAGATGAACTTCGACTAGAATCCTATTTTGCTACGTAAAAATCTTTGAGATAAAGCGAGAGAAATCAATATGGGTGAATTTGCGTGTGCATGGATTTTATATAGGTAATCGAACAGCTATGGCTGAAATAAAATATCAACTACCTATTAAAACGACTATCTAATGACATTTTAATTATAAGCGAAAACGTACTCTAAGGTCACCTATATTTCAATAAAAAACATGGAAACTGACTTGGAATATGGAAAATTATTATGAAACAACTGGCGAATTTTAACACTCTTCTAATAACGTAGAGCTCACCTTCAAAGCGACGGCATTATGAGGATGACAAACTTCAATCACTGTTAGCATAAACTGCGTACTGTTACCCGAAACCTATATGTCATACTAATTATATGTACTGTTGCCCGAAACATAAATAGCCAATATAGTCCTCAACTTAGTAAAATGATTTCAAAAATCATCCCCGAGAGTTACAGTGGGATAGAAAAATACACTTGAGCACAAATAGTTCCGTAAGTATACCTTATCACTCAGCTATGTTTTTAAATTCATTTCTAGGATATTTCAGCAGCAAATTGTGCATGATGTCAAAGTCTATTTTTCCAAAGAAACTGGCCTGGGTTATGCAGCATACGACATGACTCCCACATATTCCAAAAGGAACGACATTTGGGTCTAAAATGTTCCTCAAACGTCTTCAAAATTTATGCCAGGAGAAGACCTGGTGCAGTCACATTCAATTTTCCCGTGAGATATCGTTCAAAGAGTTCGCCCTGGAAGAGGAGGTAAGGGAGGAGAAGGAAGAAATGGTGGGGGAGACGAGGCCGACGGGGAAGAGAGCATAAGGCGCAGAATATTTTCCTCCGGCTTAATACCGGAATAAATAAAAGCCGCGGGTGCATTCTGCTCTCCCGTTGGCGTGAAGGGAACGCGAGCAGCAGCGCTAAACCCCTTTCAAGGATTTGCATGCGAAGGAAAGAAGGCCACGAAGATCGGAGTATCGATCAAAGTCGCTTCCGCCTCATTTCGTCAACGGATTTTTCTCCCGGCGAAGATCCTCCCATCCTCCATCCCCTTCCGATCCACACGTAGGTCGATTTCCCTGGTCCCTTGCCATAAGCCACTCCTTCTGGCCTCCTTCTCTGTTACTAACTATAGCTTAAGTGTTTTATGGCACAAAGACTCAATTCTACGGACCAGCTCAAACTCAAATACGAAACGTAAAATTCCTAGCACAAATTACGCAAAACATTTAGGGTCAACATGCTTACGACGGGTAATATAATGATAGCTATCAACACAAAATTTTTCAGCCTAAAAAGAGAATAAATTAAAATTACGTCTTAAAAATATTCACCTTAAGTGTAGGGTAATACTTAATGCCCATTTAAAATTTTCTATAAATACCATCGCCAGAAGGCCATAATTTTGTGATGAGAGTGAAATAATTCACAATGACCTATACGCTCGCGAGTGGAATGAGTGAGAAGTGACTTGTGTATGAATACCAACTCCAGGCATGCTCGCTATGAAAATTATGATGTCATAATAAAGAGCTATTTTTAACGGGACACTAAGGGCAGGATCCTCAGATTTTCAGCCCACCTTCTCTCCAGGCGAAACTTGATATAGGTGTTCTAAAGCCCTGTTCTAAAAGCGCTCAGATTTTCGCCTTCAATAACTTTATATATCGCAATACCCTCCGCTCCTTCTCAGTGCATTATTCCTTAACGTCCCTAAAGCTACGACAAACGGAAGCCAACTCATCGCCTTCTCTTTTTTCTCTACACATTTTTTCACAAATACTCGCTTCCTGGGGATCCACGCTCTAGATTTTCACTCCTCCCTCGTCTTCATCTTGCATCATTCCACTCTCATTTTTGTAGTTTTTAAACTGTTCCCTTTCTGACTCTCGTGTCATCATCACTCTGAGTTCCATGGGATGAGCGTTTGTCTCTCACTCTTTCGGTTATCTTTACCCTGCTCTCTATAAAGGCTTTCTTTCTTCATAATGAAATGATTAATGTATGAATCCTGTATCAATCCGTTGGCACCTTAATTCTTCACTGCCTGTAGGTTTCATATGTATTATTCCACGAGACATGCATTTCACAGAGCGAAATTCGAATACTGGAGCACTTTCCTTCGATCCACACGGGCTAATTCGTTTCATTCTGCGTTTTCATCAGTGAATTTCTAGTTTTTCTTAGCTTTGCCCACGACAAATACTTATCGCTGAGATTTATGCTGGAGGGAGATAACTTTACGGCACCTTTTTTATATCTTCCAATGTCAAAGTATTAGTGATTTTTTCCCAAATCTTTAAAGTTTTCTTCAATCAATGTCAAATGCATTGAGGGATTTATAAGGCGTAAAAATACGTTTTAAACTTGGTTCCCTTTTACAAATATACCCTAGTGAATTTAGCGTTAATTAAAGCTGAAATTATGTCCGAGGCGTTTAACGCTACATCATGTATTATAGATGTATTGTCGTCGAGGATTGCGGTGATTTGTAAATGGGATATTTCAGAATAAACAATGAAACTTTGTAAAATTACAAATTGAAGTTTGTTGTCTATATTAAAATGCCTATGTTGTAAAGTAATTAAGTAAGAAACCAGATACAAAAATATAAAAAGTTCAATAAGAGTTTTCCCCCACACAACTCCTTCCAAGAATTTTTCAAATTTCCGGTAACATTGGAATGAGCACATCCCAGCAACAACGACTCTGGCGAAAGAATACGATTCACAGCAAGAGACGAATCATGGCAGCCTTTTCATATCCTGTCCGACTTACCTGTCGCATCTCATTTCAATCAACCCCTCCTACCCCGAACATCTCGTTCCTCCCCCATCTTACTGTCATGAACCCTGCTTTCCCAAATATCCCCAAGTTCCTTCAAGTAACATTAACCTCTCTCCCCACAAAATGGAGCCAGAAAAGAAAGCATTCAACGCCGAGTTACTATGCAAAGTACCTCATATCTATTTGCTCTACTCACCCTACCCAGGACAACAGGAAACCCAAAAGAACGCCAGCAACTTCCGAGCGCTGAACTTACAAGCCGCACGCAGGCATATATTTAATTCTAGCATCCAACTACAATTCTGCAAACTTTTACGGACTCAACGCATTGACCATATGGATAAATCTACGTTACGATGTGTTATGGTTGAAAAATAAATGTTAAATTTTATTTTTGAATAAAATATCCTCGAATGCGATCAGCCTATATTACTCATTACTTAAATAAATGATGACGGTGCATAGATATTTGCAATGGCAAGTCAATATAAGAACAGTTTTTAGACACTACAAACCATTGCTTAGCCATATGAATATCTTAAAATAAGTCACATCCTGCATTAATCTTACAAAGCTTTTTTGCAACGTCCCACCTTGTAATGTTTGAAAAAATCCACTGACTTAATTGTTTCTGGCTGTGGCTTAAAAGAAGATTGCTAGCTGGGTACTGTGAAAATGTATACCGATAGATCAATACGGTTGGAGCAAGAAATTTAAAGAGCATCAATTATAGGTAACCACAAAATGATGGAGAACTATCAATTTTCATATTCCTATGATCTGAAAGCTTCAAACGAAAGAATAGAAAACGATAACGTAATTATGTATGATTTTTTTCTTTTCGCGAAAACCATTAAAAGATGACGCCAGAAATAATGCCGAGAGATTCACCCTAAGTCATAAAAATGTTGCTACCAGGAGGTGTTATAGAGTTTAATGTATACCCGTGCATCCGAACATAGAGAAATATTGATTTCATTACATTAATTAAATTCGAGATATGAACTTGTAAAAACTACGAGTAACTGAATAACCGTTTAATTTCATATTATAAAGCGGACGTCGTTCAATTAATCCTGATGTTGTTAAATGCAAAAAGTTCTCTAAAGTAGCCAAGCGAGAAAAGTAATACGTTAAAAACAATCACGATAGAAAACTAAACTTTAAGCCACAGGAAGCATGCGTTCAGTGAATAAACGCATTAATAACTATAATGCCTTCGCAAAGCATGGTCATTGAAAAGATAAAACATTAAGAGATAAAGCTGATATCTTCAACGAGTATCAAGGGTTTCTGAAATAATAAACATTAATTAGTTGAACATGACTGAATTGAATTAAGAATCACGTTACTATTTTGCTTAATATTACCTACATCAAATGCCACCAAGGCAGCGGAAAAATATCACGAGTCACACATGATAAAGTCACCGTAGTCATCATATTTATTGTTATGTTTAATTACTTACTGTAAATATTTAAATCTACAAAATGATTCTAAGAGGTTCCAGAGTCCTACAAGTAACGAACGGTATAAATATAAAATGATACTCAATTTACCCTTAAAACCTATACACCGTT
>LYUA01000007.1:245146-281764 GCA_002093875.1 Calopteryx splendens
CAAATAACTTATAATATAAAGCATGAAAGTTTTACGACAATATCCGCAGGAGTCGTACAGAAATGCAACGAAAATATGAAAAATCGAGTTTCCTCCAAGAAATCCATGCTTATAAGACATTAAATGAATAGGTGCGTGAATTAAAATAAAATGATAAACGCGTCATTCAGCTTCTACTAAATTAGTAGGGAGGGGAGTCGAAAGCACAAGGAGGATATTTAGGAGAAGGGAATTTACGTTCACGAGATCTGTGGAACAACGCCTGGAGGTTGAGAAAATAAAAAAGGAGAGAGAAGAATGAACGAGAAAGGAGTAAAACTAAAGGTGACAAGAAAGGGAAATGAATCCACATCACGACATGACAGCTGGAGAGCGAGGAAACTTAATAACCCCGAGAGTGGGGGAGGGTCACGTTTCCGTCGAGGATACGACGACGGAAAGAGAGAGAGACCGATTTATGCGGCAGAAAATTAGAACACACGAGGGTCAAAAAAAATACAGAAGATTTTAAACACAAGACTATGGATGTGAAAACCGGTGAAAGGCATTAATAATCCTTGTGATAAATTAACCGTTACACCAATAAGAAGAAAAATGTTGATCTTGACTAGAAGTAAAACCCAAAATGAGCTTGGGAAAGGAAGAAAACTACCATTGATCCTTCACTATTTTCCACGTATTTAGGAGGCTGAATGACCTAAATAGATTAGAAAGTCTCTTGCTTCATAAAATACAAATTTTAGGAAAATCCTTAACTTTTCAAGCTTAAAATTAGAAAGAATAAATGCCTGATGCATAAATGATGCATCAGGCATTTATTCTTTCTATTTATGCATGATGCCTGATAAATAAAACTTTACCAATAATAGAAATCGCTGAAATAAACTCAGTTTATGGACACCTATATATTGACTTCCTTCCCTCAATACGATCATATCCATGATGATCGAATAGAAAGAGTGTGTAATAAGATTGGAAGTTGCAGTGATTGAAAACTCTTGGTATATCGTCCACACACGTGCATAGATGAGTTCATTTTTCGTTTACTATTTCCCGCGAAAAGACCCAATACAAATAAGTGTAGCGAAAGTAATGTAACGGAATGGAAAAAAGTGAGGAACACGATTTTGGAGCGTCAAAGACTTTAATTGCGGAGATTTAAAGGGTAAGATAAGCATTTTTCATTTCCTACCAAATCGGAAATTAAGAGATTATTATCTGTCTCACAAGACTCGCCCGCTAACCATTTTTCTCTTTAGGGGGCGAGCTGCTAATGGATGAAATAAATCGTCCAGTTTACCGCATTAATGCATTTTGAGTAACGTGAGAAAACAGTTATTTTTATGCAAAACGCAAGAAAATATTTAACTGAGAGCCATAACTTTTCATCGGATACTTAACGTATTTCAACTCTTTCTTGGGGATGGGTTTTTGTTTTAAGTCGAAATATTTTAGTCTTTCAGTAAGGAAGCATTAAAGGATAGAGTGATTTCGAGAAAGACCCAGAATAGAACAATAAAATAGAATTAGATTCAATACAACAGTGCATTTTATTAGGTAATCATCACCCGAATATATCTCTGAAAAAGTACCCTGGGGGGTTGTGGTGTAAACACATGGCGTATTGACAAACCTATGACTTGCTAACGAAAACCTTTGGCTCGCTTCAACGGATATATAAGTCCCTGAGAAAAAGAAAGGAGATATAAACACAAATTCCTTTGTTACTATCAACTGATACAAGTTTTGGCTGACGAAAAAACAGGAATTACAGGGAAAATTATTTTACTAGTTATTTTTATGCGACTGTTGAATTCAAAATTACCATTGATCACCCAAAAAAAATCAAAAACAAGCATTAGTTCACTTAGAATAATATTCCCCGGGGGGATTTGTTGATCAGACTGTGAGAACTTCAGGTTCCCTGTAAAAGCGAATACAGCAGCTCCGAGGCATAATAAAGTATTTCAAAAGGGTGAACATATGTATTGAAAATCGAATAATCAGAGTCCAAGTATCATTTTAAGAGTGAAATATTATTAATTTCTCGATAATTGCATTCAATGATAAACATGTCATAACAAATTGGCGTTTAAAGAAGATTAATTAATTAAAATGCCTTTCTGTGATTATTCTGCATGCTAATTTATTACAAAGAATGCGCACATTGACACACTAATTTACTTGTCTCCATCTTGAAATGAATTAGAAGCTAAATGAAATATAAGGTTTTGTGTGTATTTAAAAAAATTATTTCCAAGAGTAAGTCAATATCTCGTCAATAGCTAATGAGTTCGGGATAAGCTCAAAACAAGGGCAACATCTTCCATCTATCGAAATGGATTAGATGAAGAAACTCATTCCAACACTGTCAATACATTTTCCAATCCTCATGATTAGAAAAACGCCACAACGCATTTAAGTGCGAGGTTGGTGACTATACAATGAGCTCTAAAATGCTACACCTAATATGCCATTAAATCGAGGCCTTTAGGAATGTCCTAAGGCGAAGCTCGGAGACTCAAACCAAACAGATCATTGGATTTTCGAAAACCGCGGGATTAGAAAAACAACACACCGGGCACTGAGCGATAGGAGTACGTTTACCCGTAGACGAGGGAGGAGTTGTTCGGAAGCAAAACGAATTAGTGCCTCACGTACTCGTGTTTCGAAAGTTTTCACCACCGCCGCCGTGTCCAAAGCAGCAACCCGCGATCCGGATGGCGGAGGGTGGGAGGGAAGAGGTGCGTGCTTGCGTGTGTGTGTGTGTGGGTGCATGTGGAGGAAGGGAAGACCCGCGGTTGCCTAACCTACATCCGCCCAAACAGACCACTGCAGAACTCTCCGTAGTCCAACCAACTTCCACCGGCCCCAAACCCGAGACTCAACTTCGGAGTGGAGGAAGCGGCAGGGTGGAGGAGGAGGGGGTGGCCGAGACCGCGGGTGGGAGAAGGCAAAGAGAGGAAGAGGAAACGACTACCTTATTTCCGCAGGGCGGGAATTCTAGGATGTCTTTTGGCGGGGCTCGGTTTTAGATGCACTTAAACGGGGCTGTCATGCGGTCAAGCAGAAGGTTTTCCACGCAGTAGCGTTTCCAGGGGATAAGTAGAGGGCCGGGGGATGGGGGAAAGGGCGAGGAGAGTAACCTTTGGGGAGAGCTGGGGCATGACACATGTGGAGGAGACTCTCCTGCAGAGTGGCGGCGGTGGATGGAAGCGGAAGTTTTGTGGAAGAGGATGGCCGAAGTCCTCAAGTTTGAGTCACCATGATACTGTGAGGGTTGGAGGAGGGTGGCGAAAGAGGAAGCAAATAAGAGACTCCGATGAAAAGGACGGACAGGACATGACTCAGAGAGAAACGTGATTTCGAAGGAGTCAATTGAAGACTTAATCTAGAAATAAAACCAGGCGACAAGCATAATGAAATGGTGATAAGAGAGGAAATTTTACTTTATAGTAGATACACTCACAAATGACACAATGAATTTACAGTTGGAAAGTTAGGGTTGAAGTTAAGATTTCAACCTTTACCACAAAAAATATTATAAAAATGTCATAAACTGGAACTGAAGATAGTAAAAAAGTATTAGTTTTAATGATTAAGAGTGTGTCGGAAATTAAGATTAGGGCATATCTGGGAGTTTCTTTGACCTTTATTTCGTGCAGTTTCAAGATGCATAGTGGTATTTGAAAGTTTTTTAAGCAGATTATTTTGGCTATGTAAATTTTTAAGATTGGGAATTTTATTTTATCTAAGGAAAGTAAAAACTTGGAACAAAATTTTATTTCTATCGGATAATATCGCTCAGAATTAACAAGTAATATGGATCCTTTTTACTTCCTTACATCCATCGAACTACGCATAACTTATACAGCGGATTTGTCAAGATACAGGTATCTTTACCGAAGAATAATTTAAAATGGACGAAAAATTTTTATGAATGAATTTCTCGATTCACACTGAAATTTCACCTTCCTATGTTCTTAGTTATTTTACTCAGTTAATTCTTAATTGTTTATTAATTATTCTTGGTTATATGGAATGAATGTTCTAGTTGGTAGGCATATACACTCAACTAATGATTATCACGGTTAATTAAAATTGACGATGAGTACTTTCCACCACATGATTTAACGCATGCAGTAGGTACAGAATATTTAAAAAACCATAAATTAATTCATACAGAATGGTCATTCAATGAATGGCGAATTGAAAAGTTTTACCAAGTTAACGAAAATAAATATTACATTCTAAGAACAAAAAACGCTGTTTTAATCAAGCTGGATTATTTTTTATTCTAACATAAATAGTTTTGTCACACAAAGGCGTTCACTTTTTCCTGTATTATGAATTATTCTCTCAACTATCCTTATCCAAAAATGTGTAGGTACACAAAAATAAATAGTTGCATAGTGATTTCCTCTAACAAACGTAAAACCTTTACGGAATGCTATAAGAGAACATAAAAGAGGCATTAATGGGGCAACGTACAGTACCAAGCTCATCGAGATCCCCACAAGTTTATTAAGAAGAAGTTACGAGTTTCGAATATATGAAGAGCGTTATCCTTAATAGATGCTAATATGGAAAATGAAATGCAAACACTGGACAGGAAAGAAGACTGGGATATATCCGGCGGGTATTTAGGGAAGTATGGCGGAAAAGAGTGCGATTCCATAAGTCTGGAGCAGTATTCACCGAGGAAAGCATAGCAGTAAACTCATCACCGTTTGACAGCACGCCTACCTGTAAAATGAATGGACTAGTCGTTCGGATGTTGCTGGTGACGGATAGCGGAGATAGAGATAATACGAAGGTCAGCCAAAGAGTGAATTTGAAACTGAGGAAAAACAATGTGAGGATAAGAATATTACACTGATTAGATAACCGTTAAAACATGAATATTAAATAATAATCCAAGACGTTTTCGGGAAGATTATCGTATAACGGGGAGACTAGATCCTTAATCTAGGAGGAATAATTATAATATAAATAGTATATGGGGTTTCTGAAACCAAACAGCGGAAAAGCGAAGGAAAACGGCAACGGCAGCGAAGGAAAACGGCTTACTTCATACTCACGCTTTTCGGAACCTCATTAGGTTTCAATTTCATCTTGAGAGAGATAGAAAATAATGAAAGATATATAACAGCATGTATCAGTAGGGAAACAAAACCTCATTTTCTTTGCCCCGGCAACCCAACGGGATCCTAGCCAACCCAAAGAGATCCTAGCCACAGTCAACGACGGCGTGGCTATCTGAAAAAGCCTAATCTCTATCTATAGTTATCGTTGTGTGAAACTGGTGGGGCGATAGTATTTTCATGTCTATAGCAGTTCCCAGACGTAAGAGATGGGAAAATGCTAACATTTTATGAGAGAGGAGGTAAGAGAGAAGTCGCCATAAAAGAATGAAGAAAGAATCCCTCGTCTAATTTCCGCTTGGATTTTGCGAGCGAATGGGAACACAGCATCAAAAGCATTTCGTTATACAACATGCTTTCATGTAAGATATTCAATCCAGTATCACGAAGTTGATAGATATCCCATGCAACTTTTATGTGTCAATAAAATCATGAACAGTACTTGCTCGCATCTAGTGTGCACCCCATATTTAGCAACCCACTAATACGTTCAGCACAACAAAGAATAGCATTTTGGAGAATTACTTACGAAAATAGTCGTCCAAATGGTGCTTACCAAATTATACGTGTTTTCACCAATTCAATAGTAGACCTTTAGAGTGACACTCACTAATTGAAGAGTTATACTGCAATAATTCTTTAGAAATATTCCAACTTTTTCATAATTACCCTCAAATACATAAAATGCTTATGCTGAAAACCGGTGATTTGTCGCTATCTTCGAAATCAAAATTAACGTGAGGGAATTAAAATCTGTAAATAAGGCTACCTTTTTGCCCTGTGAATGAGTAGTGCATAACGTCGAACATTTTATTTTCTTCAACATTGATCATATAACATACTAATATGTGTTGTACAATGATGACTGTGTCAGCAAGCACTTTCAATGCCATCAAGATTCGATTTTATACGTTTTAGACTCATTTCACTACTCCGAATCAAGGAGATAAAAACACTTGATGATCCCATGTCACTTAAAATATAAATAATATTCATCAGAAGGAAAATACAAATGCAATTAAGGTTTTTTTAATATGCCTTTAAAAAGTCGAGGAAAAATTTGGTTGCAATAGCTGAGATAAAAGCTGATAAGCTTGATACAGAAGATGGGTTTCACAACCTAAACCCTCTTAAAGGGAAGTCATGATTAAAAATTCATCGAAAGAAAATAGGTATGGAAAAGGCCAAAAAAATATTTATCCAGAAATAAAAAATCAACCTTACTCCAATTCTGAAGTATTCCAGACTAGTTTGGAATGGTTCATTTCTTGGAGATTCACATGCCAAATGTGTAAGGGCGTACGTCGTCAATGGTCCAAAACATCCTCTAACCTCACCACCTGCCCGCTGCAGACACAGATTCCTCCCAGATATAAATCGCACTCTTTCGTCGCGACCACCCAAGGCGTCCCGCCTCCCGCACGGGTCGAGATTGTAGGTTATCTCATGAAGATCACTAGACGGTCGGCACTGGCTCCACTTGGCTCTTTGTGCTGGCGCCTACAGCCGTGGAGTCCCAAAGAGAACGCCGAGGAGGGCGGTCCGCAATCTCCGAGACGAAACGAGGATTGGACACGCAATTTAACAGGAAGTAGTTTCCGGAGCCACTTCATGTTAATTATATACACTTTAGCCCGAGGCAGGTTGAAGGGTGAATGCGTTCTGGATGATCGCGTTTTAAGAGATCGACAATCGGAATTCGTAGAATTGACGAAAAGGAGAATGCACTGACAAAATAAGAAGGCCAACTGAAGAAGACACTGAGTGGAAACTAACAGCTGATTGAATCAAGGTTGAAACAATTCACTCTCGTATATCCCATGACGGATTTCCATTATTTTACATTCAGCCTCATGGTGCCAGTTCAATGCTTGTTTACATATTTACTTCATATATTTGTGTAATTGTTTTGAAATGCCAAAATCACAAGTATTAGATGCACCATATATGTCATCAACGGAGATTAAGTTATTTTATAATGGTATATAGTCTCAATTCTTAACTAGAACAATAATTAATTTAACAGTCACAAACTATGCACATCTCTTTTCCATCAAGTAGGTACCCAGCGGATAAATCCTTAGGACTTGGCTGTATGCAGAACGTAAATCAAAGAATTTTTTGGTAAGATCAATATAAAGCAGAACTATCCTAAAAATACCTTTTGAAATCGCTTTAACGCACACATACACTGATAACACTGTTACAAATATTAAATGCCTGAGAGATAAAAACATAGAAGCTGTATTTTCTCCTTGACTCCACAATTATTTATGGCCACAGCCAGCCGTAAATATCTTAAAAACGGTTTGGATTATGAGAAAGCGGAGAGAAGGCAAATCGAGAAAGGAAAAAAGAGAGCAGATTCAGGGACAAGACAGTGAAAGAAGTTAGAAATATGGAAGAGGGCATGAAATAAAGGAGGAATTAGAGACAAGGAGGGAGAAGAAAATAATTGAGAAATGATTTTAAAAATGAAGCTCAATGGTTACACACACAAGATACTGTCGTTTCTTTCATTTCATATCTCCAGGAAGCCACTTATTATAGCATCGAACTGGTAGGAATCCAAAAAAATCATTGAGAGTAATTTTTACTTGTAAGACAGATTCAAAATATCTCACCAGTTCTTAAGTTTGTGTTAAACTCTAGGCCACAAATACCACTGACTAAATACGCTAACGTAGGTAGTTAAAACATAGTTCAAAAAATTTAAAACCAAGCATTTCATCTAGCGGATCGTAAGAAAGGAGTGTGCGTAGGAGGACAATGTGATCAGGTGAGAATAAAACAAGGTGGAGCTCTGAAAGCGGGGGAAAAGCGTGGATAAGAAGGAAGAAGGGAAGAGATAAGACGGGCTCACGTAGGGAGTTGGGAGGAAGAAGAGAGACGGGGAGGAGCAAGTGCGCTTGAAATACCGACGGAGGGAGTTCGAAAGAACGGTTTTTATTCTCGGGAGCCCTTTCCCGTCCCGGGCATCCCTTATCCGCACTTCACCACGAAGGGGCGAAATAAAGGAAGATCGCTCCTCTCCACGGCGAAGGCCGCACCCACAAAAGCAGCACGGGCGACCGTAACTCGTTCGAGGCGAACAACTTCTCCTCGCCGCCTTCGAGGTCCATAAAGAAAGGTCCAAATGGCGATAAAATCAGTTATATTTCGAAGCCTTTTGACACAGTGGGGTTCCCCGAGAAGAACATGCCTTCCACCCATAACGCTCAAATGATATACTTCGATATACACGTCCGCTCGACTCTCCTCCGCATAGCGCCCGCTTTGTTTTTATTTCCACCTTTCGTTCGTTCCTTCCTTTCCGTGTTAGTGGCTCCTCGCTACGTGAAGAGACGCGTCGAAGGTGCCCTGTGCGCTAACACCATGCACTCCCACACACGCTCACGGCCGTTTGCCTTCACGGGAAACGTAGGAACGGAACGTAAAGATAAGAACGCACGGCTATTCCGCTTTGCTGTTCGATTCGTTTCGAAAGTCTATTGAACTTTCTCCCAAAAGACTAAACCGGGTTCTTGGTTTAATCTGACCCAAATTTATCCGGATAACATTGCACCATGTCTTTCTATCGTGCTCAACAAAATATCTAAAGGACTTAGTTCACCGCATAGTAAATTTTTCTTGACATTCATTTGTATAACCTAATACTACCGAAGTCAATATTAATTGTTGTTTTAAAGACTTTCTTAACAACCGACAGGTGTAGGTACTAGAACGGGTCTAATAATAACGTCGATGTAAAAATATGTGTAGCAGTCTAAGCACAAGAATGTATGAATATATTTTAGTAATTCACAGACTTAAAAATAGAAGTATAGTACCAGAGAAAAAATACGTCAGGAAGTCATAAGCAGGAAGTCATATAAGCAGTTGTTACGAGGTGTAAATCCAGAGTTGTTTTGAATTTTGCTACTATCTGCATTGAATGATTGATGTAAAGGCCTACCCAGAGTGGATGTTGAAGAAAAGATGGATATCGCTAGGAGGAGAGTCCGTGATTTTGTCTCAGAAAAATTGGAATTTTTAAAAATATTTCAAATAATCCACTAAATTCAATTTTTAGGTTTTACATGGCATAATGATGGCATTGAAGGTATGATTTAACTTACAATTAGTGCTTTCCAGTGATAGCGCAACGCAGACTAGTTAAATTTTTCTAGTACGTCGAACGGAATAATAACGTGTTTTGTGGATTAAAAATGACAAGAATATAAAATCTGTTAACAGATACATTGCCATTTTATCCACCCATTCAACTGTCTAGAAGTAGGCACATCAAAATATTTAGGCTTTGGAAAATAACCTTAAATTTATCGTGCTTTCTTATGGTACAAAAATTGATTTAATATTCTCAGAAATTTTAAAAGAATATTTGTATACATCGAATTAATCATTCGTGACTAGGTTAATGATAACAACTTTTTACCGCTAGATAAAAAGTGGGTAATAAAGGACTGGTTTCGGGAGCTATATTACGTCGAGGAAGTAATATTGACAAGATTAATAATAAAATATTTATTGCACCAGAAGGATCATCATTTACGATTAAATCTTGGGAAATCTTGGGAAACCACAGAAGGGTTGAGGAATGTTAAGGATTAACTGCAGGTTATCACGCGACGCTTCGGTATTAAATAAAATTTTCCCTTTGAGTAATCTAATGGCTACACAGGGCTACGCGAATAACCCCCACTGTATCACCGTTTAAATATACCTAACTTTTCCTATGCTAATGAACAAATGGAACAAAATTGTTTAAAAGTGGAAATGTACTGAGGAAGTTATTTAATAGGGTAACTAACTACCAACAGTGTTGTAAATATAAATGAAGGTAAGGCAGAAAATGAACTCTCAGGCCGAAAAATGAGATCGGCAAATCATTCAAGGCGTAGGGTCTGTTTTGGGATTCGGCGTTAGATATAATTGGAAAAATAAGATACGCCTTCTACAGATATAAAATATTTCATAATAAATATTTTTATCAAATGAGTACTTTATTATTGAATATTCTAAGGTGATCAATTATTCAGAATAAAGAGATATTTAAAATGGTTAATGTTAAATGTTCAGTTTATAAATATTTAGATTCTATTTCTTGAAGGCTGACAAAGTGTTTTCACATTATATTACACTTCACCACTAGCGCGTTTGGGTTTTACCTCGCCATGATCCTAGAATGAAATGGCTGTCACTTTTTTTATGTATGCACGCATGAAGTGATAATGATGTTTGAATGGTGGCTGCCGCGTAAGGATAAATAGAAACATGTCATATCGCCTGGTAAACTAGTTATTTATAATAAAATATAGAAATTTATCAGAACATTTTACTTTAAGCTTACAATTTCGTCCATATCCTTTTAAAAAACGTATACTACATCAGAAATAGGAAATACACCACGTGAGCGGTGGCAGGAAACAATAAAACACCAACGATTGATTGATTATCGGCGACAAAGTGATGAATTGGTATGACGCATTTTTATGACTAAATACTGACGAAAAATTAGCCAGAATCTTCCATAAATTCAGTAAGACAAAATTTAATGTTCAACCTGCTATTCATATGCTACCCATAATATCTAAATAAATACTAATTTTGTCAACAATCACAATAATTAAGCAAACATGTTGAAACTTAGACACGAAGCAATAAAAAGAACAATTAATTTCTTAGCAACTGGAAAAATTTCGTATCAAAATTACTTTTGTACAGAAATTGCAATTACGGAAATTAGCTTTAAGGGTATCTGAAGACTAATTACTGAAAAGAAGACCCAAGGATTCGAGAGGATGCTTACCTTAACTAAAACATGAGCATAGAAAAGTAGAAGAGAAGAAAAAAGTCTATTCTGTAACTACTACGAGACAATAGCTGCAGCACAGAACCGATTGGTTAGCAATCAACTTCTCTAGGATAACAGAGAGACTTGAGAGCTGGGGAATAGCGTAAAAGCTAAGCAAAAATTAACATACGAAAGTGTTTACAATGCTTTTGTTTCGGAAAAACACTCGCGATGGGTGCAATGAATCTATCACCCGGGGATTCAGCTTAAAAGTAGTGAAAAACAAAGAGAGAGAGGGAGAAATAACATCACCAACTTTTCCGAAAAGAAATTAAGCGAAGCGAATTGGACCAAGGGCCATAAAAAGTAGAGTATTTCAGGGGAGGGTTTCAGGAGAGGAAGAGACAACGGGGGGGAGAATGGAATTTATAAGAAAGGGGGATAAAAAAAATACTTTCGAGAATAAATAAGTCTCGGGCCGAAGACGGGAATGAGAAGTTGAATTTCCTGGAGGAGAAAGGGCGACCATTTGGCACGGGTCCCGGGGAGCCCCGTTCGGTCCATTTAGCCCCGAGGAAGGGTAAAAGGAGGAGAACGGCGAGGGATAGGAGGGGGAGGGCGAGAGATATTCCGAGGTGGGCTAGGCTGGGAAAGGTTTCGGATCTGGCGATGATAGGGAGAGTGAGGTGAGGGCGGAGATTGGAAAGAGCGGAGGGATTGGATGCGGAGGGAGTGGTGTTGCGGGAGGCGAGAGGAGGGGGGGGAGAAGAAACAGGTCGAGCGCTTTCGATGTAGTGGAAGTGGCGGGAANTGAGAGGAGGGGGGGGGGAGAAGAAACAGGTCGAGCGCTTTCGATGTAGTGGAAGCGGCGGGAAAAGAGTTGTAGGTGGAGCAGGAGGAGGGGAGCGGTGCGTGTTGAGTCGCGGGTGGTCTCTCAAGTCGCCGAGGATACCTTGAGTCATCGCGGGTGCCAACCTCTACACATCCCTTCATTCCAAGCTCACAACCAAGCCATTACTCACATTTCACCGTTGACGCGTGAATTTTCAATGGACAGTCGAGTATTTATGTCCGTAAACCAACGATCGTGAACTCTTGAAATTCGGCAAATTTTTAAATAACCCTCATTTTATCATAATGACTGCAGTTAAATTTCATTTTAACCTAAGTGCTAGTTGTTTCACGGGTCAGAAAAAAATCGACGAATTCAAATTTTCTATAGGACTAAGTAAAAACATTTAAAATGGCCCCAAAAGTGCAAGAAATATTTTCTGCCTTCTTGTTGAAATAAATATTTTGAAAAAAACGGGCATAAATCGCTAGCAATTTCGATGCATAGCATCATAGTCAATGAGTTATACTTTGTGCCTATTCTGTGCGTCAAAACTGGTTATAAACAAAACCATTTGCATCTGGTATAGGTTTCTATTTTTTTCACAAAGCTAGGGATGAATTCCACGAAATAAAGAGTCAAACAATTTCCCTTCGTTTTTTTCCAAGTTGCTCTTGGTGTTAATCCAGAAAGTGAATTAAACTTCTGAAAGTGTTAAATGTTTTAAATGAAAAATTCCTTTATAATCTCATTAAACCAAGACCGAATTTCTGGCTTAAAATTGATTGTATTGAACTTTATTTGACCATATCTTCCTAAATTATTTGACAAAACTTGAAAATTGTTAACTCTCTAGATTTAAATATATTAAATAAAAAATCTAGACATGTTTACGTCCTTGCTAAGTAGAAAAATTGTAAACATATGACTTGATTACTTTATCTTGACCTTAGCTGACCCGAAAAAAGTTGGACTTAATCTTCGTGGAAGAGATTTTTCTGACGGACTCTTCTGGCATACCTGTAGGTAACTGAATTTATAGCGGTTTTTGAGTACCGCATTAAACAAGACCGTGTGGGCGTATTGATGACTGCCATCGATCATTACACTCGTACACGCATCACGCTTGATTTCCCTCTGCTCTTCTGAGCATTCCGTGTCGCATGACAAATAAAACATGCCGCAGAAAAATCCAAAATACAGGAATTTCACCTCAGCGTCACTGCGGGGGAGAGAGAGAGAGAGAGAGTCGGCAGCGTAGACCCCGTTTTTTTCCACCTTTTTTTGACCACCGCTCGAGGGTGGACAGCGGCCATTTCTCAACCCCTCCTTTCCCCCCCAGCCACTCCTCTCCCCACAACTCCCACCAACCGACCGACTCCACCACCCCTTTCCCGTCTTTCCGCACAATAGAATTCACTTCATAATTTTCGACGGAGGAACAGTTTTTCCACGTGAGCGACGAACGTCATTTCGGGGGATGGCGCTTAATCTTTTGGCACCCATTAGTATCGTTCCCACGGTGGTGGAGTTAATCCTCGCCACGCGTCTTTCACTTCTACGTTACCTCCATGCAACGGAATTGCCCCGCCGTAACTCGCCGTTTCACTGAGACGATATCCGGAGAAGCGAGTCTAGGGCCAAACCGGAATTCCGCACGACTGCAATTTACGAATCCCGCCTGTTGGACAATTTTCAGTGGAGGTCGCCGCATGGAATGACACAATGTTCACAAGGTGGCCAGATCTTTGGTCTATCATAAACTTATCTCACCTACCCTTACGTACTCACATCCTGCAGGTCACCACAAAGTTGTGGAAAAGAGGGTGGTATAACACCAACCGTAAATTGTTCCCTGATTCCAATCATAGATTACTTCTATCCATTAATATAAATGTAAATAAACACAAAGGCAGTGCAAGATACATTTTTATGCATTGATATGCGTTAGAGGATACGCGAATCATAAAAATAAATGGTTAAAATAAGTAATCCTTTGCGGAAAGTAACATCTAGTATAACTAAATAAAAGAGTTCAGAGCAGAGCGACTACTTGCAGCGGAGTGTTATAGAATCCATCAGTTAATTGAAAATTCTTTTACACACTTGCATTAATAACTGTTTCCAGCAAACAGTTTGCCTACATTAAAAAGGTGAACTCTTTCTCGATTTGTAAAACATTTGAGTCAGGGAAAAACTTCCTCATAAAATTTTTTTAGCCAATAACGATTTTCCATCATCAATTTAAGAGCGTAAATCTTCAAAATCCTTACCCCATGGAAAATTCCTATGAACGTACTCTGGGAAAAAGGTATTGATATATTTCGCTACTTCCTACTAGAAATATATAGGAAAACTCCTGGAAAATTACAGACGAAAAATGAAGAAACGCTTGAAATGAGAAATAGCGAAAAGTATCAAAACGACATACATTATTTAGAGCAAAACTACGTGGCTCAGCTATACCGCCCAAAGGCAGGAGAATATATGAAAGCAAAGCAGACGTATCAAGCGCAATGTGGGTGACCTATGGGGGGCGAGAGGAAAGAAGATATGAAAAAGAAACGGGAGGAAGAGTAGGGTTTTGAGCGAGGATGGGAGCGAAGTAGGGGTGACGGAACGAGAGGATAGGACGGAGGGCTGAAGGTGGGATGACGGGACGGATCGGGATGAAGGTATTGCGCCGACCGGAGGAAAGGGAGTGGGGTGGGAGGGGTTAAAGGTAACTACCCCGCATGGCATTCCACTGGAGGAGCAAGTCTCCGTCTTACGTACGTACATAAGATCCAAAGACACATCTTGATTTATGACCGTGCCCCTCCCCGACTCCTCCGCTCCCCCATTTGACCCACCCCTCCTCACCTGCGCCCATCGCTGAACATCCCCCCCCAACGACACGACTTCCCTCCATCCTTCAAAAAAATAACGGAAAGTCCATATACCCACCCGCCGCGCTCACCGCCCCTGTTTTGCAGTCTCCTCTCGCACATAGCTGGACCGCCCACTTAGCCCGAGATCCGCTCAGGAACAGGCCTCCGTTAAATCTCCTCCTCCAACCACACACGCTCTTAAAGCTTAAATTCCTAAATACATCCAAAGCACACTGCTCTCCCCGTCCCCCTACTCCACAACCCACACTCAGTCATCCCGCTATCCCCCCTCCGCAGAGAAAACACGTCCAATGTCACCTCTTCCTCCGTGCCCCAACTCCCCTTCCTAAGCGGACACAATATCCTCCCCCTCCCTCTGGAATATACGTTTAAAATCCCTTTAAACTTGAATTTATATATTGATAAAACACTTAGGGATAGATATGAGGGTTCCCCCATGCTGAGAGAAGGGACAGAGATATCGGGTCTCCCTCCCTGTGGATAGGTTTGGAATGGAGACCTTTCGGCCGTAAAAAATGGGAGGGGAAATTATTTTTGTTTCAATGCTTTATGCGGCGGCCACCTTTTTCTCGTTGTTTTCTACTTAGGATGAAGCGAGAGACGGGAATTCCGAGGGTGAGATTAGACTCGCTGAGAATACCGCTCGGACTCTTCGTTCTTTGGATTGGCGGAAATTCGGATTCCCGGAAATGCACATACATCACTGAGTGAGAGGTGAGCTTTCGCAATGGGATTTGGTGCAGGTGGGAAGGAAGAATGAATGACATATCATCCCTCTCTGCGTCCCTTGACACGGAAAAATATTTTTTTTGTGCCCTTTGTTTCGCTCACATAAAGACCATCATCCCTTGCCCATATCCCCGGGCACATGACTGCTCAAGGGATCCGGCATGGAACAAACTGAGTCAAAAAAACGTACTACTGCAATCAAGAGAAGGTATAATTGTAACATCTATGAATTAAAAAAATTAAAACGCTTTCAGGGCCATAACATCCCCAAAGTAGAACACTTGGTCAATTATCAACAGAAGAAAAAGTGACAACTCTTTTCTCCTGTGCCACTGACTATACAAAAATGAAACATTTAACGATATTATAGATGAATGCTAATTCCTCATCGGAAAAATAAACGACTTTAAATTGC
Source organism: Calopteryx splendens (assembly GCA_002093875.1). Lineage (NCBI taxonomy): Eukaryota > Metazoa > Arthropoda > Insecta > Odonata > Calopterygidae > Calopteryx > Calopteryx splendens. The sequence goes on from LYUA01000007.1 coordinate 260,952, forward strand.
AGTAGAATTTTACTTTATTAAGTTTCTATTGAATTTAACTTTGCGTAAAAACATTTTCGCGGTCTATGAAGTCGAATACAAATAGATATCCCATCAGAAGAGCACGTTTTTCAACTTTCTCGCAAAATAGGTGTGTGTACTATTTCCCTTGGACCAAAATTGTTCGCGTACTTTTGTTGGAGCCTGTGATATCTATTTTTAGTCTAGAGAAATTTTTGGTACACATAATGATACTGAACATTAAAGAAGGATTGTAGTTCGAAGCCTTCGAACATATATACTCCGCCGACGCGCCCTAGATAAACATCGATCAATTCCTCCGATAGAATGGCATCTTTTATTCGCGGATATTGTATATAAAGGAAAAAGAAACAAAGGGTAAAACTCCTCGGATTGAACGGTGATCCTTCCCTCCCCCATAACACAGCACCCCTTTCACACTCTTTCAAGGAATTACACATTGAAGTCGAGGCTTCGAAAGGAGTAGTAGTCGGAAGAAAAATAAGAGAAAAGAGAGTTCCCGCCGTCGATTTATCTCCTAAGCCCTCCTCCACCCCCACCTCAGTTCTCTCTCCCCGCTCACTCCAACTTCCCCCACACTCCTTTTTATTTTGTTCTTTCACTTCGCCATCCTCCCGCCACTCCGGCGCATCTGACATCCACACGATGCCGGCCGACTACCCGCCAACCATTCTGAAACACCCATCCTCCTCCTTCCCACGCGGTTCCCACCCCTTCCCCCCCCCTGCAGGAAACGATCTATCTTCGGCGGCGGGTCACGTGACGAAGGGAGGACCGCTACGGCCGGGAAGATAGAGACAGGGATGCGAAAGGCTGGGTAAGAATTTCTTTGATTCGAAACGCGATATTTTTGGGAGAGGGACTCGCACCTTATTGGAGCCGGTAGCTTTAAGTGAGCATTGGAGAAGGGATTCCAAAGGCTTTTAAATTCACCGGGAACAACTTTAAATATACTGGTAGCGCGACCGTGCCGTAAAATATATCCATATTAATTTTGAAATGGGCTATGTATGATTCGCCAGTGGACACAGTGGGAGACAGGTGGGATGGGAAAGTTCTGCATGTTGTCAATATTTTAGCAGCTATGTTATGAACATTCCCTTGATAGTAAAAACAGCCGTAATTTAAAATGAACGGTTAGCCCACCGCAGTAGGAGAGAATCGTGGTCATGTGTGAAATCTCAAAATTCTAAAGAAGAGGTTCCAAACATTTTTAAATTAACTCTCTCTTTTTTTGCATTAATTCTGTACCTCCATGGTGCAGGAAGGCTAGGAGTTTACTTTGACGAAGAATCATTAAATTTGAATGGGGGATAAATATTTATATATTTTGAATGAAGTTACTGTAAAGTTATTCAGCATGTTCATAAAAGTAAAAATAACACAAGAACCAATGCCACCCATTTTCAGAGTAAATAATTAGGACATTTAAAATAATAAAGAAGGTACTCACAGGTTAGAAGTCAATACCGTACGCATCGTAAAAATAAAAAGTTTTTGGTAAAATGGGAATGTTAGCCTATTTCTATTGAACAAATGAGGAATACTACGTATATTCCACACACGTTTTATTTGGAACTACTAGTTTCAACGCATAGGCGTCATTTTCAGGTATGCTTTCAGATACTAGGTATTCTTCATTTCGTCAACATAAATTTCCATGTAGTCAATCCTGATACCATCGAGCCTATTTTTATTACTTTTTTTTAAGTTTCCCCGATGTAACGCATCACCACCACAGGAAGCAACGACTCAAGGTTTGGGAACTAATGCTCTATGGCATGTCGCCAGCAATAAGAAATAAGCATCTCCAAAACTCTGAAGCAATGGTATGATAAAAAAATGTAATTATTTTGTAGACCTATAGATCGGATGTTAAGAATTCATAAAACAAAAGAAAAATTCACAAGGAGATTAATAATAATACCGACATTAGTTATTTCTAGTTACAGCCAAAATAAAGAATTTCTGTGTTTCACCATCTGTATATGTAAAAAACATGTTACGTTTGTTCGATCGAGCTAGTAACAAATTATAATGTTCATTTAGACCAATACTTACTACCCGCCTTCACAAAGACGTTTAGTTTTTACGTATCATCTCCGAGTTTTATTATTAATTTTCAGAAGCATGACGATCTTTTTTTATCCACTGCGTCCAGGATAAAATTACAATAAATGGTAAATGGAATTTTAGAAAGTAAATTTAATCCTAGGACAAAACGATTTTTGCTGGGACTGAATATGAATGCAGTGTAATTTAAAAGCCCAAGGTTACGACACAAAAAATAAAGAAATAACATACCTCGCATTCAGACCCAGAAGAGTTGTCCTATTCTCCTTCCGCGGAACGTTATATCGCTTTTCCTTCCGCACCATTTAACCAGCCTTTCTCTTTCTCCCTACGTTTTTGTATGCCCTTAACGCGCTTATTGTTCGCATATATTTTCACATTCCATTTGATTTTCCACTTTCTCCTTCAGTTTCAGTCTTAGCATCCAACGTCATAGGCACTTTAAACGCTCTCAGTTTATTTTCTTTCTAATGAGCATCTCACTGCTCATGGATATGTCGTAACGTGTTTTTGTGATAGATAAAACATTTTTAGGTACACATAGGGAATGCCCGCGCTCAGCAAAGACTTACCGAAGGGGGTTACCCTTAAGCGAGATGAGCATAAATATCAATGACAAGTAGTATTTCAGGAAGTATCTGCAATGCACACATACTGAATGAACATTTCTCATCGTGTAAAACTGACTTTTTTGTAAAGCTGTGACGGAGAAAGAGTACTGCGACGCTTTCAGAAACGTATAATCCCACAAAATTGAAGAATGAGAAAAAGACGATCAAAGGTGACAAACAAGGGAGTGAAAAGCATTAATATGAAGAAAAGGGGAGGATTTGGGAAATGAAATGGGAGGGAGAGAGGCGCATCAGGTAGAGAGGTAAGATGGGGGAAACCAGCGGTGGGTTAGGTAACAACGAAGAAGGGGGGGGGCTAGGAGATGGGAAAACAGGGTAGGTTGACTGGTAACACCTCCCTTAAAGATGGATGGGACATAGTCTTTCGCGCTCCTTGCCTCATCCCGTCGTCGCTCACACCTCTCGAGCCTCCCCCTCGGCCGCAGCGCCATTAAAGCACGCCTCGCCGCCGGGGGGATCGCCACCCCCTCGGCCCTGCACTCACGGCCCCTCTCGACCCGCCAACACACCCCAGTCGCCCACGCACGATCCGCCTCCCTCTCACCTCCGCGCGCACTCCCGTACGTGTCACGCCCAACCCAGCGTCTTACAACGTCGTCCACCGCTCCGCCAGGCTGCTGAGGAGGGAGGTCGCGGGGAAGAATGGGGGTAGGCGCCCCTCCAAGAGAGAGAGCGGAGGGCGGGAGTGCGGAGGATGTACTGAACGGCGATAAAGCAGCCATCGGTGACAGAACGACTCCTCCGGGAGTTGATTCAGGGGTGGGTGGGTGGGAAGTAAAGGAGAGAGGGAAGAGGAATGTTGAAGAAAAAGACGGAAGGGCGAGTAAGGAGCAGGAGTTGGTGCGGAGAATGCGAACAAAAAGAAAGGAAGGGAAGGAAGGAACAGGAAATCGAACAATGGGAGTGAGGCAAAGGAGGAAGAAAGCGGGGACCTGCATGTGGTGACCTAATGGGAGGAAGCAACGATATGGAACTAAGTCCAGAGAGTATGGTAAACGTTAGGTAACGGAAATTTGAGTGATTGAAATTATAACTGAATTCGGTATCAGGAGTTTAATATCGACTTGAGGGTTGAGGCGACTTCGGAATGTTGCACTGGTTGACGGAAATCCTGATCTAACTGAATACTCATGAGAATACTTTTAAATACGGAACCAGTACGGTGTTTCAAGGGATGATAGAGGGAAATTTATCGGGAAATAATTACTGAAAAAAAAAGATTTCCACTGATAAAATGTGATGATTTTCGGGCACAAATATACAGTTTTTATATTAAGGACGATCATCCATAAAGGAAGAAATTAGACCGGGTGCTGAATTTGTAAAAGCCAATTTCCAAGTCCGAAATCTAAGCTTACAGCATCAAAATATTTTGTTTTGACATAATGGAAGCAACAGAAGAAAGATGTATTACGAAAAACATTTTTTTATTGGAAATTTCAATCGGAATACGAAGATATCATTGGAATCGATATTCCAAAAGTTTTGATTCATCGATTCGTAAACTTCTCATGAATTTATTTATAGTCATGTGTGCGCTTTCCTGATGATGTACGCATTAACTTCCGCGCAAGTTTTTAAGCACAGAGGGAAAAAAGAAACGAAGTAGCCTGCCGATAACGACGTTAAGGTCCCCAATCCCTGGAAACTTTTTCTGGATCACGAAGAGCAAACCACCTCTTAATATATACGACCGCCATCAAAAGTTTTCATACCCAACCGCGAATCTTTTTTCTTCCACCCCTGATTGCTCGCTCGTAATGGAATCTCGATTTCGAAAAGCATAAAAAAAACCTCAAAGTCGTTCACTTGTTTTGCTCCCATTAAGTTCGACCTCAAACCGCCCTCAGTTATAAAAAGTCGAATAAAATACGCCCATCGAAATGCCCATCCCTTTCTTCTTTCTCAAAACGATTGGCCATCAAAAAGCCAGCAAATGAAACTTTTCCGTTTGGTTTATATGGCTAAACACTGCCGAAAAACAATCGACGGATCTAAACTCAAACCGACAAAACGGCAATTCATTATCTACACACTGGCACAAATTGGTATGATGTAATTACCGATAAAAAAACAATCTTAAAAATCACCGGAGTAAGCAGAGACCGCTCCACTTTTTTAACAGTTTCGCTATATCCTAATGACAATCTAACTGTTATGAAACAAGAATGCTACCACTCTAGAGCAAGGAATGCTGGTTACTCTTATTCCTACTGAAATTATGATATTTCTTGGAGAAACTAACCCCATGGTTTCGCTGGGGGTTGTCTTAACATTTCATTTCCAAACGCAACTAAAACTTTCTACTGCATGATATTTTCAAGGGTTTAAATCATCTCCGTTACATGTCAAGAAAACTTGAATAAGTGCAACAAACATTACTATCGCCGCATCGCAGAAGAAGAGGTAAAGGAGATAAGCTACGGCACAGATGGATTCAGGAACAACGGAGCCGTCGATAGAGCTCAATGATGAATAGGGGGTATATATACGAGTAGAAAAAGGTTGTGTGTACTTACAGTCTGTGGAGGTTCGGCATGTTTGCGAAGAGCATGTCGGGCAGGTGGCGAAGTCGGTTGCTGCTCATACGCCTGCGGGAGAAAAGACAACGAGGGTGAGAGAGAAGTCAGTGAAGTAAGAAATCGTACATCATTTGACGGACGATACGTGCGTCGTATTTGAGAACCGGCAGTGGAGCTAGAACACGAAGGCTGGGAAATATTCATAACCTTTTCCCTATTATCAGCAATACACCAGCAGGAAGATTTCAAGGTGGAGGTGCAACTTTTAAAAGAATAAATTTACGCCTTACAAGAAAGTATTGTGAAAAACAATACTCGTTAACATTTATTAAATACATTAATAATGTACATGCACATTTACAAAAAGTAGCACCTCTAATTCCCACAAAGAACTTAAACACAAGTTTTATTTCGCGTTTTATGAGGCTCAAGCAAGAATACGTCCTTCATCGCACTTAAAGACTCCCATGTTTCCCGTAGCGCAGGGATAATTTAATAAGTAATACATTCATATGCCCAACCTAGTAAGGCATCATAGTCTGCTGCAATATATTATTGAGGCTAAGAAATATTTAACCGTAAACCGTAACATTGAAGGCCGAATCACTCATAAGAGTAATCCCATAAAACAATGGGGAATCATTTATAATAAAGAAATTTTGACTTGAAAAAAAATCGAGTAGGAACATATATTGAAGTCGATGACCAGTTATCCAAGAGTTGCGTGAATGTGCACAATGCTACGGATAAGTCCTAGGAAAGAAGCCAAGTGGTTGCAGACAGTAGCTTAACACAGAGTACACTGAACACTCTGTATGGGTTAACTAGAACGTGAACAACTAGAAACAAGCCCAGTGCAGTGCCATACTGTAGTGCATTTCATTGCATTATGATTAATTTTCGAGTTAAAAATAAATGGGGAAGCTTGGGGTGCACTGAAGAGAGTTCGAAACATCGCTCAAGATGAAGCTAGAGTAAGATTTCCTCGAGGAGGTCACCCAAGAAGTCCGGCGGCCTCAGAACAACCTCAATGAGCACTTGAGACGTCTGGTTAGTAAAACTGTCTAAATCCGCTCCACCGAAACCCTTTCCCGTTCACCCAACCAACCCCCATCCAAATGCCCACCAATAAATTCTATCTATTCAACAGAGGCTACGAAAAGTCTTTTCTTCAGAAAAATACATTCAAAGTCTATTGCATTCTATTCAGTCTATTCTATTACATTTTTTTCATCACTCCTTGCTTTTAGGACAACGCTTACAAATTAGATAAATGAATGAAATAAGTTCTTCCACCGATATTTATATTAATTTTTATCCATTTAACTTCCGTAAACAAATTTTCAATAATGTAACGTGGGTCCTATGTCAAGGCATTTAATAATTCCTTATGATACCTGATATATCTACCAAAAGTTTTAGCCAGGAGGAAGAAAGAGTAACGAAAACCCCAATGCCTGGGTGGTCGTTCCGAGGAAGAAAATGCAGGAAAGTGGAGGACCCCTCATAAAACAGAATGGGTTCATAAAAACGAATACGAGAGTTCACCTCGGAAATCTTTTTTTAACCGATTCCTAGAAGCATCAGATATTTTAGGTCAACCACACATATTTCATTACTACAGTGAGTACAATATTCCATGACTTAATAATGATCCGGTTACTGTTCTAATCGCATTTTGAATTTCAAAAGCATACCTATAGGTACAGTTTTTCACTACTTGCATTTCACCACTTTTAAGACTCAGATAAACTTTAAGTGCATCAAGTTTTCTCCCTACCTCGACTAGCCTCGATCACTCCAAAATTTCCACGTAAATGTTGGAACACATTACCAAAATTTAGTGTCATTTTTATATTACTCGGAACCAAATTTTTCAAAATACATAAACATTAATTTTAATCGATTTTTTCATCCAAAAAAGAATCTTAAGACTCAAAAAAACTGTGCTTTTTTATTTATTTAATGCTTTTACGCTTTCTTATTTCTGTATCCGCAACAAGAAAAACTAAAAAGAAGTAACTCAGGACCCTTAAGCATAATCCTGCTTCTTTCAGTTAAGAAATTTCCGGTAAGTTTTCTTTGTCAAGAGTTGGATAAGTGAAGCAACCCTTAAATCATGTTGCAAACCCAAGAGTCAGCCTGCCATGAAAACCACATAACAAATATTGACTCATCTAGATACCCATTTACATTGCTCGTCCATGTGTGGCACACGTGTTATAACATATCAACCTTTTACGATTATTACATAAGACAACTCTTCCGAGGTCGTTTTTGAGAATTTCGATGGGATGATATATTTAGGGGAATAACTGAGGACGAAACATGACGCGGACAAATTATTCCGGAAAATCCCCGAAAAGGCTAGATCGTGTAAAGGGGACAGCTATCATTATCCGCAACGCTAAGACACAAATTGCCACCGTCACTCTTAAAAACCGCAATCTAGCACGGGAGACAACTTTCTACCTTCCACGAGACCCCTTCCCCTTGCCCACAAAACCCTCAACCATTCCTTCCCACACACGCTCACCCCGCCCAGCAAGTTTCTGCCTCTCGCATTCGCACGCATACTGAAACTTGGGCGCAGAGAGAAGAATATAAGCGCTCGGGGGCCTTCCTTTCGACGCCGTTTTTGTCTCAAACTAACCTTTTCTTCCTTCGCGCCTTTTCTCCACCCCAGACCGTTCCCAATTTTCTTCCCAACGCTGGGAGAGGAAAAGGAGGAAAGGAAAGGAGGGAGGGAAAGAGAAATGGTGAGGGCAATCCTTCCCTTGCCATGATTCGATCACTTTCCCACCTCCAACCCATCACTCTTCTGGGCCATTTCCAAAAACGTCCTTCTCCCAATCCTAACTCCCAAAATCGGGTTTTCGCTGGAATAAGACGGAATTCGGAGTAAGGAGGACTCTGACGTGCCTCGGGAAATATTGGACAATACGTTACAAGCGTGGGTGGTAAGTCTATGTTTGTATAAAAGATGGTGAAAAACAAAACGAATTATTGTGATTCAAAAACGTATATAGTAGTACAAAAATATATTCGGAAAGGGAACGAAAGAAATGAATTAGGTATGTAAATTCCTGGCGAAAACAAGTTAGACTGCAGTGCTAATTTTCGAGAGAGATAATAACATAATTGTGGAAATGAAAGCCGTATACCACTCTTGACTTTTTTAAATTTCATGGCATGGGTTGACCAAATCTGGAACAGCACAATTACAATCAGAATGATGAAAATTCATCGAATCTTGGAAGTAATAATGTTAAATGGCTGAAATTAGAGAGAATTTACAATAATTGATGGTGTTAACCAAATCAGGAACAGCACAATTGAAAACCCCAGTTAGAACATATGCATTCCCAATTAACATTATATAAATACATTCCGGAAAGCATTCTGAAGTTGAGTCTCTCCTCCCATTCTGGGTTCAACAATAACAAACCACATTAGATAGACGATATATTTCTCACACATGTTAAGTAATTGAAAAAAGAGCGGTGCATGCGGATGAATATCACATTAAAAGTAGAAAATCCAGGGAAAGAGTGGGGCAAGATATGGATTGAAGATATGAAGAGGAAGAATTAGATAAAGACTGTCTGGTAAAAAGAAACTATAAAGAGCATTATAAAATTGGGGGCGGGGTCGTTGAAGAGGGTCAGAGTGAGATAGAGAACATATGACAAGAGCAATGCAAAGGGAAGGGATTCTTCATCTCTCCGGATGCAGGGGAGAGCAAAGGCGCTTAGGTAAGCCTCAAAGTGGGCGGGGTGGAGTAAATAAGGCGGGACAGAGGACGGGTGGTCTTTGTCCGATCGGAGCGTTCACATAGCTTGCTGGTTCGCATGGACAAGTGGGGCCAGATGCGTCGGTGGAAAGGACGACTTGAAATAAAAAAGAAGCTGAGAGTTCAAAGAGGATGGAGGAGAGGGATGTAAGACCATTTAAACGGTCAGAGGAAGAGGAGCACAAAGGTGAGTGAGAGGAGAAAAGGAGTACAAAATGGCTTTTAGGAATAATTCGAAAAAAAATACATAGGTAAACGATGGGAACTCGCACTTCACACTACCTTCAGTTAACTCAAAATCCGAAATGTGACAGGAATGCGATAGATATAAGCCGTAATAAGGCAATTCTATGCCATTTTCAATTTTACTGATACGTGATATTTTTGCTGATGGTACCGGAAACAATGCATTAAACTCTTTTTAAATTCAGCATAATCAAAGGACTTATCCAGGGCATTCACGTACTGCATGGAAACATTTTCTAACATTGTCCTGAAACTATCCTGATGGATGGCAGACAATAAAGGAAAAGGTAAATTAAAATAAAATTTAATGATTCAGGATTCACTTTGTGGAAGTTTACAATATTAATTTTTAAATAAACTACAATCAATCCCACGAATCAAGTTTTACTTCTAGTTCTCCGCGTTTCACCATTGTATGGCCTCGTCAGGTATAAAATTTGAAGAGTAAGGGCTTGGATTCCCGAACCAAATGCTTAAAAATATTTGTACCTTACGATGCCGTAAAGCTGTAAACGCATCTCACCAGTAGTAAAAATTGCACCAATATTGCTATGCTATATGAAATTTTAATTATAAAACTGTTGTTTTGAACGGAAAAATTGAAATCCAACTGTTTCGGAAAGAGGTAACACACGTGACCACAAAGCACGCAATTAACGGAGTAAGGTGGACACTACAGATTATTACAAGAGGAGGGAATGCATCACTTAAAAGTAGTTGCGTAATGCTTTGACTTTCAGGCTATGGAACTCAACAACGTTCGTCAACAGCGTACACTGGCATGGATGAAGACCCGGTTTAACATTAAAGGAGGCTTCGAACTACATGCGAATGACAGGAGAAACATTTAATCCAGCTAAGAATTAAATAAATAGTTGGTAGGTTCATGGATTGCCAAACGTTGCACTCTCATGGAATTGGTATGGCGATTATTTTCCTATGAACATTAAAAAAATATGAAGTTAATTTATTATTTTTTTTAAACTATAAATTGGTAGCACATGAACAAACCAAGCCATAGGAAGAGAGGAAAAGAAAGGAGTGAGTGGCGGCTTAAAGAAACCGACGAAACCAATGTGAACTTCGACAAAGGAAGGGATCGAGGATGGAAAGGGAGCAGTGCCGGGTAGGAGAGGAAGAGTGCAAGGGAGAGAGAGAGAGAGAGAATGGGAGGAGGGGGAATGTAGGGTGGAAGTCAGAGGACGAGAGAGAAAGCTGCGTGCGATCCCTTCTTAGCGACGGCTTACATAAAAAAATAAAAAGGAGATACGAAATATATGGAAAGTCACGCGTGTACAATATGGATCTAAGGATCGACCCTCCAGTTCCCTCTCTCAGGAAACCCACTCTTCCTCCCCTTCTCTCTCTCTCTCTCTCTCCCACGGAAACGCAAAAAAAACTCACGGGGCTAAGAAGAGAAAAGGATAGGGGTGGAGCTGTGCAGAGTTCAGATACGAAAGAGGAGCAGAGCGGAGGACACACGGGAGGTGTTTCCTCTTCGCTCCGTGCGCGCAGGAGAAAGAACGTGAATTGTTTCCTTATCGGGAATGGAGACGTAGAAATAAATTAAAAGGAAACGGGAAAAAAGGAAGAAAAGCCTCCAACATATTTACTGCACCTTTTTTTATCGCCTCTGGGAAGGAAAATCGAGAGCTGAAAGAAAGTGAAACCTTTAATTCCATACCTTTTTCCGGATCTTTATCCTCGAGGACAAAGGGATACTTTCCACGCACACTTTCATGTTGATGACCGCTGAAGTACTTAGTGAGCTAATGGAGCCTTAACACTTGCGAAAATCTCGACGGGAAACCTCCACTACTACTACGGCAAATCGTCATATAGCATTCGAAGCGATATGCGAAGAAATTGTTTCACGGTCATTTATTCTTAATGTGAAGGAGATCAAAGCCCTAAAAAAGATATTCCGGAAATGCAATCTTTGTGGCCCATCCACCTATAATTTCCGTACCGCTCATGCCCTAAAAAAACTATAATCAAGGGTCTTTCAGTATTACGAGAGAGATGAATTTATTATTTGTAGAGCATTTTTTTGCAACCTTAGACCACTTAAGATGAGTTCTATGAATACCTACAGTGCTACATTTTGTCTGATTTCAGAGATAACATATTTCAATCCCGTTCCCAAAAACATATCACAGAAATTTTAACTAAAGCCTGGCGTGCGTGCGTGTTCATGTGACTTTCCTGTCGCCTTTACTCAGAAAATAAATCTGTTTCCCCATCTAAAGCCTGACAATGATATTCAAACATGAAAGTACGACTTTTATTTTGGTAAGGATCACTGTTATCATCAACATGTTGTACTCTCGGCAGAGCTCTTATGTTTCTCACTTTATGCAAAACTGGCCTTTTGATGGGCTTTTTGTGCGTGGAGCCAGACACGATGGGTGGGAAGGGATGGGATTGGTACTTTAACTGGCTCTGACCTTTCCGTAATTCTGTTAATGACTTTAGCCAACGTGAGCTTATTCACAAATGCTAGCTAATCATGAAAGGAATCTGTGGTTAAAATGGCAGGTTCAGGTTCAAATTAAGTCATTCTAAACTGCAACGGAATTTCATCTAAAGGTGAAATAGATAAATAACATGGTAATACATGGTTTCGATAATTACTTCCAATCAATCAAACTATACATTTTATAAAATTATTCATCCAAAAAATCTGCTGCAGCCGGTTTTATGTGAAAATAATACATATTATGACTTAGCATTCGTACAATCGTTTTCACTTAAATGAAAAAGTAATATTTTTATTATTACAAACATATAATTTATAATATGAAAAAATGTTATTTATTTATTTGCATCAAATTCTCGCAGGGATGATTTATTTTCGCCTCAAAAAATAAAGCAGTCAAAATAAATTGGGCAGATTACAAAGATAAAAAAGTACACCCAAGCAACATACTTCGCCTATTACGTTGGCTACATGTCTTAGCCTCGCTTCTATTCCTTCAGTACCAACTCTCAATAAACTGTTTTAGCATAAAAATGAAAGAAAAACTACTATTAAAAATCACAGTGATAGGAAATCAGCACTCTTCATCAACAGGATCGCTGATTTATGAATATATTTGATTTGACTAGATTTTACAGGCCTAAATTTAAATTTCCCGGTGAATACCTACTACATGAAGGTCAACCTATAGAGAGTGAACATTTGGCACACTCAATGCTGCAATTACTGGAATACCAGGACTTGTACTATACGGTGTGGCCACATTGACGGACTTACAGAAGTGTGATGTAAGGTGTACGGCCGGAAACGCTTTATTATATCGAATTCATTCAACCTTCTATGAAAGTGGAAAGAGCACATAAAGAAAAGGTCTTTTCCTGAAAACACCACTATAAAAATCCCCGGCCTTTCAGGTCATTGATGAATTTTCCCGACTTTATGGGTGCGCCAGCCCTAATATTTAGTTTCCCACTTCCAAGCTTTCCCCGCTCTCCGCGGTTGCAGTAATCCCTCGCCCATCACGCAAAGGAGCGTGGGGGTGGGGGCGCAGGAGCGCAATGCGGGCAGAATTTGGGTCGAGGGGGAGGGAGGGCAGAGGACATTTGGAAAAGGCAAGTGAAGGTGGGAAAAATGAAAGGGTAGAGACTGATGGGGACGTCGTGTCGAGCGCCCCACGCGCTCCCTCTTGCCCCCTCCCCCGTGATCGCAGTCTCGCCCCCGTGAGAAATCCTCCCGAAAGCCAGGGACCCGAAGGCACGCGGAGATCTTTAACCCTGCCCCTCGGCTCTCGCCCCACCGCTCCCCGCACTGCTCTTCGGGGACGGAATCTCCGTCGGATTTTCTCTTCCGTGCGTCTCCTCACCACGCGTCCTTCCCGGCCATTTCCTCCCAGCCCACGCTTATCTCCTATTTCCTTGGCCAATCCTCACATGTTTTCTTCCAAATCCCAATCCCTCCATTACGTTCCAATCCCGCCCAATTGGGACGTAATTCCCCACCTACCATCCACTTTCTAACTTTACCACGTCACTTTCCTTCCACATATTCTTTGCCGCGAACTTTTATCCCCCTCGGTTCATGTCGCTATCCTACCTTCTTTGTTTTTCCGTCGAGTTTTCCCGCCGCCCAAATCCTCCATGCTTCTCTCCAGCCCCTTATGATACCAATTCTCTCAACAATATTATTCTTCGTTGGTTAAAACTTAAAGCAAGAATGCTAAATGTATAAAAGTTATCGCACAATTAAGAACGAATTTTGAAGTACCACAATTATGTCAAAGAGCATTTTGAATTTTGACAACTTTGATTGAACAAATAGACAACTTTGGCACCTTTTCAAATAGGAAGACTAATCTCCATGTTGCAAAAGTATTTAAGAATTTCCCATCGAGCAAAAGGTCGAAGACATTTGAATTCATTAACATTTTTTTGATATTTAGGCATAATTAATTATTCATGTCATATTATTTACTTGTCTCTGCCGTTATTTTTGGCAAGAGCTACTGATTTTACGCAAATTCAACAAAAATTTAAAAAATGCATTTACCCATACGATATGGAGAGACTGTTGAAGACGTTGCAATGGAGTGTAATGTTGTATGCTTCGGAAACTTGGTCGCTGAGGTACGATGAATAGCGTAGGTTGGAGGCTTTTGAGATGCGGGCGTGGAGAATAAATGGAAAGGTGAAATGGACGGAAAGGAAAACGATTGAAGAAGTTTTGGTAATGGTGGGAGAGGATAGAAGGCTATTGGGAGAAATTCAAAGAAGGCAGGAAAAGTTGATACAGGGTTTGCTGAGTGGCAATGGATTGCTGAAGAATATGATAGAAGGTAGAATGTTGGTTAGCAAGGGAGAGGAAGGAAAAGATTAGGAATGTTGAATGGAATGAAGGGTGACAGAAAGTATGCGGAAATGAATAAAATGTTACTGAAGGGGTGTGTCCATCAGAAACCTACCTAAACCGGTAGATTATCATTAATAATAATAACATATGATATTTACAGATTTTTTCTTTATATATACAGGAATATTTGAAGAAGCGCGTATAAAGGTAACGTATAAAAATGTTTCGGCAGCTGCCTGTTTGTATACGCAGCAAGTTCAATAGCAGTCACTGTACCCACGATTTTCCAACACAATATTACGCATGCAATCTGAAGCAGTGGGAACACGAACCTTTGAATGGAGAAAAAGCTTATCTAAAAAAATTAATATGAAAATCCGGGTCCTAATATACAGAATAAACTTCAGAGCGACCGCTTCCTATTGCGTTGGTTAAATGCGCTACTAAGGAAGCTAAGTATACCGTTGAAATAAATGACTCTTAATAATAATGACCTGATGAATGATGATTAATTCATTTGGACTTCCATGACGATTGCTCATCGAAGAGATTCGTAAATAGTGCATAAAAGCTGTACTCCGCCTACCCCTATCTTCACCTTTCCCCTATAAATTTCTAATTTTACGATCTTTGCTTACTTTACCATCGAGTTTATTTTCCATCCACTTTGTAGGTACTCGTTACCTGAATCCTTTCATCCCTATCCTCTGTCACCCCCTTCATGCCAATTCCCAACACACTTCCTCCCTCTTCACTCCAACTCTTATTATTCCCCAACCTCTCCTTTCCTCTCTTTCGTGTTTCGGGCCTCCTCCATTATCTTCTCCTCCCGCTCCTCCACTTGGAGACGTCCTATTCTTCAATCGTCCAACCCTCTCTCAGGAATCTTTTAAAATGCGCGGTTCGACAGCACTTTTCATTCCATCCGTGACTTCCCCTATTCCATATTCCGCACATGCATTTTACCTCTTTCCCTTTCGCCCTGATAATCTCATCACGGAAATTCTAAAAGCTGCTCTTTTGCCCATCCCCTTCTCCTTGGTTAGTAAAGCTTAGTCACTCGACTGGAAAACAAATGAATCCAGAGTTTAACTAAACTCACAGGCGCAGGATTTTGTTAGATGAGGGATGCGGAGGTAAGCCAAATGGGCCAACGGCAAAGAAACCTATGAAAGGACTGAACATCTCTCTCTAATCTCTCCCTAGATTGGTCATATGAGTAGAATTTACGCTTCATATAGATATTTAGTGAGATTATAATAGGAAAGGATGCGATTCTCAGATTGCCATCTCGGTAAGAGGATTGGGAATGATAAATTGCTCCTAAGCGCGTAAAATGAGTTCAGCTTGAAAACATCTTCTCTCAGAAGTGCCGGTTATTTTACATACATTTCAGAATAATAAAGTTAAGAACATTGGCGGCCGTTCTTACTTATTCTTCAAACTCACATTTACTTAATCAAAGTTAACGTTCCATTCCTTCATGGAAAACTCACGCCCAGGAGGATTGCGACGTCTTCAGGAGAGAGAACCACTTTTCATAAAATACTATGCAATTGACCTCTTTCCGTTAAAGATGAATATCCGATTTCGTTAATTAATCGTTAATAAATTATACATTAACGGTAAATAATCCTGCGGTAATAATGACCAAAAGTTAAAAAAAGCGTTTTAGTAAGTGGGTCAAGCATTCATTTACTTATCGAACCGGATTCAAATTTTGTAATTGCCTTTAGAAACTCTCCATTAAATCGAAGCAGATTAGACCGAAAAATTCTGCAAAATCGCAGACCGAAAAGAAAAAATTACCACTGCCCCTTAACCTGAACGAGTGAGTTTCACTTGCAGTATGGTCTTAGTACGAGATGAGCCATATCCTCACCCTTCATGTCAATCTCAGGGCTGAAGACTGCGGTCGAAGTGGATCGCACTTCCTGCTCATCAATTAAAATTTATTTTTCAAAAAACTTCAGCCTAAAATAATTCCTATAAAAATATCTCCAAGTAGCTTTTGGTTAAGGCTGATTTATTGAGAAACGAATGATAGGGGAACTACAAGAATACAAGTACTGCGAATTTTAATCGGCAAAAAAGTGATACGGAAAGATGGAGAAAATGCACTTTACGGAAGATAACTACCTCCGAAAAGATAACATCAATTCGGTAAGCCACACCTCTCGCCCAATCTACACTAACTTATCTCGCGCGGCCCTCTGTCCCTTACCCAGGGCTCATTGCCGCCATTATTCTCAGGCACACACCCTCTTAAGAACGCGTAGCTTTGGGCATTTATTTACCAGCCATCAAGAGCAGGGTCAGGAAGGGGGCGCGTGACCGGTCAGCCCGCGAGGAGATTAGCGCCGAATATCCCTCCTGTCGGCCGTTGGAAGCGTTCTTGCGATCCCCGGTCCACGCTTAAGGACGGACGCCCGCCGTTACTGCTTTTTTTATCGCACGCCCTCATGCCGACCGCTGCCGGAACTCCCGCTTGAAAATACTCCTTCCCATCCACGGCAGCAAACCAATGACGGCATGAAATATAGACACGTAAATAAAGAGCCTGGGAATGTATGCATTGCCCGTCAGGCATGCACCAGCCTCGTTTTCCCACCGCATGGGATGTACGTGCCCTCGCCTCAGTTTTGCGCCTTCAGGGTCCCTTTTCTTCCAAGTTCCTTTCAGCAACCCTCTCAGCGATTTTTCACTCAATTTGATGACTAATATCAAAATTCAGGCACCGAAATGCCCGTCGTCCTATGATAATCATTGAATCTTATTATAGTTCTGTTTTGTCTTAATATCAGATGTTTTGAAGTGCCGATCGTAAGGTACAGAACTAAGCACGCTGAGGAAAGTAACCTTTGCAAATGTGTGGATTATTAAAACGAACGATAGAGCTAATAATTAAACATACGAAAATGCTTGTCCAGGTATCCCCCCTAAACGGTTTGATATAATTCACCTATGTTAATTTTTCAAGCACTGAAATACGCTTAGCGAAGAGGATATTCAAAGGAAATTCTCTTTGTGGACTCACATGATCGATAAAATAGGAACACAGAAAGTAGTTTCTCTCTTTACGTAATTTATTGTGATTTCATCGCGCATTTCAAGTAGATTGGATATGAATATAATTTCCCTCCTCTCACCCCCTTCCCAAACAGTATTTTCACACGCGCAAATCTTTTCCACTATGGTCCAAGCCCTGCTCCTCTTTCCGCGGAACGTCAACGAATGAGAAGGATGAGAGTAACATCCCATCATGTAACGTTTCATCGATCCATTTGCAGAGATGGGGAAGGCGACTGCTGCGTCGGCGAAACGTCGCCAGTGAATTAAATCAAACGCAATGGAACTCGAAATCCACGAGGTCAATCTAGACATGAAATCGGCTTACTTTTGGTACCGCCGGCGGCTGTCCGAATCTCTCTCCATCTTCCCCATTCCAATCGCCGCCTCCCTCCACCTCTTTCGCCCCACCTCTCTCTCTCTCTCCATGATACTTCCCTGGCAACCCTCACACTCAGCCTTCTGACCCACCCCTCTTCCACTCTCTCTTGCTCTCTTTCGACCCCCATTCCCTCTCTCTCCGCCCCTATCTCCCTCGCGCCATCCCACTTCCTGAGCCTTTTCGAAAAAAAAAGAAACGAAATAAAATCTCCGTGAGCCAACCCTTTACCATGCCAACCTTGTAACCCATCAGTCTCTCCGATCCCTGAGAGGCTACTCAAAACCTCTTCCGCCGCCGCGCTGTTACTGCTTCCAACACATTCCATCGCCCTCCCCCGACTACCCAGAGCTGTCCGACTCTCCTTCCTCTAGCCTCACCCTCCTCCTCGCCGTCTCTCCTGGGCCATCCCTTCGGGAAAGGATCCATCTCTCCCGCCCCTACCATCTCTTCAACTTCGTACCGTGGCAATTTGATGTAGCGGGCCTATCAATCGCGACGACCTCTCTTCTGCATAGGTTAGGATGTAAAAAATGCCTTGTCCGTTCACTTTCCCGTATGGGATACATTTCGTAAAAAAATACTTATAACGAAAGATAAAAAATGGCTATAAATGTGAAAAACGATGATAAACGAAGCACCTACACACTAAATCCAGTGTAGTGGTGTATGGATTTTAAAAATGTTACCAGTTCCTTGCTGGCAGAAATGATTTATTGGTATGTTTATGCCAATGAATAATCATTTAATAAACTACCAGCTGAATTAAAATTATAAGTAGACTGTTGATGAAAATTTTGATATTTCTGTTTGATTTTCAATGGACTTAAATGAAATTTATGCGTGACTAGAAATTTCAGCTTTAGTGGGAATGATGATCTTTTACTCTTCATTATATATCTTCTTTATGTAATCTTATTAATTTTTCTCTACCAACAGATTCTTTGAGACAGCTTTATAGATATATCGCCGATTTATGATAGATGAATAAAAGAATATTGCGGTAAATAAACGTTCCAAAGTAATTTTCCAAAGTTATTTCCAAATCTGTACCCAATTAACGAAGAAATGGTAATTGCGGACCTGGCACATTCTGTTTTGCTTACCTGCTTAAAAACTAAATCGATCGTGAACTCTCAACTCAACCATCTCCTTAAAATACGAAATGGGTACTAACTGTCTAATGCATTCCGTACAGTTGATTTCATTGAACGAGGATAGTGAACCTCACTTCATTTAAGATATTTCCCAGCTCTAGTCTTTGGCAGCAAATTACCGCAGGAAACTCATCAGCAGACATCACTACAAACTCATGCTTTCACAAATTTCCCGGCATTTAAAATTTGTCTTTTACACTCCAGATTCCAATCCTCTCGATTCTCATGACCCCGTCGTCCGCCCTCTGCGGTTTTCTTTCCCCTAGTGAACTGAACCATCGGATTTGGCCCGCCCTGCTTTTAACTCCGTCCGTCCACGACTCTTCCAAGACTAAAATGAAATAAGATGGGAGCTTTAAGGCGAAACGGTTTGTTGACATATTGGTTTCTCTAATCGCATTTTCCTCCGATGCTCCCCTATATATCCCCCACGGCAAACATAAACAGTAGCGTCAGAACCTCGACCTCTCACCTACCCGCACTCACACACCCCCTAACACGCTCAGACCCGCTATGTGGGTACAGGTGGAGAAGTACATATGTGTATCTCTTGAAGGATTTTTGGGTAATCCGTATTCCACTTAACCTGAGAGGTAAGGTCAACACACTTCGAAGGACGATGATCCGGCGTATCTTTCGGGGAAAAGGGAGATTCATCCCTGCAACAGCCATGTTTGCGATGGATTTTGCCTCCGTGGTCGATGGCATGAGTGGATTTGGTTTTTGACTTTCACGCCTTGAGATTTGCCTTCGGAAAGCATTGTTGAAGAAAAAATTCACCACAAATGGCGAACGTTTATGTAAAATGGCTGAGATATAAGACAAACCTACACTACACCACCGACACAAAAATGTTTTATGATTATGCCCTCATATTGTAGAACCGATTACAGAATAATCATAAAATTAAATCTAAAACACAGCTCACTGTAATATAAAAAAATTAGCTTTAAACATTTACAAATATCGTCAGATAAATTTATTTTTCACAGATAATTATCAAAGACGATCTAATTCTTCCATGACCTGCCAATTACAAATAATATTCCACAGCGGTTGTTCTTTCGAATCATCCCTTTCATTTTCATCAGATATCAAGTAGTCTTTAGTCCTTTAATTTTATACCATCAAAACTCCTTATCACGATTAATACTGGGTAATTTAAATAAAATGCAAGAGAGCCTGAATCGCTTCACACTTGCAATAATTACAACACACGTATTTTCTTCGTTGCAATTCGATTGAAAAACAACTCACAATCCAGTTGTTGTCAATCTCGGACGAAATAAACCTGGAGGTCTAATTGAATGGAATAGGTACGTAGTATTAAGGACTGAGTCTGAAAAATAGCTTCATAATATTTCGGGCCTTATATTATAGTGCAATCATTCATACCAATGCATTAATATAATTTTACAAAATTTCACTATTTTTTATTAATATCCAAAATCTTAACAATCTACGATACGCGAACACACCAAGCCCTCATATTATTTCAAAAAATTCAGCTTATTTGACTAGGTAAAGCGTAACTACGAAGCAAAAAAGCACTACTAGTTTTACAAGGAATTATCTACTAAAGAGAATGCACACTCATAGCATGAATACTGAATGATTAAAAAAATAAATTTCAAACTCACTCCACTGCAATCATTAAGGCCAAACCGTCTCCTTTCGCCCCACCCGCGCAAAGGGACATTTTCTTTCCGAAACTTGTACTCCGCACCGAAATATTTTAGGTAGATATAGAACGAAATTTAACCCGACGACTAAGTACTTGTGTATTCTTAATAACAATTCTTATCCTAGAACACGCAGGACACAAAAGATAACGAGTGACTGCGTGCCGAAAAAGGACCAAGTCACGTCCCCGCAGCGAACGTCCTGAATGCGGAAGAGAAGGGGGAGGGGGAGCGTGAGAGAGTGTTTCAGTGCGCGCGTGGGCACAAGGGTGGTCGCGTCTAAGCGTTATCCTTTTATATATTACGAACATGGGATGAAAAAATAATTCCCCGAAGAATGTGATCCCCCAAATTGGCCGCCCTTCCCCCGGACCGGTCCCGCACCACAGCGCCCTCTGCGACTCTCCCCCCGCC
>LYUA01000007.1:354768-367937 GCA_002093875.1 Calopteryx splendens
AAAAGGAGAGGAAGGGTTGATAAATGAAGATGGAGATTGAGAGGAAACCTTACTAATGGTTCGGTTGAAAATTGAAGGAGACGCGGTTATATCAATGAAGAAGTTCACGACCCTCCCTTCGGGTACTTCATGTTTAATGGTTTGGAACCTAATTCGCGCTTAATTTCATTATGAAATCTTTGAAGTAATTAACAAGTGCCTCGACGGCAACGCTCCTAGGACCGCGAAGGCATGCTCTCCCTTCCAGGAATATCAAAGCGCTGTAGCACTTTCCCGCATCCATTTCCCAAGAAGGCGGCATTTATGAAAATTCAATGATTTCTAATCAAAGTTAACTTAACATCGATTAAATCCTAAAGTTGGGAAAAACCATGAAAAAGTGTAAGCTTAAATAAATTAAATGTTGAATTATTGATCATATTGAAACCATGATTCCTCATTCTGCTGCGTCTGAAAATATTAAAAACTATTTCTATCCAGCTCCACCTCGAGAAAATATTATCTCGGTACATACTAAGACTGTTAACTCATTAGGTGTTTAAATTTGCTTTCCTTAGACAAATATATTATTGCCTTATATAAGTCCATACCTGATTGGTTACCCTCGAGTATTTATCGTGGAAACTTAATACAAGCCTATCAAGTATAATTACTAGCGTTTTGGACGGTAATAAGACAGACAACTACATGCATGATCGTCGTCGCATAATGAGTTTATGCAGTTTTATCTGATTGTTTAATCACATTAAAGAGAAAAAACTTAATCAGTAAAACTGCGTTAAAACCATAATAGTGAATAAAGGCAAACTCTCGAAACCTGGCGATTCTGCTTATTCCGCTAGCAGGGGAGTTATGTTTTGAAATAAAAACATAATGCACGTGTTCACTGTAAGGATTTCAAAGCAGCCTTGGGACCATGCTTCATGAATTTTTTACGCACTCCCATAATGCAAACGCTCTAATCCCTGAGTAAACGGGCAATCACGCGTTAATTTCAATTTCCTAGTGCAGTGAACGGCAAGGAGGGAGTTGATCCAACTAATTCCCCTCCAAAACGTCTGCTCAGACCGCATCCACCCTTCATCTCTCTCCTCATAACAACGGCACCTCGCACAAAATTCATCAGCAAATTCCGAGCGAGCTTTTGACAGTTCGAAATCCGTGGAAACAACCGACAGGAGCGGAGAAAACCTCAAGACGCTGGAGCAAATCAGACGTCCAGATCTTATATGAAACACGCGGGGGTTTGCGAAGGACTTCGAGAGATTATGGAAATTAGAGCGCGGCGCCATACTGCAGGAGGGGGATGCGGCGGCCTCTCCAAAAGGCAAAGGAGGGGGGAGGAGGAGAAGCAGAAGGAAGGAGGGGCGGCTTCGGGAAGAGAAGGGGGGAGGAGAGTGGTGTTGCTCATGGCAACACAGAACAACTCACTGGGATGGTGTAGTCTGCGTGAGCCGGAGAGATAGAGAGAGAGACTAATTAATAATGTAAGGATATAAGGTTTGAGCAGTTGGGGAAGTGTTTAGGCGAGAAATGCCCTTGCCAGTCGAGGTGGTGGGGGCGAAGAGAATTTCGGCGGTGCCGTGTACTCTGGTGAGTTGGTTGGTTTTGTTAGGGCAAGCGGTGAGAGGGGGCGGGGATTTGGGGATGAGGGAAGGAGTCGAGCAGAGAGGTAACATTTGGGGAGGACTAAAACGGTAAGCCGGGAGGCGGAGGAAAAGTGTGCCACGCATTGGGTTTCTGTTGAACACGGAACGAAGGGAGCAAATGAAACGGGGAGTTCCACGGATTTCAAATGTATCGCATCGCATATCGATAAATTTCGAAACCGTGGTTCGCAAGGCATAAAAAGATCATGAAACCGTGACTTGGAATTACACACGCTGGAATTTAAAGAGGCCTAGAATATGACGAACGAAACGAAGTACCTATATTCTCCGCGAGGAAATAAAAAACCTAATTAAACTAATATGCATTCCTAAATATTAAAGTCTTTGAAACTTTTAAAGAATTAATAAGGATGATTATTCCCTTACCTATTCTAGACACCAAACGGAAAGCGGAGGTGCACAAAAAGAGCTATTTATTTATTTGCTTCATTTTGAGTGAATATGTCATAAGAATAAACTGCGACGCCGATAAAAAGAGTAGGAAAAAATTACACGTAGAAATAGAAGTAGCAGAGAGAATAAAATGAGTTTAAAATGGCACTCTTTCGATCGTCGGTTTATTTATTAATGAGGACAAATAAATATGCAAAACCTCTGAGGAAAAAACATCCCCACCAATCGCAGGAAAGTTATAAATAGAACAGACTACGCAACTTTCTGTTTTTCATTTCATCATTCGCGTGTGTGCCCGAGAAACACGAATAGTAAGTAATGATCACACCAAACAATCTACTTATTTTAACCGCAGTCTTACTTCACAGCGACACTGAAAAATAGTCTCTATTTTCCGCATTAATTAATGTTCTAAATATAAGCTCAGAACTCACTAATTCAAGCTTAAAACCCGATTCGAAGACGGGCGACAGGCATTAATTTTTTTATTAACGCTCGAGTACAACCCAATTTCAAGCGAAATGAATAACGTACAATAACAGAGAATTTTGCATTGAAAAACGCCTCATGGTAAAAAAATTCGAAATTTTATTACTGCCAGAATTTACGTGTGTGCCTTTACTTTTATTTGTTCGCACATCGTGCTTCACCGTCACACCGCTCCCTCACGCGACTTGAATCTTTGTATATTGTTTTTCTGCATTGTGATCTCCAGCATGCGAGTGATGTTTCTGAATTGTGGAAATTAATTTTTTTTAATGATAACTTATCATTATTTATTTTCCAGCGTTTATAAGTAAAACATGCTTTATAAACACTATTTATTTCGGAGCTGGTCACTCTGAAACAATCTCCACAGCTAACAATGGTTGTTAAAAGGGTTTTTCTGAAATCTCAACCGTAATAACATTTTTAATAGCTCGCCTTGAAAAAAGAGAATTATTTTCTAATTATGTAAATAGCATTTCCATGAACAGGAGTACATAGTACATACTCTTAATGGAACTTTATTTTAATTCTTTAATAATGATACAATCGTGGAGTCTACTCTGACAACATTCGTCAATTTTTTAAAATAATGAAGCCAATAATGATCCATTAAATCGTTTTGGTTGAGTTTCATCATCAGTTAGATAAAGGAACCACAAAGAAAGTAAAAAAAAACAAAGCAGATGTGTTGGAGAGCTTCGTCCGAAATTGTTTTAAACGAGGCATTTCGAACCCCATCCACGAGTGGGTGGTAGACGTTGGCATTGTACGGAAGGTAGAAAGAAGACGAGTGAACCACCATGAATAGGACCACTGACGAGATCTCAGCCGCAGCCTGAGATGGGGAGACTGAGTCACTCGAAGTGATTTCGATAGACAGGGCAGTGGGGAGCGGTGGAAAGACGGGAGAGTGCAGTATCGGAAGATCCAAGTTATGGGGGAGTCCTCGCGTGGGATGGAAATAATGGGGGAGGAACGGAGGGAGAGCGTTACGTGCGATCCTCGATCATGACTTGCACTCCATGAGAAACGCAACGGGTCGAATAGATTAGATGTTTTCGAGACTTCCGAAGCATCGAACCACAACCACATCTCTGACGCCGCTTCGTGAGTGAAGCATTTATTGCAGGCGTATTCAGATGAGGACCCACTTCAGCATCCCGACGAAGCGACCGGGACGATACCCCTCTTACGTGACGATCATAAAATTCGTGAAGGGTTATTTCCCCTTTGCAGACCGGCGACATACCTTTAAGTGTACGACATCTCCAAAGTAATAAATTCGAAGGTTGGGTTGATAGGTGAGGATAGAACTCGCCCAATACTAAACCTAACCGCGTGTAAGATTCACACATCAAGGTAGGGGGGGTCAGTTACTTTCCCTGTGCCGCCAGCGGTTTCCCAGGAAGACTTGATTCCCGAAAAATCATACGGCTTGGTTGAACCTAAAAGGGCCCAGAGTCATCACCCGAAATCTAACGCAGTCCCTCCCCTTAGTAGTCCAGCTCTCTGCCACTGCACAACCACCCTCCCCCCTAAATACATGATGCGCATTTAAATTCACGAAATCAGAAATCATGTGCCGTAATTCTGCCACAACAAGAACATTCTTTTTTCGCGAAAAAATGCACGCCATTTCAGTTAAACATGAGTTAAATTCAAAGAGACTGCGGGAAATGCCGCAGTTGCAAATGATTTTTACACTGTGAATTTTTCGCATACGAGTTAAATTGTTTTTTGAGATCGATTCCCACCACGTGAAAGCAGTGTTTTGTAGGGAAACACAAATATAAAAAATATTTCCTTTGTTTTACAAATTGGGAAAACTTTAAACCAGAACCATGATATTTAAATTCTATGAAAACGGAATTTATATGGCCCGTTTCATAAAGATACTTACGAAATACGTGCATTATACTTAGATAAAATAGAAATTTTGACCGTTTTTCCTTTAACCTCCGAATCGAATGACTGTTAGCACGTATGAATGCGAAAGAAGATCAGTGCGACAAAAGCCGATAACGTGCTAGACCGTTCAAATCCGTGTTACGTCCTTAGCACTTAATTAGTTTTTTTATGATAAGAAATTCATTGAGTATAGAGATTACTCTTCCCTTTTATCGTCAAAAAATCAAAAATATATGTCATCCCTCTTCATTTCTTCCAGATGAGATTTTTCTAATGCATAGTACATTTCCATTTCCAGGCAGGTCTTTTCAATTGTCCGTAATCTGGAACAATATACACTAATTATTCAAAACAATAAACCTACCTAACCAAAATATTTTTACAGTAATTAATAAGAAAACAAAATTTTGGAGACAACGGAGGCTGTTAGTATTTACGTGATATTCGTGCAGGCAGTATCTAATTATAGATTCAAAGCTTCTCTTACAGAGAACACAAAAATGCTTTCATGGTATCTCTTACACGTGTATTAAAATAGGAATTGTTTCATTTTCTAAGGATTTTCGAATAAAGGCAACCGCTACATGCATTAAAATAAATCTTGTACACAGTCCTTCAAGCATTTCATGCTCTCATCTCGAGAAATGACAGAGGACTATTCCACTTAATTCATTCAAAATCCAAGATGCCAGCCGTTTGAAGTTGACTAATGCCTAGAGTTAGCAGTACAAAGACGACGATGAGCATGGAAAGGGTCGACCCTGCATCCGTTCAAAATGTCGTTTGGGGGGGATGCGAGCTGGGGGGATACGAGCCGGTAAGCCCCTTCATGGCTGAAGGTTATTTTTTCCTTTTTACTACCGATGTGATGATTCATGAAAGAACTTCTATAAACGAGGCTCAAATTTCTTTTCTTTCTCCTTTCTAATTCCATTCAAGGCTCACTCTTTTTTTCGAGCAACCCACTCCTCCATATGGGTCCCTTCCAATCATCTTTTGAGCCTCGCCATTGTTTGGTGTTTTAGCGAACACTTGTTCCACCGCTCAGCACCATGATGGGAACTGGTCACTGACTTGGCAGTATCGGTCAATGAAATTTTTTTCATAAGTACTAAAGGGCTGCGGTATGGAAATGAGGGGGAGAATGTAAGCGAGGAGAGTTGAATCTTTTTGGAATACCTAACCATTTCCGGGAGCGACACGGAATTGACGGCTAGGGACGGCCAGAGCTATCATCACTGTTACTTCAAATCTTTCCGCACTTTTTGCACACACTTTTCTGAAATTCTATATTTAATTTCTACTAACAATTAAATAGGTATTGTGAAAGTACTAAAAATACTGGAAAAATTGTAATGTACTTGAACAGTGCGTAAACACGTACAATATCTTGTAGGATAGTAGAAAACAGCCTTCATTAGAAAGTCACTTAAACATCCTTCATATAAATAAATCAAATATACATTTTAACAATCCATGCCATCCCTATTTGTTATAGGGAGGAAATTGCGATTAACCACAGTAAACATGTAACCATTCACTGTCTTTCAGTAGTATGAAGTTTAAGAGTAATACAGCTAAACTATGCAATAAAAACTGGAATAGCTGTTCCTATGTGTTTATAGTCATGAAATGATTAAAGTACAACAAATTTACTAGAAAAACCGCCAGGGTTAAAGTAGCGTAGAAATTATTTTATAATCATCAAAACAGGTATAAACATTTCGGGTTTTCCAAAAAAAATACAAAACATAAATAGTTTGGAAAACAGGGGCACCACAAAGATAATGATGATTGACACATGCTAATCATTACGTAAACATTAAGAAAAACCGAAATACATAATAACACTCGCATTTTGAAACACACGTGGGCAAACTATTAAAAAAGAACAATACGCGGGGCATTTCTTAAGCGGTCCGAAAGGAGATATGTAGGACGTCAAAAAGTTTTAAAGCAAACATCGATTAACAGTTTTTTTTCACAGAACAGAATAACATAATTAATCAGCGAACGACAACCAATTTTTTACTTCGCTACAACCACCATCCGAATGAAAAAAATGCGAACCGCCCGCCCAGCAAGAATATTTCTCCACACAGAAAACCTTTTCCCTCACTCCAACTCCACTGATCAATCCCCGCTGAGAAAATACATGTTGCCATCATGGAAAAGCGACCGAACACATTATTCGAAGACACGATAATAAGGTCAATAAATCCGAACGCATTGACCCACATCGTAAATTGCCGCTGAGAGAAATGCTTGCAATATGTCGGCGATAAATTACTACAAGGAAACGGTACCGTCTCTCCGTTCACTCCTTTTTTTATTCGGAGGTGGACGCGTGGGAGTTGGAAAGAGTGCGTTTTTATTCAGAGCATTCCCTAGTCGGTCAGTTCGAGCCGTGCATAATGAGAAGCACGGCGGGACGAAGAGAAAGCGCGCGAACGAGACGGACGAATTGATGGTCGAGGGAGGAGGCAGAGAGTAGCCGACGGAAGGGGAAGGAAGAGAGAAGGGTTTGCGTTGGGCGGAGGAAGATGAAAAGGCGGAAAATACAAAGCGGATGCCGTCCAGCATAAAAAAATCCGCGAGTGAAAAAATTGGAAAGTTGAGCGGAGGGAGGGAAAGTGGGAGGGGAGATAAAGAGAATGAACGAGACAGGGAGGCTGGGACGTGTTTGGGACATTGGGGGAGGGGAGAGGATATGTCGCTCCGGGCCGCACGTGAACCCGGCGAATTATATGCAAATAAAACTTACTTGCACGCGTCTGGTCTGTTAACTTGTTCCAGATAGGAACAAACTGATACATATATTGTCTTTACCGCGCAAGATATATAGGCGAGCAATCATTCAATGCGTGCTATGCAGTGCTGTAAATTAATACTGGATTTAAGGAAGTGGCACGGGGCGACATACCTACAAGCCAAAACAACGCTTAAAAGGTTTACATCCAAGAAAGTGGCCCTTATTTGGAGTTTTTTAAAAAGACATCAGTACCAAGTTGAATGACGCGTAGGTTTTCTTTATTTCTCTCCCTGAAATAATAATTTACAGCATAGACATATATGTATGTGATTGTCTTTTTGCTTCTAATTCGATGTGGAAGGACAAACTTGGCGGTTTTTGAGTTATTGTCGAGCAAAGAAAAAAACATTTAGTTTCTTTACAGGAAAAACTAAGGAAAATAAGTCTTCTGTGAAAAACATGCTATGGAATTATATTACAAAAGATACAATCCTTCGCCCTATTATGAACTTTTATTCAAAGAGAAATAAATCATCCTAACTCACGACGATTAAATACACAGAAACCTCACGGGGTGCTTAGTTCTCTAATGACAAACTAAAAAACAAGCCAAATGAAAAAGCTAGTATTCAATGAATTCGTTACCATTCAGCGATACACATTGTCTTTAATTTTTTATCCGTTAACTACCACTAACACTAATTGTAAGATGTAAGCATTTAATGTGAACGAACAAGAAGCTGAAATTCCTGTTAAACGAACTGCATAACATAGTGGTAAGTGCAGACACGGAAATGGAAAAGAAAATGGGAATCGCATTAACTGAGATGAGAGGGCAAAAAAATGAACCAAAAGATTAGCCAAGTGAAGAGTGTACGGGGTGATCAATGGACGGGGGACTGGAGAGAATTGGACCATTCCATCCAACCTGTCGCGTGACATAGCTGAAGTAACTCAAAATGAAGGCACCGATGAATCAAGACGCTACGAATTTTTATGAAGTACCTTCAGGAAGGCAAGTACTCAGGAAACTCCCGAAGGTCGCTCACTTAACTGGATAATATTTTGAGCAAATTGCAATAGAAAGGTGCACAATTTTAGCCTCCGACTTACCTACGGCTACATCAGGCAATGCACCGTCAAATGAATACGTGACTACTTAAAGTGCTTCAAAAGTAAAACAACACAACTAAAAATGAAAATAAAACATGTGCCGTGAAGTACTTTATATTTTTATTAATCTAAAAAAAATAGACCCCAACAGATAAAATTAATGACCATGCAAGTTTGAAATATAGTTGCATGTGAACTTTGGTTGCATGTCATTCTTAAAATATTTAATTAGGAAGGTGCCTTCATTTCGTGTTCCTCTTTGTAGTATAAAACGTAGTTGCATGTTAACCTTCATGTGTAGTGCTTTCATGAGACGCTTAAGGCATTGAGCATTATTATTGCATGTGTCCCTTAATGCAGTGCATGCCCCCCCTTTGATTAAACTTAAATAAGTAAATTGCATTGTTCAACAAAAATCACAACACTGCTTATTCACCACCGGTTTCATTACATATACACCCCCATTTGAGAAATGTTATTTCTTTGGTGCAAGCCTGGTGTGAACTCACCCCTTGCCACACACCCTAGAGGTTACTTGTAGGGTATTATGTAGATGTAGATAGATATAAGCATACTAACTTCGTCATAATTTTCAACATCGAAAACGAACATTTGAAGAATGCGATCCAATATTGGAAGTAAGTTCTGTAGAAAATTAGCAAAATGAGATTTTATTAAACATAATCTCACGGAATTTACGGAATGATATCATTCGGTACCTGGGCATCAGAAAGTGACACCTGCACGCCACATCCATTTCAACGAGACGGAGTTCGTGTACTCTGTGACAGTCACGCTGTTTCCGACGCCGGCACAAGTTGCCCCTAGGAGTGCAATCGGGTTCAGCGCAAAGCACGTGTCTCCGCTCGAGCAATCGCACGCGTTCACCGACCAGATCGACGGCACCTCCGGACGGCGAAAGGGGGAACGGCCCGAGACGCGCACTTGGGACACTGGGAAAAGGCCTTAGTGACTCTGAGTGCACAGTGCGAAGCGAAGGAATGAGTGTGACGGGGGGNGGGAGGGACACTGGGAAAAGGCCTTAGTGACTCTGAGTGCACAGTGCGAGGCGAAGGAATGAGTGTGACGGGGGGGTTGTGACAGGGATTGAGTGGGAAGTGAGATGAAAGATGCTATGAAAGGACAAAGAAGCAAATGGATGCCACAGCGAAAGAAGGGGCAGGCGGCGACGCATAATTGCATGACTCGGCAGTAATTGCGTTTCGGAGGCAATAATCCTATGTTCGCATGAAAAAATATCATAGAGCTTAGCTTCATTTTTTGGTGAAATCACAAATCATACCACAACATGAGAATAAAGATTCAAAATGTATATACATAATGTATGTATAAAATAATGTAATATAAGATGCCTAATACAGAAAAAAAATATTTATAGGTACCAAATGAATTGGGATCGACTTTCTCCGCATTGCCACCGTAAATACTGATCTGTTCTTCGAACTCCGATATTCAGCCAAAGAGTAAAGAACAAAAGCTCCGTAATAAGTACTGTGGACTCACTAAGTTCTTCACATGCCCTGTTATAAGACTCAAATTTTCCTACTCATTATTTAAAAACAATGAAATTCAAGGATATGCCATATGGAGAATATCGGTAGGCAAGGAATTCAGAAAGGAACATATTCCCTTCCAGGTTTTTCCATGAAACGTATTTGCATTCCCTAACGACTATAAATTGCTTTTAAATTGTTATAAACACATCATTGAGCGGAAAAAAAACTGAGCGGGAATCATTATCATTTTACTTTAATCATGAAAAACTCGAATAGTTTGAAATCCGGAGAAAAGTAAAATACCTAATATGTGAGAAAGTATAAGTTGCTTGATCAGTACTGCTCCAACGGTTCTAAACGCTGGAGTAATTTCATACCATTAATACAAACTATTGATGCTCAAAGCGCTACACAAAATGTATCCGAGTCTGAGGATCGCATAACGGATGCGCAATATTTTCGGTAAATTGTCAGTCAAAAATTAATTACGTATAATAAGTTTTATTATAAACAGACGTTACTAAAATCCCAAACAGTTGCCTAAATTAATTTATCAACGTTTCAAATACCTGTTTGTTTTCTCACCCACGAGCATAAAAACCATATCCATAAGTGATTGAAAAAGAGGACGGCAAATTAAACCAAATCATCTATCAGAGGACGAATGCACGAAAGGACAAATTTCGCACTGCAGAGCGATTGGAAAGGGAATAAAATAAGATTTGCCTACTAAAAGCACTACACAAAACAAGGAGAGTAGTTTTAGACGCTCGAGCGAGGCAGGAATATTGATCGCGGTTCGATCTGCTCGAGGAAAAAATAAAAAAAAGTACCGAAGGAATGTTCGGGCAGTAAATAAAAAAAGAACGGCGATATGACTCGGTCGATTTATCGATTTACGCCGGGAACGGAGGGCCATATATGAAGAATGGGGTAATGATGGGGTGATGAGAGCATTGTCTACGGGAGGTAATGTAAGCAGCGAGGGGCCGAGAGGGAACGAAATACGCGAACGTGAAAGGTGGGCGAAGGAAGGTGTAGCCGTGGAGAGGGGGGAGGGGGGAGATGAGTGCGGCGGGGGATGAGGGTACGGACGCCGGGGAAAGAGATGCGAGCGGCAAGACGAAATGCGATTGCCACTTTCTCAATCAATGCCCTCTCTCTCTCGCCGTGAGAGCTGAGTGGTTTGCCATGGCTGAGAGAGAGACAAGGAGGGGAAGATTGATAAGCGATTCGTGCGAGGAGGGAAATAAGGGAGGAGGGCAGGGGGGAATGGGAGAGTGAGACGGCAAGTGGTGCTCGCTTCCAAGGGAGAGAGACGACAATGGGGCGAATCCGCTTTGATGGGTTCGCAAGCGTTTAATGGGAGAGGGACAGGACTGGAAGTAGAAAAGGTGCCGAGGAAGGAGTAGACCAAAGGTTTTGATTGATAAGGGCGGAGCTGAGAGCCATAAATCCGATTTGGCACGAAAGATGGGACTGTCTGGTGTATTTTCCACTTTCGCATGCTGAGAAGACGTTGCGAGGAAAGACGGCTGCGGGGCCGGAGTTATGTGTTTGATGATCGGGAAGGAACCTTTCCCTCATGTTCCTCGATGCTGCTCGTATTGATGAACACTTGAGATTCAATTCCGTCGGGATTGCTCAGCGCAAATAGAATTTCATTTGTGAGAAAAAGCGGAAGAGGTATGGCATGTCTCATTCCAACACTAAACATTTATACTTGAAAGATCGTAAAAGGAGTAAACAAAAAAATTGGTAAGTAAATGAATTGAGGAATTTTGAGAAAGGAATATATTGCGATAACATGAAGGTGATTCCATTCATAAGATTAATATAATGTATATACCTTAATTTGAATCTAGAGAGTACAACTAGGGTGTACGGAAGGGCGTTACTTGAGTAAGGCCTACTGCACATTGGTATAATATTAGGAGCTAAAAGTTATATTATTCAAACGATGAAGGGGCAACTGAAGTTACAAACAACCTTACCGTGCATAATAGTTAGAGAGTACTTACTCTATGTATGCGAGTACGAATGTGGCTCTCTTATTATTATAAAATATATGAACTAATAGAAAGGACCTACAAGTGTGTCACATACATACAAACATAATATTGCAACATACTGACCCAGCTAATATATACTGCCTATCCAGTTACCACAATGATGAAAAAATAGTAAATGCCTAATCGGTATTTTAAACCTATTTTCTACAAATTATATATTTCATGAATAATATAGAAATCACCACATAGGATTATAACGAAGTTTTGCGTTCACTTGCCATAAATTTTAGCGGAAGTAAGAAGTTTGGGGGCAATAGGAAATCATAAAAGTTTCCTCATGCTACAGGGAACTGGAATTTAAGCAATCCTTGACTTGTCAGGCAAACCTCATGGCCAAATCTACTCAGAGTCTTCCCGAGAACGCAGATAGGTCGAGAAGAGAACAAAATAGCAATGCCAACGGTTACCGTTTTCATGACTGTTCCGGGCCATTAAACATTTCCGGATTACAAATGCGACCTTTATCCATGAGCACGATGAACTTCTGCTCGAGTGGTAGGGAAAAAAAAGAGAAGGCCGGAGGGGAGGGGTGGAGATGGGAAAGGAAGAGGGTCTCCGAGGGAGGGACTGGGGGACACGCTGGGGGGAGTAAGCGGGGAGTTGTGCGGTGAAAAAAATATATATGTGCGGGGTGCCCGAACGTGTTCATCATTCTGCAAACAGTTTCCGCTCGCGTGCGCTTCTTAGGAAAGCCGAATACATGCATAAATACATATGCACGCGACGCTCTCCAAACGGTACGTCATGGCGCCACATAGTTTGTCCTAAATATGCCGCTACTCACGACTCCAAAGGCGAATCCTTTAGCATTGATCAGCTAAGGTTTTGCCACTGTAATGGGTTGTCGGTAAGAAGGGCAGAGAGACGACACAGGCTGCTAATATGGGAAATCCAATGAGTCACGCTCAGTGGACACGGTTATGGTCGAGTGTTTCGCACGACCGGGTGCTGGGTACCAGGCGGGAGGTTTCGGGTTCGAGTAGGTATCCCTTTGGGACTGCTTTGAAGCCGAAGTTTCTGAAATTTTTTTTCTGCTAAATTTATTATTCTCGGAATTTTCCAGCCTTCACTAGTAGAAACCTGATTATATAAATAAATACGCTCCGTCCACCAGGAATTTCATGCGTATTTTATTTAACATAGCCATGAAAAGTTTTCCAGATTTTTATTTCTACTTTTACAATCACTCAATCCTCTATCTCTATCAGTATGTTGTGTGAGTATATATGTGTATATATATATATATATATATATA
>LYUA01000007.1:407709-421132 GCA_002093875.1 Calopteryx splendens
AACCCTTTTTCCTCTGCACTCCCTTTTGCGACCCCGCCCCTTCCCGGTCATGACCCTCCTCCGTCACCCCCGCCCCGCTCCCTTATTTTCCACCGAAAAGTTTCCACATGCCTCGCTTGTCAAAGCGTTCTTTTTTCCATTCACGGGGTGTGTGTGTGTGTGTGCGTGCCACTGTTAAGTAAGGGAGCGAGAGGATAGAAAGGACGCAAAGGGAAGGGTGGGAGAGGGCGTGGAGGATACGGTGAGTGGGGAGGAGAGAGAGAGAGGAAAAGGTCCTTACACTGCTAATGATCGACATAAATGTCGCTGGAGGACAAAAAACCAAAATCGCTCTTCAACAATGACTCGTTTCCAAGAGAGCAAACTCGCCTACGCGGTGCCCGTTGGGGGGGTCCCCGAGAGTAGGGGAGATGAGAAAGAGGTGAAGGGGTCGGGGGTAGAGGAATTCCTTGAGAAAACAAAAACGACAATTATAATAAGGACTACTTCTCCTTCCGTCTGAACCTCGCGATATACTTCTCTCTTCCACCCCCTCCCCCTCGTCCTGCAGACAAATATATTCTCGGCTCGTTTGCGAAACAAGAGTCCAAGTTCCAGTGAATTTAATGAAAGGAGCCGTTGGAGTGAAATGAAACTTGGCCGAGCAGAAATCGAATATTTGATATCTTTGGAATAAGAATGAGAGAAGGTATTGGCTCTTTTTGTTTGTGGAAATGCGATCTCGTTAGCGCAGTGGGCCATTTTTTCCGTGGAAAGGTCTAACTAAATTTCAGAATTGCTTAGTTTTCGAGATAATTTCATCTCTCTTAAACGCACCAGTTCATCGAGCAAATATTTAAAAACCCTAACGATGAAATTGAGGGGGTATCTTTTGATTAGCTGTCCTAAAAATCGTAATTATATAGTATCAATTCGTCGAAAATACGAGAAAAACGATTCATCTTTAACAGCTCCAACATGTTTAGTTTTGCTCATAGAGAGAATTATATTTCAACGTTGATGCAAAGTTCTAAGAGAAATGCATAATTTTTTACCGTTTCTCATGGAAGAGGTCGAACCACAATCCAATATTGGGTACGGTGGCATAGAATAAAAAATAATCAACTTTTACCTATCAAATAGAAGAAAGATTACTCACAATATTCTGAGATTTCCCATGTCTTCAAAATCTGTTTCGAAGATGACGGTCAAATTGTTGCCTTGCAGATCTCTGAAATAAAAAAAATAAACACGAATAAATAAACATATAACTTGAGTAACAATTGATTTAAAATATCAAACATTAAGTACACTTACATAATAACATATGTAGTTACATTCATATAAAGGAATACATAGAAACGATTTACACTTAAAAGTGCACTAATATTATGAATTAATCAAATATTTAAATTAAAAAAATAACAAATTTCTAACCAAATAAAGCATTCGTCATAAGGCATCATACAAATAAGACGACGTAACTTCTTGAAGAATAAAAAAGTTTACCACCCAATTAAATATATAGGTCAAAAGATCAGATAGACCCGGAGGCAATGAGCTCATTAATACTGCAAGAAATTATGAAAGGGTTACTTTAGGAGTGTGCCCATAAGAAACCTACTTTAACCGGTAGATAACCATGAATAATAATAATATATATATATATATATAAGTATAATTATATCTAAAAGAACATAACGACACATTGGGCTTCATGGTGGTCGACTGCTCACAATGAAAAAGTTGGGCTTTCTCGAACTATCTGTAATAACCTCAAATCACGGACGTTATCCGATTAAGTGACAAGTTTTACCTTTTATTCGTCCTCTACTCTCAAAAATAATTTACGCACAACATTTACTTAGCCTTTATCCCTCCCATTTCATTAATCGTCTGCTTGAATTCTACTCGGCCACTATATGTGCTCT
The DNA here is from genome assembly GCA_002093875.1 of Calopteryx splendens. NCBI lineage: Eukaryota > Metazoa > Arthropoda > Insecta > Odonata > Calopterygidae > Calopteryx > Calopteryx splendens. The sequence goes on from LYUA01000007.1 coordinate 409,620, forward strand.
TCTTACATTTCTCCCTCCTCCTCTCACTTCATCCTCCCAGCCGCCACACCCCAGTCATCCTCGCTAAGATTGCTTTGTTGGAGTTCAGCGCTAGTCTCTCACACCCACAGATCTCTTTATCTGTTAATTTTTAATCCCTTTAGATCTCCGATTAATTGTTTTATGCATCAAATACGTGGAGTTCCCATATTTCTACATTCCGTAGGCATATTACGAATTAAAATATATCATGGTATATTTTGACCCTTCGTTTTTCAAATTTTAGCCTTATGCTTTCTAATTCGTCCACTATTCACAGAAATTCATCGATCACTTTCTCCGTCGTTTAATCTTTAACATTCTCTGTGACGCCAGATTTCTAAGGCTTCTTTTTGTTTCAGTTGCCAAAACCGTCGATTCTTTTCATCCATGAAGAATTATTAAATAGTTTTTTATTTCTATAATTCATTTTACGCTGCGATTAGATTTTTATTGATATTTCAATTGCATCTTCAACGCAATAATCAGCCATGGTGCGCTCCGTTTGCTTCATTTTTTCGTGGCGGGCCTAAATAATTTTTTCCTCCCTCCGCCATTTCCTTTAGTCCCCCCTTCATTGACACTGCGTTTAGGTAAAGAGCCTTGTGAACCCCATTTTCCCCCTCGATAGTGAAGCCGCGCCGTTGTAGCTAATAAAAGGTCGATTATTAGAGTCAAATACGCTATTAATACAAAGGTTCTCTTCGTTAGAAATATTTTCACAAAAACACCCGCAGCTATAACCTAGATGCAGTATAAAAATATTCATACATCAATGACTAACAAGACTTCCTTATCTAAGGCATCAATAGTAGAAGTAATATAAATACAAACAGTATTCGAGTTAAAAGGGAGCACAGTGACTGAATATATCTGTAAGAAAGCGACGATATATAACCAAAAATCCTCAGTTACCTATAAGCCATGTTCAGAGAATATCATATTTCTCCGCAGGACAGAAAGTATCTGTGAATTCACCAGAAAAATAACTCACTCTCTTTCCAAGAACATAATGAATCGGAGTACCAAAAGTAAGCGAAGGAAACATGTTGTGGCCGTCAAGACCGAACACGAAATGGTTCGCATGAACGAAGTGAATGATATTCCCCTGCCAAGGGCGGTAGAGATGATCCCAATATGAATCTTCCCCGACCCACTAGGGACCAGGGCAGCACACTTAAAATATTACGCGCTGGCTCACAGGGTGAGGATGGGAGAAGGATCCAAAGAAGCGAATGGAAAAATACGATGAAAAAATAATGTCTACTATGGCGATAAAATAGCAGCCCGTGTCTTGACAGAAGGATGAGGTGAAATCTGTCAGCCGTTCATAAACTTTGAATAAAAGACCTGGCGGGAACAAAGCGGCCATAAACATCGTGCGAGAAATAAAAAGTAAAAGAATAATAAAATGAATGCCGCGTTTAAGGGGACAGGCACTCCAGAGGAAAACCTCACATCGCAGCCGCGCACACATAATAACCGCCGCTGACCGTCATTGGAACTCTTGAAGTTTATTTCAAAAGAGAATTTTGAAGAGGTTTTTATTATTAAAAAGATCGTAATTTTCACGTCAAGGCTGTCTAATTCTCCTACCTTCTTCTACGAAAAAGCAAAGCATAGAAGAGAGGGCTACCACGACTGTTAAGAGAAGAATGGGATTTACGAGACATTTTTTCCTACGCGCCTAAGTATGGGAAAAGACGATGACGGCATCATAATTTTTAAGGAGCTGAAAAGAATTAAAAGACTTCCCTACGAAGACAGGCAGGCGGAAAACTTGAAAGGTATGATAAAATTAATATGCCTGTTAATACACAGAAATCGTCGTTTTATTTGCAAAGAGAGTTCACAATCGTTGTCTGAAAAAAAATTTTAAAATCCTAGATTTTTTTACTTGGATAACGCATATGAATCGATTAAGATAATGAATGCATAAAAAATTATAAATGAACTGAATCAATTGATCTTAATTACACTCCGGTACAAAATGAAACTACTATCGATTTATTAAAGAAACACAATTTAAGATAAGCACAGCGTGGGATATTTCGCCAACTTAACGCCAAAGACTACGCTCACGAAACGGCCAAACTTAAAACTCCAGACTTCACAAAAAAAGTATCGATGGTCTCGGCCGAAAATTCATAAGCATGAATTCAACTCAAGAGACACTAGTAAAAACTTTTTAGCAATCATTTGCTTCGTGCTTTGGTGCTGAGGTTAGTTATCCGCTTGTAAAGTAGTTCTGTGTGAGGCATGATAGATTTAAATGGAAAATACGTCAAGTAAATCAGAAATTACACTCCAATCCATTATTAAAATTAACTAAATTGTCATGTACTGTAATTTCCGATGCACACAATATTTAAATATTTTCAAAGGTGTTAGTAATGTCGAATTTTATCATGCACATCTTCAAGTTTTTGCGTTAATTTAAATTTAAGTTTTCTTTAGGTTTTAGTTAAATTTTGTGAGTAATTAGACTTGAAACAATCTAATACCACTTGAGAAAGTAATGGACTAAACCAGGTGAATCCCTTCGCTTACCAAAAATGGCAAATTGGCCATGAAGTTCAAACTTCTTTAGAATGCCATATTTCCATTTCTCCAAAAAGAAATTGCTACAATATTGCTTTGTTCATTTGTAGCCTTTTTTCACTTCCCATTTACAGGCTTACTGGACTAGTCAAGTGGATTACACGTCCACCTACTACTACCGAGGTTGCGGGTTTGAGTCATAAGGTCTTGGTAATGGACGTTATGCCAAATCTAGTGATTAGGTACAAATAAAACTTATAGCGATCCAAAAATATCTCCCCCAAGGCTTTAAAACAACCAGTGGTGCTCATATTAGTAGATTTCGAAACTACAACAATATCAAAATAAAAATTGCTTAAATATGGCTTAAACCTGAACTAGAGAAACTTTTTCCATAGAGTGCTCGTTTTTATGAATTATTCTTAGTAATCCAGCTAGGAAAAATAAATGTATTTGTATGGAATTGTAAACTATATATTTGCCAATACGAACCATTTCGTAATGCATTCGTGGGTTGTAGTTAAATTATCGGTAGAGAGTATCCGGGACGCATGCCGTAGTTTCCCCGCCTCTGGGTTTAATAAACCTACTAGCTAGTTTTGAAAGCGTGCTAAAAATATAAAATTGTAGAGGAGATGGAAAAAAATCATTAACTTTCGTTTTTCACGAAAGAGAAAGCAAAATATTCGAGTATGGAACAATAGAAAAATAAACTCTGGGCTTACGTTCGAGACAAAGCGAAGCTAGTGAGAAGGGAGTGGAGAATCGTTTCTCAAACACACCATGCCACGAGAGGATCGTGGAATGTGAGGATGCACGGCTAGGGGAGTGGGTGGGTCGGGACGGAGGCGAGATTTACGCCTCAAGAGCCGTTTGAAAGACTCCCCTTTCACTTTTATTTTTGGAATGGTTAAATACCGCTAAGTGCGAGGTAATCGCCGGAGTCGTCCCAAAAGGTCAATCAGGGAGCAAAGAACTCTAAACATTATGCCACATGTCGCGGAAGTTCAAGAAAAAAACCTCCATAACTTGTATAGGCATTGTATAGGTCATGCATATGAGCGCGTAGATTACATTCTCGACAAAATTGGAATACCCTCGTGAAAGATAATATACAGGGCCGAACGCGTCTAATTTTTCATACAGGAAAACGTCTACTTATTAAATACGTGGGTATATATGCATTGGAAAAATACAGCACCATTAGTTTGATTAACAATAAGGTGATCAAAAATTAGCATTTTAGATTATATTTAATACCTATTACGAAGAATTTTTAGTAGCCTAAAGACGTTATCACGGCAAGAAAAGAACCGCCAAAAACTTTCATCCGGCAATGCAACCGTTAAATTAAAAGCCCATGGGTCCGTCCCATTAATTTATTTTACGATATTCTTAATTTTACTACAATCAATCCTCATCCAAGGATTTTGTCCGCGACGTATTTTTTTTAATTCCGAAGATTCTGATAACTGACCCGAGGATAGTCAGAATATTTTTTTGGAATCACCGGCACGAATTGTAGCTCAATCGCTCATGCAAGGTGATATTGTTTTATTTTTACGTGTGAGCACTATATTATGTTCTTATCCTTCCACATCCGCTCACATGAGCTCAGTAGTGCGAGGATAAATGCCTATCTAACATATTGTCAACTATTTTTCATTTTTGGCAGCTGTTAGTAGTTGGGAAATGGACGGCTTTTACAAAAACCTCCGAGGAACCATGATACCTATTTATAAAATAATGACCATTTCCCTTTGGTTAAAATGTTTCCGCCTTGAGTATACACTGCTCAGAAGAGCAACCTTTAATATTTCTTAGAAGCGCCGTGAGGCATTCCCAGCGAATGAAAAACGAGCGCCCAGCGAATGGAGGAAGGCGGGAGACGTGCTTCTTAGTCAAAGGGTGAGCACCAAGGGATTGATGGGAGGCAACCATAAGGAAGTGATGGCATACAGCAAGGGCGCTCGCGGGGTCAGTCTCCCAGAGACAAGAGGTTGAGAGGGCAGGAGATCCGCAAAGTGAAGGAAAATGGAATGTCTTCGTCTAGTTAACGCCAGTCTTCAAACTCAGTATTCTCAACCTTACTAAATATTTTATCCAAGGTTTTTATTAATAAATGGATAGGTCAGAAATAATGAGTGGGGCCACGACCTAACAAAAACGGGAGACCGATAGTCACAAAAATTAATTCAGCGGATTGAAAATGTTAAATGGTGCCTTTGATAAACATATACGTTTAATACATTGCTGTCGGGGAATGCACAATAATGGTCTAATGTTACTCGATGGAATACTAATTGCTAAGCAATGAAAGTTAAATAAAACACAAACATGAGGCAGGTTTCTACTTTAATTCTACTTAAAGTCGCGATTTTTTATTAATTCTATGAGTTTATAAAAATACTTAAGAATATAAAAAGAAAAAAAAATATTGGCTCTTAATATCATAAATTTCCAATACGTAAAGAAAGATAACGCACAAAATTTCTGGAGTGCTCATAACTGTATTATATCTGTTGTATTAGGTCTGTAAAACATTAATTCATGTGTTTCATTATTAATAAAGCTTTCAAAAATTAGTGGAAGCTTAATAGTTATGAACGAAATAATATAAGTACGAATACGTTTTGATCACATAGCTAATTCGTTATCGAACTAACAATTATTTGTTTCATTACCTTGCATGAAATGACTGAAAGGTCTGGGAATTACTCGGATCCTCCATATCGCCACTTTTAAACATAGGTGATATAATAGTTATTTTCCAGTCATTGAGTACAATCTTATCTGTGAGGGACTTCATAAAGATGATCAGCAGATACGGTTTTAAACTATTTTCCTACTCTGCAACGTGAAATATTAACTGTGGGCATAAGGAAGAGCGTGCGATTGATGAGTTTTAAATTGTACTGTGAAAAACCTACCTGATAAAATGGTACGGTATAAATACATGTGTTAAATACCTTAAAAAGTAATATTTTACCTTGCCACATGTTTTATATTTGAAAAAAATGAGAAACGTCAATGGATGATTATAAAAATTTCTTAAATTCAATAAAATGAGTCATAGGCATCACGATGAAAGGTAGTAATGTAGTTCTCCAACAAATGCGCTTAAACTAAAACATAAGTATACCATTTCAAAAATAATTAGCCACATTACTCAATTCGAAGTGTGATTTTTTGAATGAAAATTAAATCCTAAACATTGGAATTGTATGTTTCCATCATAACCTTAAGTAGTTCTTATTTCAATGAAGAGTTAAAGCCTGGGGCAAGGGATTCATCCACATATCCTAGAATACGATTTAGACGACACACCTTCAGTCGGTCGGGTCAACTGAGTATTTTCTTCTGTCAGTGCATTTGTAATAAGGGCAATCGTTTTATCATATAAAAACACCTACGAAATGGACATGCGTCATTAAATAAATTACTAATATGAAAACATATAAATAAAAAGACCTTCCTTGACTTGAAACTATTTAAAATAAACAGGTCCATCCCAATTACAAAGCAACCCCAAATCCATTCATCGAAAAGATCATCAATCTGAATCGCGCCTAAGGAGAATATCGCTTTATATTTGTATCTATCTCCATTCTACTATCCCCCCTTCTCATAAAATTACCAGCAGATCCATGTATTTCTGAGATCCATGTATTTTTGCGGGAAAAAGTTCAGAAATACCCTTACAATTGACTCCCATTAAGTACGCGGTAAGGAGTTGCAGAAGGCCACCAAAATGTAATTGATGAGATGAGGTGGAATTTGGAAGTTTTGGAAGACATTGGAAGTCTATGAACACCTATCCCTTAGGCCGTTGCAGAAACTTTTCACGAAAACGCTTTTTTCGTAATGGTAGATCGTAGCGAACAGAGGCACCAGCGGACAGCATCTTAAGTCACTCACGCAAAAAGACATCTCGATTTGAGAAAGTCCGCAGTCCGAGCGTCTCTTGAGAGAGGGGTCGTTAATCAGCCATCTTATCTTCTCCCCAATTCCGCATTTAACTACCTTCATCCCCGCCAGTCTAAGAAAGGTTTTGAAGATATTAAAATAAACGACTTGTAAGACGTAAGTGAGCCGTTGAATTTGCTTAAAAGGCTGCTAATGGTTCTGACTCGAGGTTCGGCGCGCTACTCTTATAAATATGAATACTCGCAAATATATCTCCTGCCTTGGTATGTCGGAGGTAAGTTAAATGCCTCATTCATCATAATTCCGTGATTACCATATAAAGAATATATTAGAATAATTACGACGGCATGAAAATGTCGGGGATTTCATGAAAAATTATATTTTCAGAGAGAAAAAAAATTAATCCTCAGTATCTTGTGGTCCAGCGGTCAGGAAGATTAGTAATCAATAGACTCTCTGTTATACGTTTCCCTTCCCCTAATGCGTTCTCGTATTTCTCAAGCGCCGCTTCAATGGAATTAATGTTTTGCTATTTACTTCTCCTACTAGTCTTGTGTATTATCAGAAGGAGAGGTAATGCGTATTACCAGTGGAGGCAATAGCATCTCCAGCAATGAACGTATTGAGATTATTCATGATTATAAGGCATCTAACGCTACAACTAAGAAAGCCTTTCAAAAATCATTAAGTGGTTTCAGAAGAAAGAAAAATTCGTTGAGCATGTACACGAGAATTCAAACGCATGATAGACGTATGTCAGGGAGGTAAAGAGGAATAAGTGAACACTAAACTAAATCAAAAACGAAAAAGGCGAAAAAGTAACCAGTAGTTTAGAGCAGATCAACTGATTAAACTCCTTCATTCAAAGTGTTTTTAACAAATGCTAACAGAATCCTGCGACAAGTCTACCGAATCACCATTCAAATCATTTCCGCTATATATATTTCACGTAGCGGAATAGAAGACTGCTTAAAACCATAAATCCTTAAAAAAATCCTCCGGACCCGGTTAAATACCAGCTCACGTATAAAACTAGCTTCGGAATTAGCATTAGTTTCTGAGGATCTTATTGAATAAATCGATAACCGATCACAGAGTACCCAATGACTGGAAAATAGCTAATGTTACATCTATATTTAAAAGCGGCGATCGGGAGGATCCGAGTAATTACAGACCTATCTCCCTTACATCCATTGCATTCAAGGCAATGGAAGATTTAATTATTATATCAATAGCGAACCATCAGCACGGCTAAAACCAATTGATGGAAAATCAGCATGTTTTCCGCAAGGGTATGACCATGCCCAAGGCCGATACCAAACTTGCACTTTTTATGCATGACATTATGAGCAGGAGGAAAATAATTTTCCAGTCGGAGCGATTTTTCTAGACTTTAAGAAAGCTTTCTACAAAGTGCCTCATAGCAGTTAAGTTCGAAGCCTATGGAAAATATAGGAATACCATATGCTGGATAAAATAAAAACAACTGTTTTTGTATAAATACGCAGAAATAGTGGGCGTTCAAAAAAGGTTGCAACTATAATTCGTATGCTCTCAACCGAGGTGAAATTTCTCACGCCTCAAAAAATGGGTGATTCAAAACATAAGGATCGATTACCTTCGGAAAAAAATTCATCTCACCCTTCTATTCTCACAAATATTTGTGAACGTGGCTTTGGCTGTTATGATCATTCACATTTTCTGACCAAATACACATATAGATGAGCATGGAGACTTTCATAACCATATTATCAAATAAATACAATAAGCTATCTGGAATGTACTTTGATTTTTTAATGTGGGAAATAAAAAAATATATTGAGACGGACAGCGGCCATGAAAAAAATATTTGCAGTTCATTTTATCCGGAGCTATCCGACTCTTGAGACACCCACAACGAGTCCTTGACCGAGTCGATAATTTCTTGGGAACAACCACAAGGCCAAAACGCATTATAAATCTTTCACCAGGCTCTTCGATTATTACAGATGAGAGAATACGTTTCTCTGCCCAGCAATTACATATAAGACGGCTTCGGAGAACTCAGAAGTCTACAAGCGCCTTGATGGTGCTGAGAATTCGAACTCTTTATATCATTTCTGGCTTGATATCTTCATTGCAGCCTTGATTCTTTCTCTCGCGTCAGAGACCAGTCCTTAAATAAAACACCTTTTAAAACGCCCTGCATTTCATTTATCGCATTTGATACTGGTGTCTTAATCCACGCCCATGAAACAAAGCATGGAAAATACCTGGGGTTACTTTAGGGGAAACTGCTTTTCTAGTTCCCTCCCATACTTTCGATTAAGCTAAACGCATCCACCATAAATAAAGAACCTCTTTCCCTTTTCCAACTCCATTTGAAAAATCTTCAGTTGGTTCCTGGGGTGGTGTAATGGCTGCCAAAAGAAGACGGTTAAGTGTTATCTCCTCCGCTGACTCTCAGAGAATATTAAAGGTGTTTCCAGCGTGCTTTGAGATGGAATCACGCAGCAATACAGTTAAAAAAAGTTCTTTGGCGTCAAGTGCCTTTATTAAGTAGTCAATCAAGTTTCTTGGAACACATGCTCGCCAAACTCTCGAGCTGTATTTAGCCTAGAGGAAGAAGGCTCGCTCTGATTTTTTTCGCTTTATTCAACGTCACATTTGTCAGAACTTTAACTTTTATTTTATAGAGAGTAATTTTCACTATTTATTTTGAAATTTTCCCTTGGAATTTTTACCGAATCATAAATTAGAAAATTGTTATTTATTAAAACGTTTATATCCAATGATTCATCTCACGGTTGAATGAATATTTTTCTAAGTTTATCTATTTCAAATTGGAAACATTTTTAATGATAAATACGATTTTAAAATAAAATGCATCACGTAAATGATTACTAAAACTGGTCCAAATTTTATCACCCTACTGCTGTACAAATGATTTTACAAGGGTCTGGGAGACTTCGGCGAATACCTATATTTTGTATCTCAATGGATTGAAATGCTTAATTTAAAGAAAAACGTAATAGTTAAATGCAGTAGTGCTTAATAAATTTCTGGAATAGGCATATAATGCGCATAATATGAAAATAAACACCATGCTTTCACAATGTAAAGCCACACCGTTTATTTAGGTAATTCTGTGTCACAGATTTGTTAATACATAGGTATATAAAAGTCACCATTTGCCTATGAAATTATCAGAAATTTTTGTTTGCACGAGTTCCAAAGAAGAATCATTTTACATACATTTTCGAGTGTGGATTTCAGAAAATATAAGGACTATAAGCATAAATGTTTTTATGCCTAGTTTATTTCTATAAGTGTTAGCACTTCCGGCAGCAAAAATGGCATTTTTCTTTATTACAAGGATTATTTCGCAGCAAGAACAAAAAAGAAAATTCATGCGGAGTTATTAACGGTTAGAGTTGTATTTTAATCAAGAACGTGAACGGCAAAAATATATTTAAAATGATAATGCTGACGTCATCATACTTTGATAAATATGTAACATACATCACAAAGGATTCAGTAGTTCCAAAATCGTAGACGAGCATAGATTTGGGACCGCTTGCCTAATAAGTGTTAGAGATATAGGAAAACTGCGGATAAATCCTTTTACTATATTCCCGCTTTGTCGGCGTAAAAAGAAGCTTTCACTTTTAAGGAGATAAAATTTAGAATTCGCTCCCAAACGTAATGACCATTTACAGCGGAGAGTCTCGAACAAAAATGTTGCTCATTGTAGCTGGAAAATGTTTCTCAATCGGTGAATTCTATCCGTTCCCTTCAAAGAATCCGACTGATAATTCAGCGTGGTTTCACTACTTTCACTATAATGAGGACACATTTCTAATCCCTAAATGAAATTCAAAAAGAAGTTTCAGTTAAATTACGAAACCAAGAATTTATCTACACTAATGGAAGAGAGTACATAAAAATGCTTGGAAAAATTTGCCTGGGAACTTTGATATGCTTAGATAAATTTTCCGTTTGGCTATATAATTCCTGTATTTTTTTCTGCATTTGACCATCCCAAATATTTTTTTAAAGTTTAGAAACTTTGATGAACATTGAAACCTCGGAAACGGCTATTTTTGTCCACAAATTCATATCCTATTGCTCTCTGTACTTCTTTCGTTGAGTTGTTTTTTTACGAATGAAAGAAAACATCAAAGCTCCCGAAGATATATGCAGAAACAAAGATGTTGGTAGAAGATCAAATATGAGGAGTCGAGAAAAAATACGGGAGATATTAAGAACTGGTATATCTACGTACTAGACCGCAAATACGGGCATCGTGCAGCTGAGACGAAATAAGTATCTATTAACTCCCTCGGAAAAATACTTAAACGCAATCGAGAGATGATTTTTGAAAGCGAACGATACAAAATCTTCGCTCAAGGGCTCCATACACGTGTCAAATGTAATACGTTACCTTTAGCCCCATAAATCGACCAATACCCATCATCAATTAGGTTTCACAGCTGACCTCTTGTTAGGGCCTCGCCTTTTGAATCAACGAGAAAATTAACCTCCTAACCCCTCCCTCTCCAACTCATATTCAGACCTCCCTCTGCTCACAAAACTCGGTTTTATTGCTTGTTATCTCTCGGCACTGCAGGGCATTCCAGCGCCCCTCCCTTATGTGGAGCAGAGAAAGAGAATACATGGGGATGAGGAGGTTCGTGATGACGGCTTCTAGATACCCTTCTCTCGTCGAGACTATAGTTTTACGCCACCGGTCTGCCGGGATGATATAATTGGCTAACCCAGGAACGCTACCCTCAAGTGCCAATGAACGCCACGGAGAACAGTCAGCGGCTTCATTGAAAAATCGATATCGCATCTGCTAACTGTAAAAATAAAATTCAATGGTGCCTAAAAAATCCCTTGAGTTTTCAAACTGCGCGGAATCACAAATTAATAAATTTTAGTTTTCTATAAGGATGTAAAAATAAAAGCACATGTGTGTGTTTATGTATATATATATATATGTATATTTAGATATATATATAAATATATATATATATATATATATA
>LYUA01000007.1:443510-455107 GCA_002093875.1 Calopteryx splendens
CCACCCCCCCTCCTCCGCCACCCTGCCGAACACCCCGCTGACACAGCCTCGCATTTGGGTGCGTAATCCGCCTGCCCACGCTGAGCCGCCGTGGGCGAAACCCGTCCAATAAAACACGATAGGAAGGCGCGCGCGGTCGCTCCCCGGCCATGCAGTTAATCCTTTTTTTTTACTTTACCACCTCCTCTGCCTCCCTCCCTCTCCAATCCCCACTCACCCCGATTAAGGTCCCGCCGAGGTCTCCTCCACACCTATCCACTCCACTTGCCGCCCGCCCTCCCTTCACCATCCCGCTCTCTCGCCTCCATGTTCAGGACACTCACTCTCTCTACATCAATCATCGAGATCCTTCAATTAGGTACGCTCCTTCAGTCGCGATATTTCCTCGCGTTTGACCACGATCTCAACTGTCATATCAACCGAGCGAGTAGAACAGTGCAATTTGCTATCTGTGACTCAAACATTCCCTTACCACGTAGGTAACATGGAAGAAACAATTCACCTATACGTTCATTATTTAGATTTAGTACGAGGATTGTTAACTGCCACCCTCTATTATCCTCGATTTCTGCCTAGTTGTAACACCCCATCATTCCATTTTCCATCTTAAATACCATCTTTCCATCTTAACCTTAGTATAACCATATTACGCCTTCGTTAACAATAAGTATTTACCATTAAGTCTTTCTCTTGTAGGTCTTCTTCAATTTTTCCCACTATCGTACTCTTTACGAATGTTCTATGCCTCATAGTCTTACAAATCCGAATCTTCTTTCCCTTGGAGCGTTCCTAAATGACTTCTCTTTTATGGTATTTCACGTTTTGTTAACTCGATTTTCAGTAATCATTTCTAAAATCACGAATGAAAAACTTCAGCTTTTTTTAAATTTACCCTCTCTCACATTTCCCATCCGTATAATAGCACATTCATCACCACATCAAAGGTTTTCACCAAGCCTTCTTGTTTTCAGAAATTGTACATCTGACAGTTGTTTCTTCATTATCATTCTGCATCATAATCGCCTTCCGTTAATATGGTTTTCTGCGCTAGATATCCGCTTCCAATCTACTAGACCTTACTGCTAATGCACCAAGGAAATTCCATTATGCTATTAGGCATCGTTCGTTTGGCACACCGCACTTTCATTTTACTTCGCAAGCCACCAACCGAACTTCTAAGTACTATAAAACCGACCAGTCTTCAATTATGAGATCAGTTTGATAGGCGCGTAGGACCTTGAAAAGAAACTCTTGCATTCGGGGTGAGGGAGGACACTCCCATTCTCACTCTTTCCTCTCGGACTGCTGTTTCTCAGAAAGTTCTGGCACTCGGAAAATCAAACATCTTGGTTTTAGCTAATGCCTGGAGGCAGAACTCGAATTTGTACCCGGGAATTCCTATTCAATAGCCGACTCTCTAAACCACTAAACTAAGACGGTCAATAAAATAAAATTGGATACCTATTAGAGTCTGGCTCCATTGAACGTTCTATAATTTAGTCAAGAAAGGAAATTTCATCGTTGCAACCTGATTCACAAATACCTATGTTAATTAAGTATATTGCTCTTGTTTTCACTAATCCATTCCTTTAGAATCTAATACAGATTTTAGGATAAAATGTTTGTGACAATTTTTACATTGGTGCCGTTGGTGCAAAACTATACAATATTACCTCCTCTGAAAATGTTTAATGAGATAAATGAAAACTAATATCGCTTTGCAGGAAGCAGCGTAATGAAATACCTACTGTAATTTAAAATATTTAAGTCAAATTACAGAAAAAATAAGCTTTGTTACGAATTATTCGCGAAAAGAAGTTATTGCGAGCAAATGATAATTTAAAAACGTACTGAAAGCAAAAAAATAAAATACGAAGAATATGATTTTAAATTACCGAGTCATATTAGAGCCACTTTCATAAATTAACGCTTTAATTTAAAAGATACGTGACAGGGAAGTTACGGATAATTTAGGATTTCATAACAGTATCATCAGAATAAAATCTAGGACTCTTTCTTGAGATGTGACATCCATCCATTCCTGATAACATAATTTCTTCACGTTTACATGCCTCTGAGCCTTTCATCACCTCCTCCGTATAATTTAAAAATCAACCCTACTTAATTAAAACGACCCAACCCCAGATAATATTAGACCTAAAGTGTTACCACGAACGATTCAATTCACTTAATTTCCTCGAAATTTCCGCAATTTTTCTTATTCAATTCATGCATAACCGATTATTCACCGAAATGCCCATTAGAAAAATATTCCAACATGAACCTCCGGTACGAACGTCTTCAGGGAAAAGGAGGATATATAAATACAGTCATATAATTTAAGAACGCGAATTTTGAAAAAAAAATAAATATAATATAATATCCATTCTGTCGAAGAATGGCTCGGGGTACGTCAATATATGAACAAGGAAACGAGATGGGACGTTGTTTTTTGAGCTAAACGCGCTGCATGCATAACAAAGTGTGCGCGAAGGTTCAATTACCAGGGAAAGCATTATGGGATGTTTTCTTTATTTCTGTCGAGCGATCCTAAGCAGAGCAGTGGGAGGAGCTGGAAATCTCTGGAGTTAAGAGCATGGAAGAGGGACAGCTGTCGTCTGGTACTAGGCTATTCTCGGCAGAGATTCACCACGTTCACCGCACCTTTGGTGGACGGTTCCCAACTACGGCCTGAATACAATTTTGACCCTATCCATTGATCATATTTTGTTTTGTAATTTTCACGGTTTTTCGCACTGAAATATTGAATTAACCAAAATAATAAAATTTTCTACAATATTTCATCATTTTGTAACCATGTACCCAGAATATTTCCCGTCCTATGTATTTATTATACGCCCAAGAGTCGCCAATAATAGGTATTAATTTAGCTAGAGTAGTCTTTCTAGAGTAGGGTTCCACAGAAATTTTCGACCTTGGAGTGAGAAGACCTTTCATTACATATAGGGGGGGTTTCATAATCTCCATACCCTACATTCACGTTATTATCTAGATTTACCTAGAGGGTCTCGCCGTATGATTGCGAGACCAATAAAACTATGTATTTAAATAATATATTTTCCATTCGTTAAATGTTTGAGAATGTCTTTAAACTTTACAGAATCAAGCGGGATTTACACTGCATTTCCTTCCGCGACAAAGCATACTGTACTGATCCTAGTTCCACTTACAGGAACGGGTAACGCACGGAGATTACAATAAGCAAAGGCAATTTCCACGATTAATCCAAACTCCGGCTCCCCTGGCAATTCGGAAACACTTACCAAGAGATGCTCGAATAATAGACTGAGGGAAAACACTCTTAGCCACCACACGAGATGGAAATAGATAATTGGCTGTAAATTTCCCAGTGACAAAAGAGTCGGGACGTGGCGTGACGAGATCACGTGCGTGGATGAGCACGTGCACGCGACGCCACGCGCCAGCGTAACGCGGATGAAGATGTGGAAGGTCCGACCGCACTCCGTGCTGCCGCTGCTGCCTCCGGCGTTAAGGGAGAGGGCGATTAACGGGAATCCTCGGGGGGCACGGAGCCGGACAATGGGAACCCTTGGAAACACTCAAAAACTAAACCTAATAAAGTTCACGAGTCGGAATCACGCGCCGCTACCCACGCCGACCCCACGGGAAAACGAAGGTTGGGCAGCAGGAATGATAAACATCGATACCCTACGGTCCGCGGCATCAATATTTCCTAAAGAGATTGGCGTTTTAAAAAGTCATGAGCGTGAATACGAATGCTCACTCTAAACCACGTGGGAAATCGAGAATTTAGGAACGATAACGGAAAATTTAGGAATGCGTAAAGTGAATATTGCAATATTCGACAGGAATTAAGCTCCCAATTTTATTATTATGTTGCATTAAAAATTTAATGCCAATGATAAAGCTTTACCGGAGAAAAAGATATAGTGTGGGAAATTGCAGGCCGTCCATGGGAAATAATGAAAAACCACCTATTCTTCTTCAAATAGATGGGCAGACGGAATTGAACGCAGAGGCAGGTAAAACTTGAGGTGAGGGAAGAGAACAGACCACGACTAAAGTTTTCTTTCACCCCAACAAAAAAATCATGACCCCAAATTAGCGTCAGATAGCTTTGAGATGAACCAGAGCTTAATAGTACGAAGGGGAAGGAGTAAAAAAAGAAACCCTCCTTGCATCCGGAACATTAAAGATTTTTTTGGCTTTTCCGAAAAGCAATTCCATCAATCATTTATTTATTTAATGAGTGGCACGTGGACGTAGGAGGGCTGTTAAAACTCAACGCAGATGCTCTCATCCTGGAGCGTGTGGGTGAGGGGGGGATGAATGGTGGTTCTGGGGAAGACCCCTTCTATTTCCCTTACCAGCAGCCACAACACACTACCTCCTATCGCACCGAGGAGGGAAGAAGTTAAAGGAGGGGTGGATGGGCCGGCGTGAGGATGAAGTCACTAGGGGGAGAAGAGGAAGGACGGTCGCATGTTGTGACAGACACGGTTAAAGTACTCATAAGTGGAGAACGAATGTTCGAGGGAAAATTTAGAAAGTAGCATCTCGATATGAAAAAGCCGTCCAATTAGCAAAAGGTGCAACTCAAATCGTTTCGAACGTAAATATCATGTGATCAAGAATGCGTAAAAATGGCAAAGAGAAACATTCCCATATTCTACAGAATAAATGGTAGAGATCCTCAAATATTTTTCCCTTAATCTGATCTATAACGTTAAAGGCCTTTAAAAGTATATGGACAGGGACATTTAAGTTTCACTCCAATTGTAGGATAAGTAAACTGCTATCGGAAAAGATGGAAAACACGACCCAGCAAGGAAGATAGGGCTTAGAGTGATAACAAAGGTCTTACTTCTAAGCATACTGTAGGTTAAACAAATGTGTAGGTACTATGCGATGGCGAAATGCAGTTGAGGACAAAGGCATTTAATTATTGAAATTTAACTACCAATGGAAAATCTTGATGTTTTATGCTATAAAAACATGAAATTGCGCTAAAATTTGAAAAAGGTGTATTTCTGTTTCAATATTTTTTTAGTTAAATTACAAAAATTCTTTCTAACGTTTCAAAATAGAAAAAATACACAATAAAATAACGTCATATTCCCAATGGAAAAGAGTACAACACGTAGAAATCACAAAACACGAGAGTGGGTTTTACGATAAAATGAAGAATAAAGAAAGGAAATATCCACCTTATTCCTAGCCTCCGACTCCGATTTCTCCAATTTGATAAAAAGAAACGATCTTGCGATCTTATAATTTCAATCATATTTAGTGGAAAACTATACTCCATAAAATACTTAGTACCTACTATTACACAGAAAAATCGCAGTTCTACTTACACGAGACACACTTTTTTGAGAAAGGTCATTACTAAGACATACCTAAGTATTGATATTACAGCAGAGACAAATGAAATATTGTTTGTAAATATTTATGTACGATTTTAAAAGTGTTAAAAATTAAGGACAGCAGCAGGCATTAAAAAGAGTCACGGAATACATAGCGAAAACGAGGCTAATGGAATGGAAGATAGGTAATGAGGAGGAAGAGAGAAAAAGGTGGAGTAACTGAGAGAAGAAGAGACGTGGACCGAGGTAAGACGGAGAATGATCCAACTTATTTTCGCTCCCGTCTGGAAAACCCCATTGACTGAAACTTGGCCACTCATCAGAGTGTGCTTAACTGAAAGATTTACCCCCACCCCAACCCAAAGCCACCCTTTCCGCAGCATCCTCCCCTGACACTGCTTCCCCCCCTCCATTACTCCTCAATTTATACCGTGAAATAGTACCCGACGTCACCCGCGGAGATGGGCGTGTTTGCCAAAACGAAGGGCAAAGACATTTTTTGCCGTGTCGGGAATAAAAATCGGAGAGTAACTGGGAAAATAAAACCACTGGTACAAAAAATAGATAAGAATCATGATGTGGTAGGATATACAGTTATACAGAAAGGATAATGGAATGGATATACTGTTTGAAGAAGGATTTTTCGTGGAAACATGATATCTCAAGGGATTATCTCAAAGCTTTTTTGTTACTACATTTTATTCCGCAGTCCCCCTTTTAAGACTCTCCATAAGGGTAAATCACTTTTTGACATCAGGAGACTAAAAATATTTTTAAAGGAAAAACAAAAAATATATCAATACCTCCCCCATTTAACGGTTGTATTTCACGACCACGAATATGAGGAGCCGTGTGCTAAAAAAATAAGTATAACACCCTTCATAAATATGAAAAAATGGCGATAAATAAGTCACCACGGGCAGCATTAGGTAATTTTTATATGTCATACTTATTAATTTATTTGAATATCACTATAACTTTGGGTGAAATATTCAGGATTGAGACCACAATATTCATTATATTTAACTCTTATGGAGATAAAAACTGGTTATCATATTAAAAGGACAAAATAATATTTACTTGCCGCATGGCATTTGCATTGATTGTCAAAATGAACAACCGCCCGCTGGGATGTGTTTTAAAATTTCTATATTCCTTCATTTCTAATATTTTTGACCAAACTATGGACAGTAAATTCAATTACATGTAGTTTCAAATTGTTTCGAATTAAATTTTCAGAGATAGGAACAAAAACAACTACATCCAGGGCGCTTAAAGGAAAATATATTAACACGTTTCATAAAGACTCCAAGGGCGCACATCATCTTTCTGTTGATACCTGTGCACACAGTCGCGGCTTAGCAACAAAAATAATAAACACAGAACCAGAGAAAAGGCTGAAAAATGAGTAGATGCGGCAAACAATTTATGCCTGAAAAATCACCCAGTAAAGTAATACGTAAGCATTCGATTTACGACGAGGGTGGTGACGATATATCAACAACAAAACACGAAATATTCATGAAGCACCCCACTCTAGGCCCCACCTAGAGTTGTGTCCTTCGCCAAAGTGAAATAGCACATTAATTTCCCTCGATCTCTTCTCCTCCCCTTTCTCTCCATCACCGTTCCGACTCTGTTTTTTCCTGCCCCCACGTTTCGTCACCTTCCTTCCCCGGATCGCCCGAAAACACCGATACGCCCGTGATCCTTCCCGTGTCTCCTCCCAGAAAACACTGATAAAACGTACCTCTCCCCCCTCCATCGCCCTGTTTAGCGCTAACAACGCTCGCCTCCGAACGACAATGAATATTAATTGACACGCCCGAGGTGATGCTCCCGCGACCTCGCCCTCTCCAGCGAAAACAAAACTGTGTCCGGAACAACTGGACACCTCGTTATTAGATGTAAAGTGTGCTCGTATTTGGATCTAAATTTTCGCTCTCACGTTTGAAACAAAGCAAACACGGATGTTCGATTAAATATGCGTCAGTTAAAAAATAAAATAATATATTAAGTGTTTTCTTAAATGCTTTCAAATAAAATGAGGTGATAGTTGAGCATCATTCAACTTTTCATTAATAGCAATGATACAGTAGGTTCCATCAATTCCATCCAGTCATTCCATCAATTAAAGGCCATTATTGATTCTTGGTAAGATGACGAGTACAAATAAGATATAGAGATAATTATTTAATATTCTGCTCCGTAATTTTTGAAAATATTTATTATTTTTATTTCAGTTGATTTTTCTTCTCCTCTCTCCATTTTACCCTTATTTCTTCCCATAGTGAAGAGGAACTTGGTAATTTTCCGAAATTTCTTCAGTCAATCATACAAAGCATTATAATAAACCGCAGAATAATCATTTGAAAATACTACTGTTTGGTGAAACTTTTTTTTCTACTGTCTAATAAAGTTGTGAAAAATTAGTATGCCCAACTGCCCTATCGGTATCTAATAATTCCAAGAAGACGCATCTGACTTTTTTTGTTTCTTCCCTTACATATTTTAATAGTTGTATCACATGTGTGTGTATGTTAATGTGCACAAGGATAGTGTGTGATTTCTCATAAAAATAATTTTCCTACTCATTTTCTTTTCCACCCACTCAGTTCTAAAAGTATTCATTTATAATTTCTCAGACCATTTGTATTTCCTCATTATTCACTTTTGACGTTCACTCATTCGCATTCCATATTTTCTTCGCTTTTATTAATGTCCTCGTCGCAATGCTTCATGCATAGGTATATTAAACCCGTATTTTTTATTACCCGCACGTACTACAGGCATTTATTTATGGTGGTGCACATAACTTCTTTTAGACAGGGTCTTTTCCAGCTGAATGAGGGGAAAAGAAAAGGTGTCTAACAGAAGTTTTGTTTACTTATAATTATCAATTTAAAGTTTTTCTGTTAGCTTTAGCCTCACAATTTTCTATTTTTACATTTTTCAAATTAATTTTTATCACCTTCTGTCACGCACTTCGATTCTGTCTTCTTTCTTTCGCAGAACATAAAATACATCAAGGAACGACAATATTATACAAGTATATTTAAGCGAACCATTCCATAAAGAATTCGATTTAAATACCGTAATTCATGCCGTATTTTCTCGTTTTCCAATTTATTGAATACAAGGCTCGACATAAAGGTAAGACACGAAAAATGATGATCAAAAAAGTCAGCACCAAACTTCGCTCATTATATGAATACGGCAATATCGCAACACATCTCGTTTCAGATTAATTTACCGAAGGATGGAAGTTTCAATGAGTTTCGAGATGAAGAGGACCAAAAATAAAGGACCCTTTATTTTGCGCACCATAGGAAACACTATAGCCTCGGTACCAACCGTCACGTATTCGGGTGTTACAATATGATCTTGAAAGATAGAGTGGCCCACTCCAGTTGGAGTTGGTTCAGGAGTGATAAAGCACGGAATCCAATCCCCTGGCCACTTCCGCACATGAGCGACCGCTGGCCAATATAACGGCGGGAAGGCAGCGAACAACCTATACGGTGATATTTTTAAGAAAAGTTGACGTACGTGCATCCAATACCCGAACAAGCGCTCAACTACCTACATCTTTTTATTCGCCACTGATTTAATGTTTCACCAGACGGCAGGGGAATCGATAAAATGGGGTTACGGGGGCATACGAACAAAAACATTATTCACTTTCTAGATTTGGTTCCACAAATGCTTAACTATCACCGATCAATTCCTAAGTGCATTTTTGATTTCATAAATGAAAATAAACAATAATCAAGAATCACTTGAGGGTATAACGAGAGAAAAACAGAATCAAAATCTTAGAGATGGTTGACAAACAGATATTCTGTCAATCAACCAAAGGTTGGTGGAATCGGGCCTTCGTCTACAAAATAATTAAGAGAATTAGGGCCACATCCCACAATGGCCCAATGATCCATTGGCACCTTCTCCATTAATCTTCATTCATTTGACCACATATTAAAGTTGAGTCCCAATTATCGGCGACAGCTAAGAGGATCAAAGAGAAACTAATTTTACCATGAAGCTTTAATTGAAAGGAAGTTTTTAAGTTTTCAATGGTTTTAAAGTGATAAATTGTATTTTTCCCCTATAAAAGCTGAGTTCTAAAAATTAACGACATTATTGTCCGACATTTGTTGGTTGAAATTGTTAATTACTATTTTGTACATCGTCTAACCCGTGAAATAAATTTTGCCTTTATCAGTCCAATTTTTATCAAATAATTTGGAAACATATTTCCTATTCAGTTTGCTTTTAGCTACTTGAAAACAGCTGACGTCCAAGCTGGATAAATTGATTTTCACGATAGATGCACTCTATTCCTTTAGGCAACCAAATGAATTTAAATGACGAGGGGGTTCATGTAATGGACAGTTCACAAAATCAAAAATAAATGAAGAAACTTTGAAATATATTTCCAGGTTATCCATTTTTATGCATTGAAGTTACCGAAATAAATTTGGCTTTTACATCTTCTGATACAGGTAGTCCCAATAAGTTCCTACACGATAAGATTATTTACTTTTATACGAATAACGAAAAAAATAGAAAAACCTATCGCAAAGAGGTTGTCAGCCATGCCAACAACGTGTATGGCAATAATTACGCAAATTATCCCGTGCTATTCTCCCTAAGATCTGCAAAAAGAGTTCCAGTGTTTAAAATTAAACACAACCTAGACTTTTCTCTGGAAGAGACTTCTTTCTCCTGACCTCCTATTTGATAACTCCACTTTGCGGTTGCAAAGTTAATGGTCAAAGGAAGGATGGGAGAAAGAAAAAAATGATGGAATGTAAGTCAAGGCGCTGTCGAGGAAGGAAAAAATAAAAATCAACACTTCAGAACCCACCGTGCCAGACGCCTGTGCCGCAAAGCTACTAGCAGAAGAGGTAGGCCTAAAATATCCACCATCGAGAGGATGTGATGGGTCTTCCTCGCTCATATCAGGAGAGGGGAAGGAAATATTCCAGGTTGGGCTCGGAGGATGGTAAAAAAAAGTGGAGGGTTCAGATACAACGACCGAACAACGCAACTCTCATGGTGGCGCCAGAGAACAGACAACAAGAGGAGGATGAATGGACACAATAAAATATTGGAAGCTATTCGACGTACGCCAAGGGTAACTCACCTATGATAACAGTAATGGACGAAGATTGAGGATATCGATCCGCAGAAAATTGGAGTGCAAAGATACTAGAAAGTCATCGAGAATAAAAACTACAAAGATACACACCGACATAGATACTATTCGAGCCTATTATCGCAAGTTTGTCAACCACGAAACTCATATTTTGTTAGTTATTCTTTTAAATATCATTTTGAAAACCATGTCCTTTATGGTAGAAAATGCTCTCCTGGAGAAAAACAAACCACTAGTAATAAAAAGAAAAAAGTGCATCCTTCTAATAGAACAACACAACAAGGCAGACGCGAAAACTATGACGTAAACGATGATTCTTGTTTAGGTAACGATAATAGAATTTAGATTTTCATAAAATAGTCTAAATAAACTTGACCGCGTAAAATCTTAAGCGAACAAAAAAAATAACCCGCAGCTTGAAAACTAGGCACGGGAAAAGGTTTGGTGGGATGAAGATGTTATTGCATTTTAATATGTTTGAAAGAAAATTTTCCACGAACGAAAGGAAGTAACGAAATATTGTAAGCCTAAGAAGGCAAATAGTATAGCTGCCTAATGTTTTCATAAAATGTGCCTCTTAAAAAAAAGTAGTAACCAAAATTGCGCGAAATTAAGAAGAAATTTCAAAAGATACGCAATTATTCACTTCACTTGTACATCCACATGGTACACACATGCGTCCAAAACCTGATGTTCGGTTATTTATTCATAAAATAATTTATTTATAGAAAGTTACCTTTATGAAGCGACGGCGAAGATGAAGGAACAGCTCTTAAACGTCTCTACGCGTAACAGGTATGTAAATTCACCGAGTTGAATATCACAATATCGATTCATCGAAGTCATTAAGGTGCGCAATAAAAGCCAAGGAAAGGGAGCGAAAGGCATCCTTGGGGACAGAGAGAACTTTAGACACAGGACTGCAAGACAAGTGTCTGTCAGGAGGCGAGAACAAAAGGCACCGAAGAACGGGGATGGAAATGGTGTGAGAGAACAGGGGGGTTGGGCCGAATGGGTTTCCTGCACAGAGGGAGGTCGAGCCTCATCATGGATGGGGGGGAAATGGGGGT
>LYUA01000007.1:474790-486281 GCA_002093875.1 Calopteryx splendens
GGGGAGAGGGAGAAGACAAGAGATATGGGGAGAGCGAAACTAAACTTGCACGCTCACGACGCGTGAGTGCAGGAAAAGGAAAAATGATGAGAAATGGGGGAAAACAGGAAGGATTTAATTGACGGTTATTAAAAATTATGGAGGGAAAGGATACGTTAATTGAAGCGGCCGAAGGAGCTCTCCCATTTAATTCCTCTCTATTTGAAAAGACTGACTAGTCTTTTTGGACAAATTTCACAGTGACTTAACGAAACCATATGGCACTTGGTTCTTGATTAAAACTCTACGAACAAGCTCTCACTAAAAATTATTTTAACTTTCGGAACGTGTACAAAACAGTTCAGTAAATTTAAATTTTTAAATTCGTAATTCAAATTCCAGAAAAAGCCGATGTTCTCTTTAGCAAGAGATCCAATGCTAATTGGCAATAAAAATAGTGTTACAGCAGAAGTAGCACCGAGAAATCATTCAAACATAGAGTCAAAGGTCATAGATGCAAAAGATAAGCAATTTTGCGAATTAATACTGCCTTCAAATGAAAAATAGCCAACCACACAATTAGAATCATAACAATATCACTTAAAATAATAATAATGGACTGGGATTAAATCGGCTTCGTATATTTTGGATTGGTGATTTATGCACAGTCACTTCAAAAAAGTAAATGTTCATATGTGCACTCGCAGGAAAAAATACTCCCGTGAAAGAAACATCAATAAAAAGAGACAACAACGCACGAGGAAATGCATTAGGTTCAAAGATAAGTACATGCACTCTGGGATAATTTTAAATTTACAACCGACACGCCAAATCAATAAGTCGTGAAGTGGAAACCCTGAAATTGTGGTGAATCATTGATGAGGTATGGACAGTAAATTTGCAGATGGATGAAAGGGTGGTAGTAAACATGACGCAAAGAAAGGCGAGGGGAAAGCCGGAAAAAGAGTAAAATGATTTGGGCGATGATTGCCGAACAGAGGATCGGCAAATTAGACCGATGCAGTCTTGTCAGCGGTGCGGAGAGAAGTCCTTTCCCGGGGGAGACGGTGAAAGAAATAGCAGGGACACTCACACAAATACTGAATAAACAATCAGGAATGGGAAATTTGGCAGAAGTTATCGGCAAAAGGGATGGGTAGAAGGGGCATGGGAGGACCGCGAGCAGAAAGGGAGAAGCGAAGAGGGAAGATGGGAGAGATTTTGAGGGAAGTGAGAAACTTAAATTGTTTGGTGGTGTAAGAAGTTATTTAGCTGGTGGAAGGGTTGGGAATGGAGAGGAGGGAAGAGAGATAGGGTTGGGGAGGGGTGTGGGGTGGGCGTCGCGACGGCGGCAGGGTTGGAGAAGACAAACGACGGTCGTATTTCACGGCTCCGCGACAAGGCGGCGTATTCCCGCAATTGGACCTGGGAAGGGAAAGATAGCGGGAGCAGAGGGGAGGAAAGGATGAAACGGAGGGGAGGTTCAACGAAAGAATTGAGTGGAAGAAAAATAAAATGCAGAGAGTGATAAAGAAAGGGGAAGAAGAGGAGGAGATAAATATAACGTCTAAGTGGATAGGGAGAGAACCAAGGGATAACAAGCTTAAGAGAAAGGAAAGGGCGGAAGACTGGAAGAGGATTATTAGAATGAATGCGAAAAGCAATTGGTAAAGAGGTAAATAAAAAAAAGCTATCACGTGTGAGACTTTATTGAGAAAGGATGGCTGCGAACAAAGAATGGGAGGTAAAAATTAAATGTGCATTCGGGTGAATAAAGAAAATTATATTAGCAATTCACACGCACTTCATGGCGTCCAACTTAAAATATATCATGGGAATACACGTTAACACTTTATGATAAAGTCACTCCACCTACGGAAGAGTAATCTAAGAATAAAAAGAAATAAAAAGGGCGTATCCAAAACAGAACATCCTCTCGCTCTGTCTGTAATGCGACTACGAGCAGGAATCACTAAACTTAAATGAAAGCTACATTTGTAGGTCTTTTCGGTCTGCTAACAAAACAGTAAATTTTCTTTAAAAATTCAACTGAAAAAGGAAAAGAGAAACAAAAATTTCAGAAAACAATAATTGGATACTACACGCACTACTTTGGATGGGAAAAATTGAAGTTTACTCTATGATATATGCAATGGACACAAAAATCAAGCTTGGACTAAAAAGAGACAACCATACATTTTCGGAGACGTAGAATTATCCACAAATTCAAGCCCATCCCCCGTCCCATTGTGGCGGGGGAAAAGGGAAAACTGCGAAATATTTTAAAATTAAAAATTAGGAAATCCTTTGAATGCTTTTTATTACTGGCAATGGAATCCCACGATTCAACAATGTTAATTCCGCACTAACTCGCTATCTTAGAGTAACCGTTGAAAATATACTATAATAGTATGAATATCAAATAGATAATAATTTATTTATGAAAAATAATTCATCCTTAAGGTTTTCACTAAGGATATAATTTTCGAGTCCCCTGTGTATCGAGTATATTTGCAAACTCAACGTTTCGTTCTCCCAACTGATAACATTTCCAGGAGCTGACTTAATATTTAGCTACACATTTTCGTCCTTATGCATGCTGCGCTGAGACGGCCGTTGACAGATAAATAAAATAAGATATCGGTATATTATTCCTAATTACTTGTTAGGTGTCGTTTCCACGCAGAGCTGAGATGATAACCATCCTCCCTTTTGAAATTAGACGGACGTTTAGTGAACAAAGGTCAACGGTCGTCTAAGCGGAACGTAAGTATATAAGGGAGAAAAAAATATTCAGTCAGATTCAGCCCACGTTCTCAGTAGGTAGAACGAGACGCTGAGTTTACAAATATTTTCAACAACAACAGGAAAACCCGAAAAAAATTATTTAGTAGATTTTATTCAATTTCAGGACTCAAATATGAAGGTCGCATATCAAAATTAAAATTAGTTAAATTCCAGCCATATTCTAATGAAATCTTAATGACGAGTGCATGTGCATGAACATTTACTCTCGGCGCATAAATGGTCAGCGCACCGGTAGGCTTGAGGATTGAGGCAGCGGTATGTGCGATCGAATTTAATATCATGGGAGTGGCATAGCTCTCCGAAAGTAGCAACCGAAATCCCGATCGAATCTATTTTTCTTACGGTCATATACAGTTCAGAAGAAGTAAATAACGCGCGCTTGGCTTTTTATCACCATTTACTCAAGTTTGCATAAAAATAAGACGGCATCGCACGCCTCCGGTAGATTTGTGCGGCTGGTAAATGAATAAAGAGGGAAGGTTGTGCAAATTCTGGTATTTCGTCGAGGGATTTAGAGGGTCACATGCCATGAGGTTACCGGAGGGGGAGGAAGGAAAGGGAAATTGCGGATATTCAAAGAAGGAGCTTGGCGCGGAAGGGAAGAGAAATAGGTAGAACAGGGAGGGGGAGAAGAGATGGGGGAGGGAAAGCCGTTCGAGAGGGGAGGTAGAGAAGGAATTAAAAGGGTATGGCTAGTCGGCTAGTTGAAAGGGTTTCGGGGGAGCGAGGGAGAATTCGCAGTCTTTGTTCCGACGGCTCCACAGTGCGTCGTAGTTACGCACTTAGCAATCACCGTTGCCCATTCGGAACCAAACCGTGGGGGGAGCGGGCCGCCCCTTCGTTCCAACAACTCCCCTTGACATCTTTCCAAACCGCCTGCCACCTCTCCTCTGATTCCATACCGCCTCACCACTTTCGCCAAGGTATTTGTTTGTTGCCCTCAACCCGACTTCGCCGTCTCATTCCTTCCTCCACAGCCTCCCTTCCCAGAGTGACTCTTCAATCTCCCTCTGCCCCCCGCCTCGAGCCTTCATTTTACGATCTTCCCGCTCTTCTTGCCCGTGCATTCCCTCTTCCTGCTCATAGGCCGCTATTACCTCCTTATTTATCGTTCGCAATTTCCCCATCTCTTCCATCCACGCACTACCTCATATCTCACTCTTGAGTTTTATCCTTTAATTTTTCTTCCAAGCATCGTTTGTCTACTATAGAATATTATACGGTCATCTAACGCACGATGAGTTAGGTAAATGCGTGTTTCTTTAGCTGAGCCAATATGAGCTACCTTTGTAGTTCATTTTTCCATGTCATTTATCTTTTCGCATCCACAATACTGAGAGTTTCAATACTGTATGGCATTGTAAAGCTACCTGGCAATTACAACTCCGGATTTCTAAAATCCAATTCACTTCAACTGCATTCGGTAGCGTTTGAGAACATAAACGATATTTAAAAGTTTTTATAATATTCATCTAATTTAAAACTGTCTGTAATTAATTATATGCACTTAAAACACAAAATGATTGAGTCCAAAGACAAAGAAACTTAGTTGATGTTATCAGACGTGCATAAGAGACTACTAGTTTAATAATGAAAACAACCATATGTGAAAGGCCGATTTTGAAAATATGAAAAAGAAATTGCACATTTTTACAACGATAATACCGAAAGAAATCTGAAACTTTAAACCTTCCTTTTGATCAATATAACTGAAGAGATATTATCACTCTTCTTGGAACACCGGTGGAAAAACTACACCTCCATTTTTAATTTCATCGCTGATCTTTGCTCTTCCGCGTCCATCTAATCTCAACTTTTTAATTCCCCTAAATTATTTTTTTGGATTGAAGCAAACGCTGTGAAAGGGGAAATCTTATCACTTATCTTTCCACCTAGATGATTTTTCCGAGACCTTGGCTCCAAATCAGTGCGTTTTCTTGAAGTTGAATTCACAAAGTTTTCTTTCCGAAGTTGTGATTGAAAATATTTCATTTTCACTGTTTTCTCATTCAGCAGACCTAATTAAAAATTCTCGTTATGAATCATCCCCGCGTGAATAACTTCGTGTAATGAAGTTAGACCTTTTTATTCGTAAATTATATTAATCGGAAAAAATGAGTTCCAAAAAGTAATTATTAATGACCTTAATAAGCTGAGACTTCGTAAGTTATGTGAAGTCTACCTCTAGTAGCCTCTTTTTTACTATGCTCCATTTTTTATTAAAAAGCCGAGGGTAAAATTTTTATCTGGCACATGGAAAATTTATATCAATTTAATGTTACTTATATATTGTGTTTTTAGCCCAAGCACTAAAAATATGAATACCTTCAGCTATGTAGTGCGAAAATATGCCGTGAGGAAATACATATGAATAACACATTTTTCTCGTATTATAAGAGGGGGAATTTTTAATTATTCTTCTGATAAATTAAATTGATTAAATTACCCATTCGAGGGATATAATGGCCAAAAATCAAGAAAAAAACAAGTTGAAAAGAAAAATAGATGAACCTACGGATTTATAATAAAGTAAATGTATAGCATACTGCACACACCTACTTCATCTTCAGCCTTAAATTTGTTATTAATATGGTCAATATGCTGTTCTTTCGAGTTTATTTAATTATCAGCATGAGCGCACGCATTAGGTTAAATAGTTGCTTTATGAATAAACTTAATAGCAAAAATACACAATACACGATTTCCCTGAAAAATCAAATTAATAATTTCAAAATTAGGCCAGAGAAAGTTCCTAGTTGAACTAACTTAATGTAAGAAGCATAAATTTATACATACAATTATTCAATTAACGGCTAAAGTAGTCAGAAGAGAAAAGATAAATGGAAATATTCTCCAAAAATCATACTTATCACCTATGAAAAATTGTTTAAAATGCAAAAACTATATTTATCCTTTAAATGTTTGCGCGATTGTGGGAGTCATACATTCATGCATAAGAAATAGTTACAACAAAAAATTACATATCATAAACGATTTTAATTATAACCACGATTTAAATATGATGAAGTATATGCTAACAGCGACCGAAACCACAGCAAAGAAGAATTATAAGTACTTCTTTCCGTCATTGTTTTATCTCGAGTTTTTATTCACCCGTTCTGAAGTTAAAAAGGGATCATTTTAGAAATCGAATTAATTACAGCACTAAAATATTTCATGCCTGTCCAAAATTCCACAAAGAGAAATAGGCGGAAATACCATTTTACCCACATAAAAACATATACCTCAAAACGGCAAATACGAATTATACGAAATATTTACCAGTGAACTCGGAAAAAAAACGATCAAACGAATGAAGAGCAAAAAAAACAACCATATCGTCGAAAAATAATTTAAAAAATTAGCCTTCCAATACACAGATGAACAAAGGGACACAAAAAAGCAAGCAGGTACACCAAATAGGAGCCAATGGTTTAGCACTTTAAAAACGCACGCATGCCCCAACGATGGAGCATACCAGTAGGAGACTGTGATGCCTTCCTCATCCGATTCCGGAATGAGAAATTCGCATAACGTGGTGAAGGATATCCAGAATAATGGGCTGTGTTTACTTTCAACAACAAAGAGCAGAGAGTGCAGGTGTGGTAATTAAAAAGGAGAAGAGAGGGCTGTGAATAAGCGCGCGAGCGGAAAGCCATGGAAAGAAGGGTGAACGAGAGACAATGGAAAGGAGGGTTAAAACCCGAAGAAAAGACACCATCACCAGTGCGGGCTCGGGAATACAGCTCTGCCTTCTTGGGTGTAATAAGGAACGTGGGAGGAACTTAGGGATCGGGTTATACCGAAAAAGGACGGTGGTATGGAAGAAAGGGGGACGAGACACTCAAGTGAATTAACCTTGGTGAGAGAATTCTGAGGATGGTATAGGAAGTGGGGGAGGAAGATGGAGAGTAGAGTGGAACCCATAGCTTGAGAAAAGAAAGTGACAATAAATAAGCGGAAGGGTCGATAACCGTGAGTAGGGGAGGTGGGCGGGTGAAATGGAATGACAAAAGAAGGAACAATACCGTCAAGTAAAACAATAAGGAAGGGAAGGCGGGTGAAGAAAATGTCAAATTGATAAATGATAAAGTAGGGTTAAATTAGGTCCACAAAGTGAATTCTAGAGTTTCTGTGAGAAATCTAATTTATATCCGGAGAATAGGAAGAAAATATTCACAATAATGGATGTAAATAAAGAAAGAAAGATTAAATTTATAGAAAGATTTCGTTAAGTATAGGAATTCAAGCACGAAAGCCATTAGTTCAATCAAATCACTATTAAAACTATGACTTTATATTTAGTACATAGGTGCATACGTAAAATGAAGCAATATACCAGTCATAGTAATGCCACATGCCTCTCTCATTATAGCACTAAATAAATCAGGCAAGAGGAAAACTCCCGAAATCTCACTTTTTTACCTAAGCATCCACAAGGGTCAGTATGAAAATTAAAACATTCCATTTCTACCAATCTCATCCATCCACATAGGTATTTTGAAATATCATCTCAAACTGACGTTTTTTTGTTTTTGCTATTATTATTCCTGAATTCATATGTTCCAAGCACAACTTTCTAATAGGAGGATAAAAAAATAAAAATCAAAAATACAAGGAGATGTACTTGGATTCTCGTACAGAGCAAGAACTAGATAAATGGTGTTTTCAGTATTTATCTAATTCAATGGAAAATTATTTGCAATGGAATTACCGTTTTAAAACAAGGAACTAAAAAACGAGATAAGAGAAACAAAAGAAGGAACCAATCAAAAAGATCAATGCGTGGAAAGGATGGGAAGGAGCAGCTACGCTTGGTGGAAAAAGCAAGAAGGTAAAATTTGGAGGGATGGAAGAAAGGAAGTGGAAAGGAGAGAAAGAAAGGGAGGGGAGGAGAGAGCTCATTGTTTACCGCGCACCAGCCGAGTAAATTCGGCCCTCCTGGTAGACAGCGCCATTCATTCTCCTCACCACCACCGGCGTCTCCTGGTACCTGTTGATTTAGCTAACGGACCGCAGAGGGCGACGGAGAGGTGTGTGTGTGTGCTGAGGGGTGTAGTTGGCGCAGCGGAGGCACGGAAGACAGCGAAAGGGGTGAGAGGGAGTGAGAATCGGTAGAGTTGCAGGTAGAAATAAATACAGAGAATGCGGAGGAAAGGGGGCGAGCGGAAGGGGGGCGGAGTTGCAGGTAGGAATCGGAGGGATGGGTGGACGCTGGCATGGAGAAAGCATAATGAAGAGTCGTCCCCTTGCCCAATGGGTCGCACTCACACCACCTCATCCACTGAGCCCTACTGACGCATGATTTTTCTCATGCCGAAGCGACTTCAAGCTGCCCCAATCATTGCGATAATGGTAGAGTGGGATTCCTTTTTGCCACGGACCGTGAGGTGTAATGCTGTGCTATTGGCAACGGTAATTACATCTTACGCAAAATTTACGTCTACAATAATATCACTTCCACACTTAAATAACAGATGAAAGAATTTGTATGTGCTTAATTCCGCGGTTTGCATTAGATATAATAAGCTCCAAGCGACTGGATCTGCTTGCATAAAAAATTTCTGACCCATAAAAAATGTCTCATTAAGTTGAAGACAGTTTGTCCAAAATTAACTATAGAACAGCATATTTCTCCGAGACATAAATCATGTCAACGACAGCACCTCTAATAATATTATATTTTAGTAATTGCATCTATCTTAGCCTGTATTGACGAACTTACGAAATGTTTGCATCTAGAAAGTAAATTGTTTATAACGTCAGTGGTTATTCGTTACAAAAGCAGGACCATTCTAAAATGAGTGACAAGCTGAGGGTTAAAGGGGGCGATAATTGGGCAATTATTGAACGATGCTAGTTTTTGCGATTAAAGAGAAACCAAACGTTTCATACATAGTTAAATATAAACACAAATTACATAAGTTTACATATATTTATATTTTTTTAAATTAGATTACTATGGTTCTTTACGATATTATACTTACAATTCGAAAAAGGAGACATTTTATTTTTATTTCCCAAACATCAACAAATCAATCAAATCTTAAATCACATAATATTAGGATACATGAACATAACTACTTATTGATCAAAGATAGAAAATGATAAACTGTTTAGTGTGGAAAATCACTAGTACATGCAGAAACAAAGATAAATTTGAGTTCTAAAGGTTTTTCTTCCAAAATAAAGATGTTTTAAATAAAACAAAAGTTGATCAACAAAGCACAGAATCCGAGAGTAAAAGCAAACATGTAATACTTATAAAACGTGAGAATGCTCCTCGACCGAATGAATATGTGAACTTTACACAGTGGAGATATTTAAAGAGCAAACAAGGTTGGGTCTGATATATGACCGGAAACTCGGGAGAAAAATATATTGATACGCTCCAAGAGATCATCGTAAATATTGACTCTCCCCGGGGTTGAATAATTCGTTTCCTGAAAAAACTTTGATTGAAATGACTCGAGCAGAGAAACAGAAAAGGGACACTGTTTGTATTAACTGTGAGAATGATTCCCATAGTATTTCGAAGGCGTTCTTCAGTGCTTGGAAAATTAAATTGAATGCTTTCGCAAAACACACGGAGAGAAAATTGAACTGGAATTCGTTTGGTACAAATATCACAGCTTTTACAATAACTACCACACAACTACCTTTTCAATGAATCAGAATAAAAATATTGGTGTACAATTGAAAACTTAATGTTAACTATGACGATAAATCATCTAAGGTAACACTGCTATGATTAATTTCGAGATTATTTCAAAATAACGGTAGTATTAATTTAATTCTTAAGGTGATTGGTAAGATATATTCAATTTCACCATTGATCATAAAGGCATATTTTTCAATGGTGGCTAGACCTAATTTAAATGAAGTAACTTAAATGTAATGACAAGGAGGATGTAATTCATGGCACGACTTCTGAGATAAGGCGTAAAGAAAAGATAGTAAAAAATCTATCGTATCGAGCGGAGTGTTCCTCATACAGATGGAGATAATAACATGAATAGAGATGAAAATTAGTGTTAGATATGATGACATAAGCTTAGTTATTGGAAAAAATTGATGGAGACAGAAACAGCATAAGAAGGAGATATGGTTAGAATAGGGAACTGATTATTATCATCATCTCTTCAAGGATTAGGTTATCTTTGAATCTGTTCCGGGACCCATTTCGCTCTTCCGACGATTATTCCGACGTCTTTCTTTCCTTCTGATTTATAATCCATTGCTGGAACTGATAGCTGCAGTTCGGCAGCAATGATTCCACCCCAAGTTCTAGTCCTATGTCTACATTTCCCCTTTTGTCTAGGATAGCATATCCTAGAGTGTTTCTCATGAACTTCATCTCTGCTGTCTGGATTTTCATTTTGTTTCTTTTAGTTCTAACTCTGGCTTCATCACTATACATTATTACCAGCACTTTATTACTGCATTAAAAAACTTCATCCTTGTTTCTATTCTATCTTATTCCTCAGGTGCCTATGCATTGTTGTTATGGAACTTACTATGGAAGAGTTATTTATTGGATGCGGAAGGCTTTGATGGAAGGAATATTGTTATGGAAAAAGGGGTGAAGGAGAGATGGATTACGAATTTTATACGGCATTAAGGAACATAGAAAGTATGACTAGATTACGACGAAAATACTGTTGGTCAAAAGGTGAGAGAGTGCTTCAGAGGATCATGAATGTATGTAATAGTTTCATATACCCTACAAGGATAACGAAGGAAGGAATATAAAACAAAGATAAGTGTGTTTCATCTTCATTTCGTTAAGTTTCATATATAGGTATACATATTAATGCTGGATAATAATACATAATTATGTAGTTATAAACCTTGCTAATGAACGGATTTCATAGTGTTTGAATACTTATTATTATTTTCATTTACATTATACTTTGTTTCTACGAGGTATTTCAAGGTAACATTCACAGGCGCATAAAATTCTGGTTTCAATACATGTGACTATTAACAGCAAAATAACATTGTGTGATGATATTATTTAGCATGGAATAATGGAAACATGTTTACAAAAATCTATAGCACACTCACCACACCGAAAACATTGGGACGAAAATATTTCTTCCATTGCAAATCTCATGAGCTACATCTCTCCCAGGTGGGTAAAATATAAATAAATTAATGAAGAGGAAATCTAGGGCCCTGGATTGCGTTCGAATTTGTCTTCCAAAATGGAGGGTAATAATTTCAGGAAGAAATTAGCAGTCTCAGGAAAGGGGAGGACGAACCGATTGCAAAGCCGTGGCGGGAGCGAGGAGTACAGATGGAGAGAGAGAGAGAGAGGGACGAATGGGAACAAAACGCAACTCTTTAGTTAGCCGCGAGATTGCGGGATTTCTCCGCGCCATCCCCTCCGCCCTCGCACCGACTCCTCCCCGTGAGACTGAGGCGGGAGTCCCACCCTCGACACCTTTTCATCTGGAGCACCAACCGACCCACCTTTTCTTTCCACTGCTCCGAGCGAGGACGGGTTGCCCCTTCCCGCCCCTCCCGAACCCCGACTCGCGCAAATAAATACGGACGTGGCAAAGAGGGGTCCGCAGGAGGTAGGGGAGGGTAGGGATGCAACGCGAGGTCCCCATATAGGTTTGAGTGGGGTGGATGTAATTGCGTTCCATGCCACTCTCTCTCTCTCTCTCTGGACAACCCCGCCCCCTCCACTCCTTCC
>LYUA01000007.1:499088-527133 GCA_002093875.1 Calopteryx splendens
CCCCCCCTACTAGTCACACCCAACACACAACCACTCCGCATCCCAATCCTTCTTTTCCGGGCGCAAATAGATAGTAAGGTGTTTTGTGTTCATGCTCGTATACGGGACTCTTTTATTATGTCCGGGTGGGGAGTGTTCGGGAGAGGAGATATTCCATGGGCAGAAGCCACGTGAGAGGATGGGAGAGAGGGCCCGCGCCTAAGGAATTAGAGAGGGCGGATAGCATTGAAGGTTAGGGGCTTGAGGGAGGAAAGATGGGTTGCCAGGGGTGATCGTGGAACGAGGATGGGGACGGTGGGTGGCTCGACGGGAAGAAGCGAGCTGTTGGGGGGGTGAGGAGGGGAAGGAGGCAAAAAATAAGAAGAGGGACACGACTGGGGGATGATGATCTAGGGAGGGGAGAGCACGGGAGACTGACGGAGGATCCAACGGTGTGCACTTCTGTCGTCCGTCGCCGCGGGAGTGATGGGGAGGATGGATGCGCTGGATCGGAAAGCCAAGCGTTTCTGAGATTGCGTCGGGGGATGTGGCGCATGGGTGGAAGAGAGATAAGGATGGCAAAAGTGTGAGAGCGTATATGCAGGATTTCTCTGCGAAGGGGGACGACGAAGAGGGACGACGACGAAGGGGGAAAGGATTTTAAACGGGGTTGGGGGGGGAGGAGGATCTGGGAATGGAGCGTTCTGGACGGGATTCTGGGGGGGGGCTTTGAGGGCTCCCTCCCCCAGAGTCTGTACGCTTATGTAAGAGGTGCACGTTGAGGAGCGACGCGCTTCAATCCGGCAGATTCACAAGTGTGGAGGTCTTCAGGGGAATTGCCGAAAGGAATTAGGATTCGGAAAAAAATATCTAAACCTTCCAAAACCGTTTTCTGGGCGAGGCAGATTCGTTCGGAGCGCGATCGTGTGCGATATATCGACCGCTTGGATTAAAATTAAACACAACGATCGACAGGATACGACTTACTACTAAAATATTTCAAATTTATCTACAGAAAAAAATGATAACCACCACCCAGCAATTTCGCGTAAAATATTTAAAAATCGTGGAAAATGATTCAAACGTTTTTTTTAAACCGAAGAAATTTTAACACCATTACTCCATAGCATTGGACAGAAAATTATTTAAGACAAATGAAGCTGAGTACATGGTTTTATCTTTCAATCTCGTTGTCGTTGTATGTTTTTGGTTTTTCTACACGTCCATGATATTGTAACATGCCTTCTCATGCAATTGGCAATAAACATGATTTATGAGAATCATTTAATCTTTTTTTTGTATCATATCGTATTTAAAAACAATCGGATCTCACAAAGGTTCATTGTAGATATCTCAAATTAACGCTAAATCAAGTGAAATGTAGACCACGAAGGAAATAAAGGAGTATAGCCTGCATAAACCAATCATTCTAAAGAAATAATAGTAATTAAGTAAGTATTAATTATTTATAAACATTTTGATAAAAAACGTAAATGCGCCATTAATATCAGTTAATAACGGGAAGAAATTTAAAAGAGAGGTCGCCAATTCTCGTCCAATTGCACATCTTGTGGTAACGGATTTCGTTTTGGTGACGCTGTTACGCTATACGATTATGTGTACAGGCCAGACGTCGATAGTGGTAACTGGAGCCAGCTAATCTTAACGGTATATCAGCGGAAAGACTGATTTTTGAGTCCGAACTATAAACACATCCTATATCGAAATTAAATATTCCTAAAAATATTGTTCAGTCTGTAATATTCCACGTATTGGTTCTTCGACAAATAATCCACATATGTCGAAGTGGACTGACAAGTGGACTGACTCTGGAGTGACGAAGTGGAAGTCAACAAATAGCAATCCACTATACTCGAATGGCATTAGGTATCTTACCTTTCTCAGAGGCTGGAATGTACGTCAACTTTTATGTATTTCAAGAAATTTGTAGAACTCACCTACAAAAGAAAAGAATAATAGATTAGTAAAATAGAATTAAAATATTCATAAATTTAAGAGTATCACAGCGATATAAGCAACCGGAATTTCTATAAATTCAGAGTTTAGAATATGTATGAAAAAATATGATATCCCTTTGTCCACAGGTTTTAACACACCAACTTTACTAGCATTCAATTACTTGAACACATAATGCTTATAGCTGAATTACAAAATTAATTAATAATTGGAATATAAAATGCAGAGTAGCTGAATTACCAAATAACAATTCTCGTAAAATTCATCTAGATTTATCCATAGATTATATTCAATAACGAATGCAAAAAGAAATCAGCATAGAACATAAAATGCTGAGCTAGAAAAATATGATACAAATGAATTATTAAAAATCTGAAAATGAAAGGAAATAGATATTGTTGTTTTCTTGTTATTTCCAACCCCAGCAGCTAGTATTATTTTCCCTGTCGACGAGGTGATAAAATGGCTATGAGAGAAAGCCGAACAAAACAAAGAAACCTTGGCGCTGAGTATCAGGGATGTTATTTCTATTTCCATAAAACAAACCAACACTCATGATAACCAATAAAATCAAATCACGCTATATTAAAATACGGGTTTTTCAGCATTGATTTTAACTTGAACATTAAAATGCTACAAAACAAACTTCATTAAATGGGAGGACTGAAACCAGGTCATCCTAATAAATTAAAGGATATTTGTTGCTAAAACAGTTAAGCTACAATCTAATACGCTTAAATGTATATTCATGAAATGCCTGACTGCAATTATTTATTTAAGACCCATAAAATTCATTTAAAACGATAACTCAAAAACATTTAATCAATAGAGTAATCAATGACAGATTCCGACGAAAAGATTCAACAAGGGACTATGAAGCAATAAACGTTGAGCGGTGAGGCAGGAGAGAACAAAGCGAATACATCTGGCGAGTTATTGACGGTGAGGCATCACACGAGTGGTAAAAATAAACCCAGAATGGTAGTCAATAATAGGCGCAGGAAAGTAGCAATCATTCCCTTGCGCAGCCGAAGCAGGCGAAGAAACGACTGCGCTATTGAAAGAAGGGTCATAAGAACAAATGCGAAAAAAGTCTATGGAAATGCTAAACGAAATTTAGAGCATATAGAAAACAAAAGGAGAAATTGAGAGAGAAAGAAGATCAATTTCCTCTGGGAAAAGCCGCCTAAGAAACCGAAGATAAGAGAAAGGAAGACGGGACAGAACGAGGACTAGAGGAGCTATCAGAGTGGGGAAGGGGTAAAACTGAGACAAAAGTCATTGAAAGAGAAACAATAATTTTCCAATTTGTGAAAAATATAGTAATAGTGCATATTTTTTACCAGGCTTAGGAAACCAGATAGCGTCTTAAGTTAACAAGTTAAACCTTGGCATTTAGCCCGAGAAATGGCCATTAACTCGAATTTAAATTTAGGTAAATAACCAAAGGTTCACGCATACACTTTGGTAGATAAACCGTCGGTCGAGGCATGAAAATACAAGCAATAATGAAACGAGAAGGAAAGAGTGTGGGAAGAATGTGAAATATTTGGAGTTGAGTGAAATCAATACCGATATAAGGGCATGAATAATCTGCCCTGATATTGAAAAGGGGGAGAAAAGAAACCACGGGAGTAAATGCAAAGGCACTGATGAAGAAGCAAATCAGAACAGGATTAACCTGAAAGGAAAAGGATTTTTTCAAATAATTGTTATACGTGTGCGTATGTATATGTGTGAGTTTGCGATGATGAATACACATGCATGTAGTTATACATAAACATTCGTTTGTGCACGTAAGGGCGCATGCGTGTGTACGCGTAAGGGCACACGAGGGAAAGAGCGGAGATGGGATGGGAGAAAAGGATGAATTTCACAGAGGGAGAGTGAAGATGCTGGTTTCAAGTGGGTGGCCATCCGGGCCACGTAGAGAAAGAGACGTGGAAAAAATAAATATGGACTGGAGGGAGGGAGGGAAATATTTTTCGACTCCTCTATTTTATGCGGCAGAATGGGAGATCCTTGGAGTGCTGAATTTGTAGAGAGCTTAGGAAGATGGCGAAGGGGGAGGCAGGATGGGGGAGGGGATGTGAGGGGTTAGGAGAAGTATGTATTGAGGGGCCGGGAAGGTGGTAGGGGGAGGAGATAGGCAGCGGGGTAGAGAGAGTGGGAACATGCCAAGGGTGGGCGGGAGGAGAGTGCTTTGGTCCAACTCGAGTGGAACGGGGGCAGATTGCGGAGGGTGGGTGGGGGATAAGCCTCTGGAGGATCGGGAATCGTTGGGGTAGAGGGAGGGGCGAGGAAGGAGGTTTTGGGAGGGGACCGGAGAACGTATGTGGAATCTGGGGAGAAGGGTGAAGTGAGATGCAAGAGGTGAGGGAAGTGGATGGGGCAGAAGGGAAAGAGAGAGAGAGATAAGAGGTGAGGATGAGTGCGGAAGGAGAGAATAGCAGAGGGGAGTTTGGTTCGAAATGGAGCGATAAAGGAGGAAATAGACTTGAAGTGAGGGAAGGAGAGGGTTGATGGGCAGGCAGACGTGTGGCTGGAGATGGAGATTGGAAAGGGGACTGCATTCCATGAATTGAAAAGTACACGGAGAATAATGACGGAGTAGTTGCGAAAATATAATGCCATTATCAGCCCGAAAATATTACTGAGTTAATCCAAGAATAGCAGAAGAAACTATTTCGTAATAACACAAAAATTCTCGTTGAGATCGAATTTCCCCATGTTCCACTTTTTTAAACTAATATCAAGAGTACTAATTAATTACGTAGATGGACAAATTACTAAAATTCAAAGAGAAAAATATATGCTACACGATAATTGAAGCATCATTTCTTCCAGTAATGAAATTCTAGTAAACAGGAAATTAATAAAAGCATTAAATTAACATAATGTATTGCTATAGATTCCCTAATTTTTAAGTTTAATTACGAACACAAAACATCCCGAATAGGCGCACGGTGTACAGCACATCTTTGAACTACGAGGAATGTGAAACGAAGGACGGTTGCGTTAAGAATTGCATAACCATTCCCATGGACTAATTTGGCATAGAAAATGAAAGTTCAATGTTGGTTAAGAAAACTATATGACTACAATAAAAAATATGGAAATGATTTAAAATATAACGAAATATAACTAGCCATATGGAGAAGGGATGGGGTCATGTTGACGATGATGGAAGCAGGAAGGGACCAGAAGACCAAAAGCGGGAAGCGGTTCAGACGGTGGGGCTTAGTGCTTGTCTGGGGAGGAGGGCAAGCATGGAGACAAGACGGGAGGATTGAGAGGAGGAGGAGCAAGGAAGCGGCTAAGCAGGAATGTGCGGCCGTCGGTAATGAATGCACTCGTAGAGCCAATGGAGGGAGGGCGTTTACTAGTATCTGAGGCGGGATCTCAAGACCTCCCTCTTCTTCCCTTTCACTCCCTCCCTTCACGTTTCCTCTCCGACTACGACTTAAAGAGAACTTCGAGTGCCTCAAAAACTCTCGAAACGTCTGGGCCTCCTTTTGCTCACCGAAAAAAAAACACTAAACGCACTTGTGTCAAACACCCACGGATGTCGTAATGTACTCCTTTATCTCGCTTTCCTTTCCAGCAGCCGACCAAAGTGAGGCATTCTTTTAAGTACTTGTAGAGATCCCCCCCGATTGTCTCTTCCGATTCCAGCGGCAGTTTCTTCAACCGTCACTACGATTTCCGTTTCTTAATTCCAAGGCTCCATGGCGATGCCCGAAAACCCAGCGCCATAGCCCGGAAAAAATTTTATTCACATCCCATTTTCTCCAATGCACTGAAAGTTGTAATTAGCTAGGATTCGTTAATTTTTGCCCCATCGACCCCATTCTAATATTCCTTCTCCCTCAGCTGCATGCTCGAGAAAATCAAGACGCCAAGCCACAATCATCTGGTCCCTTATCCTAAAAGAGAGATTCTCTAATTTTTTTCCACTAACTACACTACGCACTCTCCTCTACCTTTTCAGAGAAGGGGTTCTAATCTCTACTGAAATTAATATTCCGTTCCATTCCATCGTCATTTTTTTCCGCGATCCGTTGTGTTCAAAATGATGCTGCTCATCGTATTTCTCAATGGTTGTGAATGGTTTTTTAGCATAATATTTAGTATGAAACAAATTGTCGGTAATGCAAAATCGTGTATTATTTAAATCCCCAATTTACAAGTTATAAGATATTTCTTAATATGATGTACAGATTATGTGAAT
This sequence comes from Calopteryx splendens, assembly GCA_002093875.1. Taxonomy (NCBI): domain Eukaryota; kingdom Metazoa; phylum Arthropoda; class Insecta; order Odonata; family Calopterygidae; genus Calopteryx; species Calopteryx splendens. The sequence continues at coordinate 505,276 of LYUA01000007.1, forward strand.
ATGCTGGCATGAAAAATTTAACTTTGATCCGAATCTCATTCTGTGTGTAGTAGGCAAAACGACATGACAACTAAAAATGGATTAACGTTAAGTAAGATAATTTCAAGCCAATTGACGTCAGAGAAATAGGTTACGGAAATATTGTAGATATATGGACAATACCTCTATACAATCTAAACCAACGAGAATTTGGGGAGATTTGCAACTTCAATACATGATATTAGATTACTCATTAAATTTACAACTTCAATGAAGTGACAAGCAGAAAATTTGTAAAAATTTGGTGAGAATGAATTAAAATTTTGAATATCCCAAATACTAGATAGAATATTAATGCTTCTTGTACAGAAATATATAATATTCTCATGCGGTGAACGAGTGAAACACGAATAATATAATTTATTGATAAATATAGAGAAAGATAACACAGCAAGAAATGCACACGGGAGATGGAAAAATTCGATGAATTTAGAATAAATCTTACGGATAGAAGTTAAAACACACTTTCAAAGAAAAACCAGGAGAAAGACTAAATATTTCGAGGAATAACACCCATGTATGTAGTAGATATATTACGGAGGTCATCTTCGAAGACCATGAAGGTAATAGTAGAATTCACTTACCAAAAAGACTTTTTCATTTTATCATTTCCTAGATATAAAGGGTTACTATTCCAACTGTTACAAGGATATTTTCAGGGAAATGTCTGCTACTATATTGTGCCATTAAATCCTAAAGGAGCTAAATATTATAAAAAGATAGGGAAGGAATTTTGCGAGTGGGAAAGGTTGGAAAAAGTTTCTTATCAGAAGAACTCAAGGATACCATCACGAGGAATTACCGCGGAGCACATATTATCCGTTCCATGCTAAGAGAAAGTGAAGAGAGAAGTTGGGCCGCGAGGCACAGTTTCAAAGGATGTTCCAACTCGCATTCTTCGAATAGATTATCAATATTACGTAACTCTCCACAGTCACAACTTCCCCCATTATAGTACAATATGTATAATCCATAACCATTTAATTAGGATTCAGGTATGGCTAAAACTGTCAACCTTTTCGTTCATATGGGTTTCATAGGCGTCGCTGCTATTATTTCGTAACTTATCTAAACATTCTTAACAAATTGATTAGATTAGGAAACATGGTTTACATTTAAACACTGGAAATACTTCCATATACACTGGCCACCAGTTGAAAAAATCTTCGCCCTAATAAGTTTGAATCATTTTCCTGGAAAGTCTAAGCGTGATCGAATCGAGAGATCCAACGAATTCACCTATATTTTTCACGGAGTGAGACGAAAATGCTTCACGGTGATTACCTCATTCGCAAAATTCTTTTACGTCACAGCACTTCGGCGAATCTCCTTTTGCGCAGCAGTCAACCTGTTAAATGGCTGGTTGTTGGATGGAGGCAGAAGGGAAGAGAGGAGAGATCCGTAGAGACCGAAAGAGTACAATTGTCACCGCGGCTGGTGCTGTAAAAAAGTGCCAATTCAGAGGGAGGGGGGACAAAACGGATTGCGGAGTGGAAGAGGCCTTTGCACCTCAACAAGTCCTCCAATTCCCTTTCTCCCTGCGGCCTCCCTTGCGCTCCTGATTATTCCCAAACCAACCACCAATTCAAAGGTCTCAACGGAGCGAGGGAAAAAAACCCTCTGTGAAGGAGGGTGGGGGGGTGAGAAAGAATCCTGGAACCAAAAAAAATATATATCAAACACGTTCACGCACACTAGCGCACAGCGACACGAAAGCGTTGGTCCTTCATTAGGCATTTCTGTCTTCCTCTCATTAAACTTTACCCCCATTTCTCTCCAACCCTCAGCGTGCTACACGATTTTTTTTCCACTTCCCAACACCCTATCCACGTTACTACAATCCTCTGGCACTCCCAACCCTCTCTCTATACAAATTCCTTGAAAAAAATTATGAATAGAATTTACTAGGAAACCAAAGATTAATCACCAAGAGAATAATGATTGCATTATATTTTGCACGCTTAGAATTACCTTATCTCTCATCATAATAAGCTTTCGTCAATGTAATTAATTTAATAATATAGCTTGTTGACTTAAATGCTAAATGCACTTCGAAAATTTTTAGGTGGGAAAAATGGCGAACTTGGACACTTTTTCCAATGGAGGGGAAAACATTGGGACATATTTTCAGTATTAGATACATCTACTTATATATCTCAATCCCTTAAATACATCCAACGCACTCGCTTCATCGTCCAGCAGCTCTTTTTCACCTCTCTCTCATTTCCTTAATACCACCAACCTGATGCTTTTGCTCCGCTCTTCACCATTCGCTCCCTACCTAACTGAATTTCACCCTCTCGTTTCGCCATCCCTTTTCTTCCGGTTCCTCTCTCGCGCTCAGCGTGTTTCCCGCCGGCTTTGGCCATTCATTTATTTCTGGGATTTCTTTCACATCCCTCCCTCCCGCTCTCGCTCATTCGTCCCATTAATTCAACGACCTAAACAAATTCATTTCGACCAAATCCATGGGAGCACTCTGGATTTTTAAATTATCCTTATTAAGAATGTAGGTATGTTTATTGAAACAAAGGAAGTCTTTGGTCCCCCCGCGCTCTTATGCATATGAGTATAAGGATACGCCCACGGTAAGCTTAGGCGCGATCGGCCTACCCCTTGGATCCCCGTCGCGTCAGGGATTTGTAGCGATACTGGTCCGGATGTCAAATTCTCCAAAGCCTGAGTAAATTGGCAAAAAAGGGAGATTTAAAAAGGAGGAAAAACATTTGGAAATGAACCATGCCCCATCACATAAAATCAGAGGCTTTTGCCCAAATATTTGGAATAGATGAGAGGTAGCTGGAATAGTTGGGAGATATCCCTGGACAGGAAATACATTACCGAATGCGCTATTGTAAGACTGATTCACGGAAACATCTTTTTCTGTGAAATGCAGGAAATCGCTTCAGCTAAAAGAAATTTTTTTCTTCGGGAAAAAAATATATGCAATCATCACGCAGAAAAATCATTCATCAGTAATACATAGGTATTCCTAGTATTTTCAATAAGACTAAACTTAGTCGTGTTCTATATATCCCCAGTGTACAATGCACCATTACTATTCTCATACAAGATTATTTCCTTATCAATTTCACTCACAGGAGAATTTTTAAGAACAATTGGACGCTGAAAAACGTAAAACCTATCATTGAAAAGGCAAAGAGAGGGGAATAACCAGGTTAAGACAGCCAGTCTTTCTTAGACTTTGAAAGAACACCAAACGCACTGCGGAACTTAAAATGTAAAGATTCGACAATTTCGACTAGTTAGCGGCTAAATGATGACGTAAAGGACATTAGATATCCAAGTAATAATTCCATATCACTAAAATTACTTTCGACAAGCCTTTCGAATCCAATCTTGATACATTCCATTTCGGATTTTAACCGAATATTCTACGCCAAAGGTTTATCCGGTGAAAAAAGAAGAATTTAATGCCTGTAGATGAACTTATTCTTCACGGTGACCACATTCTCTTTTTTTTCGTTAGCTCACCCTCTCCCCATATCCTCAAGACTCGTTTACATCCACTTCATTCGCCTCTCTACTGCCCACTTCCGTCATGCCTTTCAGCTCATTCGCGTTTCTTTCCCGTTCTCTCCCTATCTCACCCTGTTCCAATCCTCATCACCGTCCAGGCCCCACCCCTCCATCCCCACCCCCCCGAGCATCCATTTCCCGCCCCACTTCCGTTGTTCCAGACAGACCACTCCCTCATTATCCGATTCCACTCACCTACTCGCGCGCACCCTCTTTACCTCTCCTTTTCTCCCTCACCGTCAATCGCTGCCCCCAATGATCCAAATCCTCACCCTGCCTCCGTTCCTTCCTCCCCGCACTCACACTCTGGACCCCCCTCCCCTCCATCCCCCATGATCTTCCCACCTCCTGTTTCCGTTGTCCACGCCAATGCTTCCCGCCCTTCCCACCAATCCCCCCATTATTTTCCCCTCCGGATCGGTCGACCGATGCCACCTCCACTGATACCCACCGACCCGACGTTCCCTTCCACCTCATTCTCAACACCATCACCACCTCATACATCGCTTGTCCTTCAAAAAAGTCCCGTCTTTCTCATTTACCGGAGCACATTCCATTACAGTCCCATCGGTTGCCATGGTTCTATTTCGCCGCACATCTGGGCCGAGGGTATTTGAATGACGTGTGGAGTGGACACAACGCATTCATTTACGGGGCCAGTGGCTTGTTTTTTTTCTTTTTTCTATTAATTTTGAATCGTTGATTGGTCGGCGTCAGCTGCGGCTACGACTGCTTAATTGTAATTTCAACAAAATGCTAATTAAGCGTAAACGCTGCGGAAGGTTTCGAGCAACTGATTCTCAAAAATATTTTAGATTCAATTAAAAGCATCCGCTCAATATTTGTGCAAACCGGGTAAAATTACAGGTATGTATCCCGTAATTAGATTTTAGTTATTCCTGTCATTGTTTTTAATTTTCAGTCTTTGATTAGAAGCCTTAGGTAACGTATTGCGTCCATCGCATAAACTGATTACCATGTTGGAAAACTGTTTGCTCACGGTAGAGTACTGACAAAAATTCTCTAATGAATTATGCATAAGCGTTACCCTAACTTGAGTATAGAAAAATGTATTCACTTATGCATGTTGGTGGAAATTCGTGAATGAAAATGAGCCGGACAAACCCCACGAATTAGCAGAATTGTTAATTACCCGATTACAGTAGATGCTCTCGCCATTCTCATTGGATCTCAAAGTTTAAAGCCAGTGTAGATATACCTATTATGAGAGGCCTGAAAAATCGAAATCGATAATATATCGTTGATATCTTTCGATTCTCGAAAGATATCAACGATATGAAATATGACATGGTTCTAAAAAGAATAACATTCTCTGGAGCAATAAACCTTCCATTACATTTAAATAGTTTTAGGTAGTACCACAGAGACGCGGTAACCTAGAGGGTAGAGCGTTCGGTACTGACGGTTGGCCTGGGTTCAAATCCTGATGACATTGGGCACCCTCGGATTTACCGAAACCTTTGCGATTTTCGGGGATCATTTCATCGTGGGAAGCAATTATTAGTAATCCCTTCCTACCTAGTAATGAATCATATGCTTTCTAATTAAACCCATTCAACACGAAATTGATGTCGAAAATAAACAAATACAAGGACAACGCCGGAAGTGGAAACAAGGGCAAAACGTGTACATCATCATTATGGCGTCTAAATTAGGCCCTTTGTTCACACTAATGCCTCCGTTAGCAGACACAAATTCCGGCAATTAATTTTACAATTTCCTCATATTATATAGCACCTTATACGAAGGCTTTGTCGAGTACAAGCAAAAAGATCAACATATAGGTAAGCAGTATTTCACGCACGTCAAAAGTGTGCTGACAGCGTAAGCAGCCCTCCTTAATAAAGAGTTTTGCTTCGGAAATTTCGTAGCGAGACTAAAATAAAATGCGGAGAAATTGTGATCCTCTTTAGGGACGATTGCATTTTTTCGGTTTCACGATCCTCATAGGCAAGAAGAAACTTCCTTAAAACTCAATCACTTTATAGCCTAATCAAATACTGACATTGAGGCAACTCGTATGCAGCTAAAAACTCTCTCAGGCGCCAATATAACTTTTGGTAGCAGGATATATTCACCCGAGGTGTAATGAATTTCTATGGGCGAAATCCTAGCGGAATAATGGGAAAGAACGCATGGTGTCTGAGGGAATGTTTGTGGGGGTTGACCGGCGGAGGCGGCGCTTGAGAAAATGGAAGGGTTGGGTGGTTGAAAAGGTTGGCCCGTCAAATAATCTCTTTGGAGCCACTCTTTATGGAGAGAGCAATCCAAGGTCCATGGCTGAACGGAAGACGACAGGGCATTGAAAGCCAGTCGCGGGAGACCACCCGGGGTATATTGTGAGGCGGGGATTGTGTGAGCAACGCGCGGCCATACGCGGGGGAATGCGGGAGGAAAATGAATAGGGGAGCGAGAAACCGGGAATTTATACAAGAAGGGGAGGGAAGGAGAACAGGGAAGAGAAAGAAAGAGGACAGAGTACGGACATGAGTGCGACGAGAAGAAATAGGAGATTATGAGATGATGATATAAAAGGGAGAGGTTCATTTCCATTGCTAGCCATTGCATTTTGATCAAGGACTAACCGAATGTGACCGTTGTTTTTCAATAGTTCGATTTCAATTCCTGATAAATAAGGTTTCATCGAGAACATTATGTGATTTTATATCGTGCACATCCGATAGGAGAAAAATGAATTGCACAAGTTGTATTTAAGTGAATGCTTCATGTCAAATATTGCTTTATCAATAACTACAACAGTTTTTATAGTGAGCATCACTAATTTCGTCTATACAGACTAGAAATTCTCGCAAACAGAAAAACTATCATCCCTGATTGGTCGTACTGGGTTTTCACTACTTGCCTAGTAAAAAAAGTCACATTGTATTTTGAACGAAAGTAAATACGTATTCACATGGAAATACCAAAAAGCAAATAAATTAGCCATTCTCGCTAGGGATTTTATTCATCACAAAACCTTCTCTTCTACTAGTTTAATTTTGACTTCATTCCCTTTTTCAATGCACTATGTAAATTAGCAACAAGCGCATAATTTTAATTGTAAAATAAGGGGATAAAATGATGAATTACCAAACCCATCAGCAGACTTTAGCAATAATACTCATAAACTGCATACAAGATATCGAGTGTGCAATTTGAAATAAAACCTACATAACTATTCACAAATAATTGATTCCGTGATGAATAAAAAAAACTTTATTGCCTTGCAACATTCATTTATCACAGAATGTTCACAAGTTAATTAATCCATAAATGAATAGATGAATTTAAGGTATCCATTGTGGAAGGAATAATGTCATATACGTCAGTATTTTTTTTATGAAAGAATATGCAAAATAACATACAAGATTAGTCCACAACAACCTTCGTCGTGAAACTACTTCTCTGTTGCCATCATCCAATAATAACCTTTTGGAAGTTGACTCGGCCTGCGGCAGTAGAAGCGGGGTGGTGGGGGAGGTTGGATGAAGGGAGGGAGGAACATGGCGATCGCGCGTGTAATGACGGTTGCCACGGGGGATTCGACGCCGTGGGAGCGACTGCCATCGGCTGTCATTACGAGAGAACACCCTCTACACATCGAGAAGGCATCAGAAGCGCCGAAATAGACAATGGGACGGAATAACACGCTATGTTTTCGAAAACGACAGCAAAACAATTTCTCCGAGTCAAAAGCCCGATGTTCCCCGAAACCGCAAACACGGCCTTAGATGTTGCCGGAAGAAAACACGGCAGCGACATGCCGAATAATCACTATTTTTTCAGCGAACGACGCCAGTTGCTGATTCTTGTTGGAATTATATTGAATAAAGGATGCCTGTAAGCTTGAGTGTTAAATTGAATTAGCATAAATAGAGCATAAATAATAATTAAGCAGCTATAAGCCAGTAGGTAAGAATAAATAAATACATCCAACAGCGTGTAACAGGTTCATGTATACTCGATATATTCGATTATAATCAAGGTTAGGAATCCTTTTTATACAATATAAAACTAGCAACCATTTTGGATCAAAGATTTATTCAAACAAATATTGAAAGACAAATGGCCTAAGTACTTAATTTACGAAAGTCCTTAAGCACAATTGATAGGAAGATTGTTACTGAAACACGATGAGTAGGCAATCTAATCATTAATACACAACGTGAATTAGTAATGTTAAACAAATTAAACGACTTTTTGAGAGTCTCAAGCAAATATATAATTCGTAATTGACGTGATAACAGTTTTAAATGCAAGTTAAATTTCTTTGTGTAAGGTTTTTCATGGAATCCCGATAAAATAGATCTCTTAACAGACCCGCCACTATAACCATAAAAGATAATCACTTACTTACTCACTTACACTCAGTAATCATGTAGATCTAAAGTACATAGGTAGAGAGTTCTTAACCATTACAATCGCCTTCGAACACGTACAAATTCACCTCAAACCTATCACACACGATCAATCCAAAATGTTTGAAGGCGTCACGACGGAATTCATTCACTGCCGCATGAATGTCGAGCGGCGGGTCTTCAACGGAGCCCTTCCTTTTGTAAGCTATCTTCCGAACATATGGATCTCGTTAAGAATGACGCTGCCACCGAGTGTTTTCTTACTCTCTCCCACCCCTCTGCAAGAAAGAACACTTGATGAACCAAGTCGAAGGCACACGACCAAAGTGCCTCAGAGAAAAAAAATATGGAAGGGCTCCTTGAAAACCATCAAGAGTCTTCCTCAGGCGCGTCACTCACTTAATATTTATATCACTTGTTGGAAAGTCAACGGGCAGTGAATTCTTTGAATTAGTCCCTTTCACCATATTAACTTTCTCCCAGCAGCATCACTATAGATTCAAAACTTCCCTTAAGCACCATTACTAAAAGTACGTAACCTACTCCAAAGATTTATTTCTTTTAAATTAATGGTATTGGTCCAACTTCGTATCATGTAAACTTAAATTTATTAAAAAACTTTTCGATTTCAAAATGGTCAAAATTAAACTTATGGATGTTTAAATAATTAATAAGATTACAGCTTAAAAAAGGGAATATAAAGAATAGCTAATATCTGATAACTGTTATCTAATAAATATTTTGAAGTTCGAAACTGAATAGCATTTTTTAGTCTGGTAGGTATTTCAAAAGTCAAGGTTTACCGTTTTGAAACCCTCCCATTGTTTTCTCTATCTAATTTCCTTTCTGGAAATGTAAAAGTCAAATTCCAATTAAAGGACAGCTTTTATTCAGCTCTGGGTTTTATAGCAGGCACTATATATATTTCAGCAGTTAAATAACATTGAATTTATCACTAGACAAAGTCTAAAAAAAGAGATTGATAAATGAAAAAATGAAGAATTCTTGTTTCATCTAATATTAGTCGTGATAAAAACCCATTGAGTGATGCTGTACGATATATTAAGCTAATGGAAATTCCTCACCTTCATGGTTAATTTATCTTAATCCTATACATACACAACAAATAATATACCTAAGATTCAATATTCAACCTATTCGAACCTAGTCATTTAACACTCTTTTACCTTATAATAAAATGCCATCACAAATTGGATGGAATTTAAGAGCACGATGCATCGCATCAGTACACCTCTGAAAAATAAATATTCTCCTAGACAAATACGATGCTACGGGAATTCAGTTTCACCGAAAACTCAGTGATCCGTAAATAACACGATATCAGTTTTCGGAAGCTATGCCTGGTGGCGAGGGCGAACAATAATTCATCGGAGCAGAACTGCGACACTTTCGACACTCGGGAGATGGTGGACTGGCTTGGGGTAAAGGAGAGAGGGATGAATTAAGGCATTCAGCTTCCTTTCTCCTTCGACGCTGATTCAAAACGACTCTTTCCCTCCCTCTCCAGCCGCCCAAATCCTTCTCAGGAGCCACATTCGACTGCGCCTCTGCCCACCTATCTAACAACAAACCACCATCGGCTTCGGTCAAGCACTTCACCCTCATTGCCGACACCACTCCATCGCATTACTCCCGATCCGCTTCCGCATGCTCCATCCCTCGGAACATTTCTTTTCATGTCCGTCTCATTCTCCTCTTCACGCAGGAAATCCTCCCCTCGAGCACTTACTCCTATCCCCTGCTACCCCTTACCTACACCTTTTCCCTAATTTCATAGGCCGATTCTTTTTTCTCCTGGTCTTCACTTCTGCTCCCCTTGCTGTTCCTCTGCCAATGAGCAACAAGCATCTCCCAAAGTTCAACAAAGGTAATATTATGTAAATCTTACAGTCGAGTTATTGAGGTACACGGTGAATATTTAAACACCAGCAAATTATCAAGTGTCGTTTTCTTGCCTTCTGCATTTATGCCGCAGGGAAATGGCTTATATGAACGGTACAACACCTTTCACTGGAAAGAAAATAAGCCCTAAATAGGTTAATGAAAACCATTATCGATTTAACAAGAGGAAATAGAATAAATTAAAATTGAAACGAGTTGAATCCAATGCATTTCACCGATGATACGGTCATATACCCAGATATATCAAAGAATCCAAACAGGATGAGGTCATTTCCGGCGATCTCAACAATATAAGTCCTTCGGTGTCAGGAGTAGGGTCTCAAATAAAATATGAAAAAATAGAGAGTAATGACTTTCTAGGAAAAGAAATCCATACAGCATTGACCCTATAGACTCGGAGGGGTAAACATACCTATTTATATTGGATTAAATAAACATTTAAAGTTCCCTTGCCGTCGGACCGGGGAAAACAAGTTAGGAACATTCGTGGCGATGAGTAAATGGAACTTGACCATTTAAAACGAATATTGGAATGAAAAATATATGCAGATGTGGTGTTATTTCGCTTTAGTTAATCCCCACTTTAAAAACGCGTCGAGAATTTGGAACGCTGAAAAAGTGAAATTAACGCGAAATTTGACAAGATAGAGTGAAAAGCTGTTCGTTTATTGAAAAATCATTATGAATGAAAAGAAAGCGACCCATTATTACTGCATATCCTGGGTTGGAAGTCATTGTTGGCAAAAAGATCACATGACTGGTGTAGTAACATCTCCTGCCAGATATTCCCGTGGAGACATGTAGGATAAGATGTAGATTTTACTAAAGTAAATACATACATAGATGACGTTTCCAATAAACCTTTCATCTAGATTTCCGTAAATGGCTTGGCTATTGTAAAAATATGCTTTTTACATTCTAAATAATGCTGTGAAAACGAAAAAAAATCTACTTGAGACTACCTAATTAGTAGGCATAAACATAAATTGAATAAATGAGAAATCTAAATAATAATAAGCTAAAAGAAGCCCTTGTAAGTATTTTTATATTTTTGATGGAAAGAAATTGAAGAATACTCATCTCCTGGCCAATATTTAGTAGTTTGTTTTTAATCTAAAAACACCATCAAATTATTTTTGTCGCATGAATCGTCAACTTCCACTTATTTTATACTCTCTTCTTCAATGCTTGGCATTTCGAGCCGTCTTTCCCTCAGTCTTCTCATTTCCACCTCTTCACCCCCTCCAATCCATTTTCAAGTGATCTAAACTCTTCCACGAAAAGCCATCTCAACCGAACAGACCAGGAAACACCCACCTCCTGCCTAATGCATACCCTTCGCGTATCTGGTGCCCTGAACCTTGTCCTCTCTTCTCACCACCCCGCTTCAAGCCGGTTTGTTCCCCCCGGCGGCAAATTTTCCCGTACGCCTCCTCAAACATTCCATCTCATTATGCTCGCTCATTATAATCTTCCACGCAGTGCTCAGAGCTTCATGACGAGTCGACGGAAAAACTTTGCGTCAAAAACTCGCCCAAGTCCACACTTTTTCATTCTCCCCCACCTCATCACCTTTATTCGATTCCTGTTCCCGCCTCTTTTATCTTTTTTCTCTCCCCACCTATTTTCTTTTCATTTCACAATGCTGCCACGCATTCTTACGACTAAAAATTTGTCTCTCTTATATTGGCCAAGTCCATGAAAAAAATGAGGCATCACAGCATCTGCTTCATTGGGGTGTGGTCAAACATTTTGTTATAAAAAGTGAACTCACACGTCAGAGACAAGTGATTAGCACTACCAGTGATTATTTTTGGCATTAAAAAAATTAAAAATCAGATCAGATGCATCTTCAAATAATTTAATAGCATATTTCATCCCTGAAAACTTTTTGAACAATGAAAACTTATCAAAATGCACATTTCCTTAAATATACAAGGCAAGTTTAAAAAGGTTCGAAATTGATTCACCCAAAAGTATTTTGAATTAATACGATAAGAGTACTAGACTGCCTCAGCAAAACTTACATTAGTGGGGGCAAAGGTTTTTATTTTATCTAAAAAAACCTCAGAAGTAACCCCATATTTTAATAATCCACACGTAGTACACGATTTTTTCTGGAAATAAGAGATCCCATTAGACATTTTGCTTCTATTTCCACCAAGACGGAAATAAGAATCTCCTAGGCAGTTGGCGCATTTTTTCCCAGATAAAATAATTTTTAAAATCCTTTTAACATAAACACCTCGGTTGGTCTGGACCCTATGCATTATACTATAAATGGCATTAAAAAAGACGTAAGAGCAAGCTTAGGTTGGAAACGCTTGAATCGCGCCGCTCGGAGAGTACCATCGCGAAGGCTCGGTAACGCACAAAAAGTCAATTCCGCAGGCCGGACGTTTTCCGCTAAATTGAGTTCTTCTCTATCCGAAAGCGAGGGCTTCTGTAGGACTGGATGCTCTCTTTCCTCTCTCATTTCTCATTCCCCCCCCCCGCCGTTCCCTGCGCCCCATCCCCCCTTCCAACCTTTACGCGCACATCGCTTTGCCACCGCTCACTCCCCCCCCCCCTGAATATTCCTCCGTCGAATGAAATTCCTGGCGGGAGTAGAAAAATAAAATTTTTCCAAAAAATCTTCCTCGCTTCGACCACCTCGCACACCCTCCCCCCCCCACTCTTTTCCCGTTTCCCCTCTCCGCTGTTAATCCGGAGCCACTTGAATAATTCATCACGCACAGACTCCCGCGCCCAGACCAACCCCATGTGACCGGGAACGGTGGTGCATCTGGGATTCAACCCTCTCTCACGCTCCGAAATCCGTCTCCCCTTTAAATGCACTTCCGCGTCCCCGGTCCCGCCTCGCACCCAATCTTTAACCTCGTTAATCCAGTGCCCATCGAACGTGCCGAAATCCGGGATACCCCCTCCGACACCAACCCCAGTCAAAACTCGCCCTCCTTTCTCACTGATTTTCGAATCGCTGCCATGCGAAGAAAACATAGAATAATATCCCCGAGCCTAGCTCCCAATTCCGCGGGAACATTTGCATTGATATGGGATCCACGAGATTGCATGTGTATATCATGCATGGTGATGAGGCGGGTTCGGCCAGGGCGAAAAATGCACGCGTTTTCCACCCGGTTGCGGATCACGTTGGTAAGCTACACCTTGCATCAAATAGCCAATTTTGTTATATTCCGGGAATTATAATGCGCGGAATATCAAAAATAGCACTATACAGTGAACTGGAGCCTGTTAAAGCTTCGGACATGCATAAGGGATATGCATAGCATAGAAAATTATGCCTTTAATACAATCATATACGATTTAAAAACCTTGTCTTACACATGGAATTCAGTCAATCAGTCTGGCTTCCTTGCAAACAAAGCAAGGAAGAGTAATTAAAAATTGAGGTTTTAAGAAAATTCCAAAAAATGAAAGTTACTAGTCGACTTTACAAAATAGTGAAATTTCCTGTCGCTTCTGTACGATAGTATGACACAATATTGAAAATTAGTTTGTGGTAAATACTCCACTACGCGTGTAGTAGCTCTTGAAGAGATACAAATAATCAGGCGAAACGGAATATTTATGGAGCACATTTGACAACGAAGCATTGCAACGTATTTTTTCAGGTAGTATGATATGATAGTCTACCACGCAGAGATAGGTTTTGCACGTTCTCTACTCGAAGGGACTCTAAGTGTTCCAAATTGATTTTGAAATCGTTATAAATAATGAAAAAATTTATAAATAATTTTTATCCTATACTATTATTTACACTCATATTCCTGAAAGCATAGCCTACATTCGCACCTTAACTAAAATTAATCTAACTTATTTTTTACATCTGTCTTCACCATCACATCTAAATAGCCTGCAATCCACATTAAATGAATATTAAATATAATTTAAATATATATTTCATCCTTTTTCCTCAAAGATCAAGACGGTATATGAACTGTACAACGCTACGCCCTATTTTAGGTAAGATCTAAATATTTTCTCTTTTCGTCGTTATTTCGAGTCCCTGGCTTCCCTCATTCTCAATTCTCTCATTTTTGCTCTGTTTCCGATGAAAAATCCCAAATACTAATTCCTTAATCACCCTCTTTACTTGGGCCCACACGCAAACTGTTCCACCTGCTCGAAAAAGCAAGGTCCGACTTATATTCTTAACATACATGTCGCGGGACAACTAATATTGCGGCAAAATGAAATAATCTATAATATTCATCGAAAATTTATGAAAATAGTAACTTTTTATCGGTGCCTGTGATCTGCAGGCAATCCAGATATCACTATTTGTATTGGCAACCGAGAATGTTTCACTTTTTACGAGATTCTACTTCAAAATTAACTTTTATCCAATCCGACCAGTGGTCACGCATAAACGTCCAAAGAAACGACTTACAGCCCGCAGTAAATTTAAAGACGCACGGGGACCGAACCTAAAGGTCGCCTTTACAAGTTCAGTGCGCATAACGCTCTTTTTTATGCGCTTGCTCGTTTTTACGAGTCCTCGGGAGTGCGCCCACGTTGTCCGCGTCGCGGAGTGGAGGGAATCAGGTCGAGCGCGCAGAGCCTCGCGATGAGGAAGGCGGGCGGTGACCGCCCACGAGCCTTTCTTAGCCTTTTATTTCTGGACAGCCTTGCGCGGTTGGACAGACATACACTTTAACCACAATCCTCTCGGTTCATACTTCATCAAAATAACGATAATCAGATAGGGAAACCACGGAAGAGGATCAACCCTTTTGCCATTACGCCTTGACAATAAGAAGCGTAAATTACGATTTCCATAGCATGCGCAGGGATGTATTTTATGATCCTGTGATTGGCGTAAAGCCTTGTGAGACGGTGCCGTCCTGGGGAGGTGTTCCACTACGATAGTACGCACTTTTATTTCGAGTTTGTGTACAGGCCAAAGTTAATAAACAAATGACGGTAGCCAAGGAACATTCCTTTCATATGAGACAACAGTTAAGACCATAATCACAAGGTATAAATTTACGAAAATTTTAATTATTTCATTCTCGAATATGGAAATTGCTGCATAAATAATTCCCCATGAGGAAGAGTTTGTACTATTTACAGAAAAATTGGGCACATATATCATTATTATGCAACAAAAATTTATTATTGTAATTTGTAAACCAAAATTATTTATTGTATACAAGAGCGGGAAACATAGGCCCGTAACACATTTAGGAAATCCTAGCGCCAGTAGCAAGACCATCAAAATAATCTTTGATCGTCGAGTTTTGTACGAGATACTCTTTTAAATTCACAGTTTAGTTGGAATCTCATTTATTTTAGGTGAAAGCATCATATGAAGTATCCCAGAGTAAATTTTTTACACACACAAATACTTTCTCAGGGTGAAAGCATTATTAGATCAATGAGGATAATATAGCTCTGACGCTTGGGTAACATCATGGGTAAAACATTCGTGAATCTTCAATGCCTTATTTTTTTGCTTAAGAAAGAAATCATAAAATTAAAGGAAATTTAATTACTACCCAGTAACTAAAGGATTAAATAAAAAATAAACAGAGAGGCGATAGAAGTTACGAATAAAAAAAACTCATCAACGCGATATTTAGGTTTTCGCTGAGAGTTACAAATGGAAGAGAAGTTTAAGATTTGCCGCGAAGTTGCTTTAAGAGAAAATTTATTATGGCATAATGGAGTAATTGGCATTACACTGTGAAGATGTGTTCGAAATAATTAGCGAATACCAAAGCAAAAACACGTCTCCAGTTAAAGTATATTAGGAAATGGAAGTCCGAATGGCAAGAAGAAAATATATTGCGAGACATGTACGCCAGGGAAATGGATGACGCCATGTAAAACATTAGGACGAGGCGGCGCAAGAGTAGGAGGAGGCTATGGACAAGGAATCGAGAGGGTGGAGAAAATCTGGAGAGTGTGCAAGAAAAAACAAGGAGGAAAGTCACCCGCCCACTCCCCTCCATTAGCGATTATTCTGGTCGGTGGAATCGCCAGGGAGGATAGTAGGTACTACTCTTCCTCCCTCTTCCACCCCCACTCCCCCTTCCATCCATTCACCCCGGCCATCCGTTATGGGTGACTTTCACTTTCGACTACTGCTCCCACTGCTCTCCAGACATATCCATAGTTGCCAGGCAAAAAAAGTAGCTGTCCCAGTAGAAAACATATTTAGCCAATGTGGATGAAATGAAGAAACATTTTAAAAATAAGTTAATGAATTAATTATCATTACAAGTTCGAAACGCCAAGAGGAGGATTCCTACCAGAAGTTTCCCTTGCAACCTAAGAGGCGATAATGATCCGAGGCAATTTGGCATGCAGACCCGGGTGAAAGGAAGAATCTTGAGCACTCAAAGAAATTGGCAATTTTCTTAAAACGGTACGAAACGATTCCATCTCTTGCCGTTTTCCTGATTTTTGTAGAGCCCACTCTGGAAGATATCAAGTTTCGCGCCTCCGACGGTAAAGAATATTTATGCGTAAGGGAATGAATGGAATGGAAAGACGTTACGTTACAGCAGTTAATCACCTTACGGGATGAGCATATGCTCGGTGTTTCTTAAGATCCCTAGTCTTTTGTAAAAAAAATAACGAACGGCAGCAGTGAGAATGTGATTTTAAGAATGAATAGTAATATCCCGCAAATTTTAAAAGTTTTTTCCTCATTGAAAAATTTCGCCCAAATTTTACAGAAATGGTCTCTCTATCTATCTCTATATGGGGCTGTCAGTATGGTTGCCAAATATTTTAAAAATTCCAAGATATAATAGACTGCTTGTCCATATGCATGAGTTATAACTCATCAATAATTAATAGCAGGAGCTTCAAATTTTAAAAATAACTATGGGTTTACCATCCAAATGGTTTTGCAAAAAAAATATGTTGATTTACGGTTCGACTCCATGAGACAATTTTCGCTCCTCGTTTATCACGATTTAATGTGGGCATGCGATTTTTATCTACATAAAACTTGAGAAAGGTTATCTAAATTTTTGCATAAATAAGTATTGCATGCAATATTTGCTTGTTTTAAATTGAATACATTAGGTTCTGTTAGTAATATCAGCACTTAAAATCGTAAAACTCAGGAAGAAAACTTTCCGAGCGAAGACAGGCGTTTTTGTCACCACACCTTAATAATACTTTCTTTCATTCCTCGAATATAATAATAAACAAGAGTGTACCTAACATACAGAAGAATTATTCAAAATCACTCTCATACTCTTCAACTGAACTTTGCTCCTGTTATCGTGCGCCTTATACCAAGCAGTGCGCATTGCTCCCACCGTTCATTACGCCCCCAAAAGAGAGCCAACTGCTGACAATAGCAATAGTAATTACTACTGGTGATTTATAACAAGAGTTATGATATAACTCCACTATGCTCTAGTAAGCTTGGCGGCGGCATATTGAGGAACGACTTCTGTCACGGTTGAGAGCGTAACAACTAAATAAACAAAGCAGTCACGACATGGTAAGAAAAAAAGGTGGAAAAAATGGTGAAAGCTGGAAAGCGAAGGAAGGTCAAAGGGGAGGAGTCAGAAAAAAATCAAGGATGGGAGGCATCTTCCTCGATGCCTCTTTTTTCACCCTCCGCGTCCCTCATCCCACGTCCCCAGTGAAGGCTTCCATTCCACAGCATTTGAAAGGAATGGAGACGAGAAGAGGGCGCTATTGCGAGCGGAGAAAAGCAAAGAAGTCCCTCTCCTTCCTTCAGTAGCAGCTAAACCAATATATTACAAAGTGCATTCAACGTCGCACGAGACGCCATAGACGGCATTGGGACTATTTTTACTCACACTATTGAACCGGTAAAACTATTAACCTGGCAGGATATTAAGTGGTTTTAATGACTGTACACCATACGATACTAGCATTTTTTTAAAATGGCATAAGGCATATCCCGCCATCGGAACCGACTACGATGACAGATCATTAGACAAGATTTTAGAGAGTGAATAAAGGTTGATGTAACCCGAATTCTGCATCATATGAAAAAATATGAACAGGATATGAAACTTACGAGAGCACCACGGAAGAAATTACCCATGATGGAGTTAAGGTGACAATCAAAATTAAGGCAATGAAATCGAAATTATACGGAAAACTTGAGTTATTAAGGCATTCGATTTGAGGATATGCTCCTTTCAAAAATCATTGGGGAGAATAATTACAAGTAATTTACATTACGGAAGTTAGTTTTCATATATTAGCCAAATATTAGCCAAATTATCAAATACCTATCATATATTTATGAATTATCACTATTAGCCAAATTATCTATGCTAAATATCATATAAATATAATAGCCAAATTAACAAACGCCAAAAAGCCAAAATGTATTCCATAAAATGGTAACTTAAGGGCAGGTACATTACCCATAATTACATATTATAGCATATTGCGTCGTAAAAAAGGTTGCATACACCTTTATATTAATCTTAATATTTAAGTTAACAGCCATCATTTTCTGGAATTAATTTTCAATTCCAAGGACAAATCATAACTGCATCTTAGGAAAAAGTTTCTTAAGTGCAATGACGGGAGTGAATATCAATAGGTGGGCGCTAGCATCATTCCTTTCATCGCTTCCTCCGATAAAAACCCTCGGAATTTTTAAAGCTCCCCTCGGGGGACGAAGAATAAGTCTTCAACATAAAAATCCTTTAACGATCACGGTTTGATCCACCATCGTACCGATGGCCGCGTGATTAAATAAAAAGACAAGAGAGGACATTAGTCAAGAGGGAAAGAATAAGAGGGACGTGATTTTAATCGCTCCAGCGTCTAAATGAAAAGGGAAAAAATGGCTCAAAAAGGGTGCCGAGGAAGGGGTCGACGAAAACACGGCATTTGAGAGAGAGAGTGGGCGTGACTCATGGGGGGGAGGACGATGGCAGAAAGGAGGGGGAGAGAGTGTAGTGAAGGATTGCGTGGGAGGGGTTAAAGTGGGGAGGACGACGCGGAAGAGAACGGAAGGAGAGGATGAGACGGCAGGGTAAGAGGTGGTACGGGAGACGTCGCCGAGGAGGGAATAAAAGAATCTTACGCAGCAAAAGGATGGGGAGGGGGGGGGAGGGCAGCAAGGGAGGGAAAGGAAAGAATTGGGAGTGTCAGGAGATGCCTTAGGTTGATGAGGACATTGAAGTGGGTTTGAGAGGGATAGATCGGCTGTGTAGGGGATTTGGAAACGGGGGAGAGGGGAGCGAGAAGAAGATAGAGAGGGGCCAAATGAGTAAATCTGGAGGGATGGGCTAGCCTCGAGTCCCGCAGGAAGAGTGCGGGGGAATAGAAATGGAATAAGGAGGAGGCTAGAAATCACGGGAGGAGTGGTTATACAGAAAAGGGGAAAGAAAGAATTAGCGTGGTAAAATGCAAGGAAAGTTGATAAAAAGACAATTAAAAGGAATGACGGAAAGTTGAAACCAATACTTCGCTCATACGGTTAACTGATAATTTTATTTTTTCAAATTAACAACTGCGATCCTTTCAGTCATCATTTCGAATGTCAACAGTGTAATTCTTAACTAATTTCTTCCCTCATTCCGGAAATGAGAGTCTAATAAGTTTTTACCACGAGGCGAAGAATGCCTTTAGTTTTTAATATTAACACTAAGGGTGTTGTTCTGAAGTTAATCAGATAATACTGTATTGGAAAGTGATTCAGAACTGTAGGAGAAGTTATCATCCTGAAATATGGGTACATTTTTTCTAAATAAGTTGAGGCTACTTTCCCGACAGAGACGGACTAGGCTGTATGAAGTAGGTAATTACGCTTGCCTTTTTAGGGAGATTTTTACCATACGTATTTTAGACATTTAGACGCGTTACATCCCCTACGCAGAACATAATCCATTCATCAGTCAATAAAATAAAGCTATACTTCACTCACACAACTCACACTCACACAAATTAATATTTTATAAAATAGCCATATAATACTTATTTTATTACAATGTAACATTAAACAGGAAAAAGGAGAAACAATCATGGAAACACTTGCAGTGGCTTAATCGTCATAAGCATGATTTATTTAAATTGGCCAACTAAGCATCCGAAATGAAAATAGAAGCGAAAATATCGTAAATAAAGGAGTTAGGCAAAGATGCTACCATTCCTCTGCTCTCTTCAATTTACACTGGAAAAGGCAAGAAAATGCACATTAAAAATGGATATAAAAGTAATTATAATGCATTTGGATGATATTAATATATTACATTTTAGACACAAAAGCTCACAAAAAGCACTAATTCCAGAAGCCCGGCAGACATCCTTGAACGGAAAGGATGAATACATCAAGGGTATAACATACAAAAAAATAATAAGGAAAAAAACCCTATTAAACGAAAAACCTGAAGATGCTGTGCTACGAACAGAGAAATAACATTTTTAATCTTTCAGCCAACACGGGAACAGCATCGGAAATTAGTATATTAAAGCATGGAATGGTAAAACTTCGACCGGTATCAACTTCAAAATAGGTCAAGCTAAGAACGTGGTCAAGAATAAGAGACAATAATTAGTAATACTCAAAGGAAAACAGCAAACAAAGCCCATTTATGCAGTACACCAGCTAGGCATTCTATTTTTAAGAGATGCAGATCACTGGGAAATCAGTACGGAGAAAAAGAGGAGATTTCGAAGCCTGAAGCCGAAGGCGAATGCTGAAGATCAATTAGTAAAATAAAATACGAAACGAGGAGTTCACAGAATAGTAGAAGAGAAAAGTATCTGGTCCACAGAGAAGACAATGAGCAAGAAACAACCAAAGCCCTCGGTTAAAAATCGATTGGGCACACATTGAACCACAATTGGTTTGTTAACATCTTAGCAGAAGGGTAAACCCTCGAGGAGGTCAGAAGAAAAAAAACTCAGACCAAAAGAGATTTAAGAGAGAGCGTAAGAGACTTAACAATGAATTTCTCAGGGAAGACTAATTAATAAGGCTAAGAATACAAGGCGTTCCGGAAAATCAATCTTTTCAGAACAAACCGACGGAATGAAATCGTCTTGGAGTATTGGTTTTCCACGCCGAGGTAAAGGGTTCAAATCTAAGAGGTAGAGGAGTTTTCAGCTGTATGCTGATTCCTAATTCAGTAATCACCGAGTACTCGAGGAACTGAGTATGTCCGATTGAACATAAAACGGTGAAGCCTGCAAGACCTATCTTAAAAAAAGTTTTGAAAGCAGACGACGGGGTCCAATTTATCGTTCTTCCCCACTCTCCAATCTACGTGCCTAGAGACAACTTACCAACCTATTCTTAAATGCATGCACGACCTCAGGTGTTTGTCACCTTCCATAGCTACTACCCATTGCTACTTCAAAACGACCAAAAAATAAGTTTAATCGGAGGTGAAAAATAAAAATCACATTGAGTTCTTTTTCCTGAAGAGAAGCATTGTGGTAATTTTCATCGGTTTTCTTCAATATTCATCGATTTCTATTTTACACTTATCGCGTTTTTATTTTTTTTCATAATAATACTGCAGTTGCCGATACGAGAACCGGTTAATAGGAATGATGCAGTGCAAATTACAACTCATTCCCCATTTCGAATAATTTTCCGTGAGAATGATTCGAACCAGACAATTCCAGGTGAAAACTAAAGAAACGCAAAGGTTCTCAAGAATGAGCAATCTCGTATTGGATTGGCATCGGACGTCAAGGGAAAAGGATTTGCAGGACAAGAGCCTTAGCGAATCCTAAAGGCGAGCAGAGGAGAGTCACATGGAGATTGAAGCACCTTGGGCAGAGGGGGACGGAGATTGGAATTAAAAATCAAGCGTACGGGAGGAAGAAGTGTGGAGTCATGAATAAAGACTGATGAGCAAAATGAAACAGAAGACAAACTTGTGTCAAGAAATAATAGCCTCAGTATTGCAAAGAATATTAACCTGTGCACAGAAAAATCGTGTGGGAGAATGCGCTCCGACACCTCCTGCACAGGCCCGCCCCCTCC
>LYUA01000007.1:527180-541029 GCA_002093875.1 Calopteryx splendens
CCCCTGCTGAGCAGAAGGCGCGAGGAAAAAAGTCAGTAGAGAAGACAGGATGATGAACACACAGGGATAAAATCCGGACGAACCAGAACGGTAGCCGTGGGGATACAAACGAGGAAGAGGCGGAGATGAGATAAGAAAGACATTTATACAATAGGAAGTGTCGGCGGTATTGAAATGAGCGAGGGATTTTTGCTCCTTCGAAGAAGACGGCAAAGGGAAATGGAGAGAGAGTGGAACGGAGAAGTGAAACAGAGACGTGACTGACAGAGCAGCTCGGAAAAGGGAGACTCACATCTGAGACGACGTCGCGGTTTGAAAATGAGATTGAGATGGTGTTGTGGCCCACAACTTGTGCGGCGGCGGCGAAGACGGGACGCTCCCGTCAGCCGGTGATCGGATTCTACCGATCTGGCAATTGAAAAAGGTGCATTTGAGGATGTAGCAATAACGAAATCCTCTTATCGAATATTTATACAGGATTATGGGATTAAAATCAAAGCCTCAGTGACAGTTTTTTACGCTTCTTTTCCGCCTGCCAGAAAATTTCAGGATTCAAGTGGCGAGTGAATTTTCCAATCAAACGCTCATCACCTCTTGTCATGAAATAAAGGTTTGACCCATAATCCTACTGGAAGAGAAAAAATATACTAGCCCTTTAAACACTTCGAAAAAAAATTAAATGAAATAGGCTGGTAGGAAACTCGTTTGGCAGATAAACTTGGAGAAAAAATGAGAGGATTTCCCAGCGTAAAAACCAATCGCCTAAGCCGGGACCCCAGTCTAGGCGAATGATTTTTACATTTAAATTCTCTCATTGCGCTTGCAAACTGGGAGAATTGACTGATTCCGTTAACGTTCCTGTCGAGGTATGTCCGACTATTTCTTTAAACTCAGATGTCTTGGGTTATTGTTCTACTTCAGGCATCGATCTCATGTATAACCAAACCAGCTTTTTTTCATTGCATTACCTAAATGTGTGAAATAAATGCGCCCTGAAAACAAGTAAGACCAATTATAAGTACAATGTTACAACTACTTATAAAAATATGCTACCCAAACTGACCACAATGGAGAATTTAGACAGTTGAGCCATTCCATGTCAATGTCAGTGTGGGTTTCAGGTAGTGGGTTTAGAGATTCTGCCAACAAGGATCTAAAAGGTGATTTTCCTCTTTAATGGCAGAATTGATACTTTTTTACTGAAACTCCATCGATACAGGAAAGCTCTGAACTGACAACTCTAGGATTCTCCCTGAACTCTAGTGCTGTACAAAGGATGAATAAGGGCTTTGATGAAAAACAGCATAGGTATTATTAAAAGAATAGGGTGGAATTTGAACAGTAACCTGCTTGCTATACGGCAAGCGTGTATCTAACTGGGTCGGTGTCATTTCAAGATATGTTTAATAGTTTCCAACGTGATCTATGCTTACGGCAAATTTCCTTCAGTGCAAAGGAGGGTGATTTAGTTCATTCATAACGCGCGGTGCCTCTGGTAATACATATTTAACGCAACAGATGACCGTAGGAGTATTCCACCGTGAAATAAAAAATGGCTGGATTGACCACAGAAAATCCGGAGTCTCCACAATAGAATAATTACGCAAGGGGATAACTTAATATTCCAAGATCAGCATTCAAATCTTAATTGATTTTTACGCAAATTAAAAATGCTACATAAAGCCATGTGCGGACTCAATCAGGTTGCATAGGCGAATGAATTATCCAAGGATAGGAGAGTACGGATAGGGTAGCAATTTATAAATAAGTAAAATTTATTCTCTTTAGTTACAGTACAACACATTTTTTTATAAATGAAACATTCACACCGGATAAAGGAAGGGGCAAAAGGAAAAGTAGGTAAACTTCCCATTTAAAAGTTACGAAAAATATATTTATTACAGTCTGTAACGATTAACAAACCAGACAGAAAGGTGTTACAAAGAGTAGCCAACACGAGAAAGTTTTAACTTCATTCGAAACTCGTCCTAAATTCTGGTCGGAGGAAATACTTTTTAGCAATGGGCATTGTAAATATTTTTCTAGGGCATCATTGGATTGGACATACCTCCTCTGGTCCGCGGAATCCTACTCATACACAACTTGGCAAATACGAAAAAAATCTCCCTCCGCCGCATTTTTAGGGAGAAAAAAATACATTATTACATATTCAACGAACGCCCGGAATGCAAGGAAAACTTATCCAAACTCTTGCTTCAAATATGCGCATGAATTCAGGAATCGAGAGGAAAGAAAATATAATGGACCAACAAAAAGATAGAAAAGCCAGGCAAGAGTGGTAGCAAGGTGAACCGAGAGAATTAGAATGTATGAGTAGTCGAAAGAAAGAAGGAAAAGTTACGAAATAAAGGAGTCAAATGCATGAAATATAAGAAGAAATATTCGAAAAGAGAAGTAAACAGGGGAAAAAAGATTAAATCTATGCAACAACACAAACTTTCTGATTGAAAGGAAACGAAAAATCGAGTCTCTTAAAGAGTTAGGGAAAACTTAATCAAAAGAGCGAAATAAAATTTCTAGGAGTCATCTGGATACGCGAAACATACCAGGGTGGGATCAAGCAGCACGAGTCCACGAGCACATGTAGAATCTATATCATTTCAGTCACTGGGAGAGATTTTTCTTTTACGTTACGTTTTTTCAGTTTTTCTTCTATGTTCAAAATGATCTCTTAAGAGATCATTTAGAACATAGAATCAAATGGTTCACAAAACACGCAGGTGCCAAACTGTAAGAGTTGGCACTGAATGATAGAAACAGCAATAAAATACCATCCAGTGTTCTGCCTACCTACGAGAATTACTGTATGTAAGCCAACAAGGATAAATAAAAAATTAATATTTAGAAATTAGTCTTCTTATAGTTTTACCAAAATTTGCCAATTTTTTCCTTTCGTACCTATCTCAATTTTCATAATATGACCGATCACTTTTGGTCCTTAGCAAGACAGCTTTTCACTTTTATCAATGAATTAGGAGGTTATCACTACATTTTCTGCCCAACAACACTGTAATCTCTTGTTAATTTGCCAAAGACGAAATTTAATATTAAAGATAAGGTTAGCATAGAAACTAATAACTTTAATGGACTGTAGGCGCGGACGTGGAAACCAATCTACTCGTGGATTACCTATTCCCCTGCCCTCGGCAAAATTAATTAAACGTGACCACCTCTCCTGAACGAGGGCTGAAAAAGACGAAGATTAAGTAATTGAATGCGAATGAACGGGGGGAGAAGTGAGGAAAATCTCATTTGTTATACATTCAGTACACCGGGTGCAAGATATATATATATATATAAAGGAGGGTTCACTGCATTACTCCCCGGTCGGGCGCTGGGCTGGCGAAGCAGGATTGCAGGAAGACCCCGAAGGTAATGGATGCGCGGGGAATAGGGAAGAGTTAGGGGAGTATGCAGACGAGGTTGGAGGGGTTGATGTTGAAGGATGGAGGGAAACGAGCGGTCCTGAAGGGGGGGATCCGGGAGTGGGGGCGGGGAGGGAAGGCGAATGGGGTGGGCGCCTATTTATTTCTTCGGGAAGAGGCGACAAGCGGTGGGTGGCGGTTATCATCCCGGCGGAGGAAGAAGACGAGCAAATGGTGCGTGGGAAGAACATGGCGTCGGATATGGAATGAACAAGGGACGATCGCGAGAGGAGGGTTTCCCTTCATGATCCCCTTGCGTGAGCGCCCACGCCTCTGGAGTGCGTGCATTCCGAGGGATACTTCTGCCGTGTGGGACGGGAAAGAGATCTCGAGGAAAAAAAGAAGGGGTCACGTATTTTTTGTTGCATGGGACGGGACGGGAGAAGAGGTGGGACAAAACATTTTCTTGCGCGGATAATAAGGAGGGATCCTCCGCTCACGACCGGCCGTGGGAGATCTCTCTGAAAAACCTCCTCGGGTCCTCACAACCAGACACCACCTGCGGCACTCCTTTTCCAAGGAAACGGTTTGATTGCCGACCAAGTGGCACACTTGGGGTGTGTTTTAGGGAAAATCGATAGTTAGAATTGTCTTATTTACTCTCTTCGGACCTTGATGAAGGGTGTTTTTTTTTACTCTTCGGATTTCGGGAAGCGAGGAAAAAGTTATTCAGAGGAATGGTTTTGGTGAGGAGACTTTAGACCTAGTTGGCTGATGGGAAGAAAAAGAAAATATAAAAAGAGCGTAGGTAGGTGAGTCAACATTATGTTTTAAATTGCCATTTCCTTCTTTTTCCAACAAAAAACTGATTTTTGTTCCGTCGAAAACAATATTTTTAGACGGTTGCTTCAATAATGAATAATTTCCTTAACTTCCACAGTCAAGTTCAAGTTACACAATGACCACACAGCGTCATAGAGCATGTTTCACTGCAGGTTTCCTGATAAAGGTAGCATTAATTTTTATACTACTTATACTTTGGGGAGACTTAGCATACAGTACTTTATTTTTGCACACATGAAGTTATCCACGAGTTTATAATGCGAGTAAATGCGCACTGGCACAAGAAAAAGAGTAAAATTCGGAAAAAATCCCACGATCGACTTTCAATAATTCCTTGAACATTAAAACAACTAAACTTCGTACGTAAATTAGAAAATTCAGGAATACCAGCAAATACATTACTGCCTGCCGCTTTGTAACGAATTACAGCCACCGCAGGATTTTTACCCAGCGTTCGATGGGTTCCGAAATCAGATAAAATTGGATTAATTCGTGGAACACTATGGCAAAAGGGATGGCAGCAATTATAATGAAAAACTACGGCAATGGATCCAAAAAGAAAGAACCGAAATTTACTCCCGAGTTCCCCCTGAGATATTACCAGGTTCATGCGAACTGTAAAACGTAGAGGAGCTAATAAATCACTCTCTAGGAGCGAATGTTATCACCCAATGAGAGACAGACGGCTGACCCTCAGCTTTCTCTAACCCAAACAATCAATTACAAAGGGGAACACACCCACTCCATATTCCCCTCTCCTCCTTGGCTCCCATCGTGGCGAAAAACCACGATTGGTTAAACGGGACCAAGGGATGCGGCCCATCCGCACACACACAGACACACAAGTGAGTTAGTTTCGTCCTTTTACTGAATTAGACAACTACATCCGTCTATTTCTCAGCAGTCTGGGGAGGGGGGTGGGGAGGGGAGCGGCAGGAGTAAGTGGAGGCGAAGGGGAGGAGGATAGATCGGATCATTGGGCCGCATGCATGCCATTCCCCGCCCGGGCCCACGGCTCGGAGTCATTCGTCAGCATCGCCCTTTCACTTCCCCCGAACTCCCCACCCCATGGATCCAACAGGAGGGAAAAAAATATACATAAAACAGGAAGTGGGGGGGGGGTTGGCGCGCACACAAACCGCGCGGGCGCTATCTTCCTCTCCCTCATATGCCACACGGCATGCCTTCAACCTCCTGTCAATTAGGTAAATTGGGAAGGGCCGTAACCATGTTTAATGGCCCTTCTCTGGCAGGGAGAGATCTTCGGCAACTCTTTCTACCCGTGTCCCTTGATTGGACCACAAGACCCACCGGTGGCGCTCTAGTGGTCGTCCAATCAAGCTTCGCGCTGCCCACAAAGGGATGATAAAAATGTTTGAAGACGGACAAAGAACAGCAAGGGGCGATCTTGGGTGGGCAAGAGGGGAAATTTAAAATCATCACTCCCAAAAAAAATCATTTAAGCAGTCTTCGCTAAGCAGGGAATGAAAAGTTTTTTTTATCAACTGAGAATTAAGTGCTGTCATGTAGATTCATTTTTTTTCTCTCACGAGGACAGAGCTGTTACTACTATGACATGATAACGACACAACAAATACGGTGAATGGACGATGAACTAAAATTTCTTTCGTACTACTAGTAAAGATAAATTATAATTAACCCTGCCACCGCCCCTCATTGAAAGAATAGATAGCCAACAATTTCAACGAAAGGGTAACTGCGAATTTGAGTCCTTCAAAATACAATGAAATTACCATGATGAGGAGATGATGAGTAAAAAGTATAATCGATATTATTCTTCCAGAGATTTACTACCAATCTTTACATTAAAAATATTTTAATATAAAGCCAAATGGAAAGGATTTGTTTTAAATGTTAGTTAAAAGTCAAACTTCCAAATAATGGGAGCCTCCGACAAAATATCAAAAATATTATCTTCTCCGAGGAATGTTCACTCTTCACTGAATTGTAATTGTATTTGACCGCATGTTGCTATAACTTTTGCCAAGATGACAAAAGACCTATGATAACCAAAGATACTTATAAAAGACGCAGTCAGTTCGAGTTGGATGAATAATCGGTTCCAAACTAGATATGATCTCTGTTCTCTGAACATGCAGGTGACAAGATGACGGTGAAAAAATTAAGAAGTCCGAACCAGCCGTAGTACCATACAAACAACTTGGCCTTTATCGATTCTTTTGAGAAAATAAAATCACACAATGCAAAATGACGATTTCTCATACCCATAGGTGGAGAATTAACACCCTCACTCCGATTAGGCGAGAAGCGTCACTCAGCCGATCCACTCACATTAGCCTTTTCTTTAATTAATTCCTTCACGCGGCCATTCCCGCCAATTACGTTTCCACGGGTAATCGTTTCGGAATGAAGTGATCTTTGTCTTTCCTCCGGACGTCTGCGAGAAATACAGACCGATGGGCATGGCGTGTGGGCTTCGGGGCGCATGCAAATAGAAGGGACAAAAGGTCCGTGGAAGTCCTTCTTTCCCTTTTGTGCGCTCGGAGGCCGTATAAATGTTTTGTTAAATAGGGTGGAAATTATGCGCGCCACCCAAATAGCCGCGCCCGCTTACTCTTGTTTCTCCCTTTCTTTTCTGACCATTCGGCGGGCAATCCCCCCACCCCCCACTCACCTTGTCTCCCCGATCCGACCCACGCGAGTACTTCGCCATATCCTCTTCATCCTTGCGGCGGGCGACAAGCCAGCACACGCCCCTTAGAGACCTCCTTGGTTTGTTTGTCCACTGCCAACGAGGGAATCTAAACCGTCTCGACCTGCTCCTCCCCTCCCTCCCTCTATAAGACCTGCATGACACGAGCACATTTTTTTCTAGCACAAAGTGCAAAAATATTTTCTCTCGGAGATATTGTCTCACTTGTAATAGAATTTTCTTCCGCATTGATCATTTTGCACGGTCGAGGTCCCGGTTGCATTAATGAAAAGGTAATGGAGAGTATGTGTGCGCAAGAGAAAATCGTCGTGCGGAAACGTTCATTCAGATTTCGGCGGTTTCCGATTTATTTTTTTAAACGTTTAGTGCATGGAGTTAACAGAGAGTAATCGGTGTTTTCCTCTGCGCGGGTGCACCCTCGGAACGGAACGCACGTGTTGCGAAGCAGTGGAAGTAGTCTGTGCCAATGCTGGTGTAGTGGGAAACACCAACTTCAATATCGTGATAATCATCACGAAAATCACAATAGATTCTCGAATGTTGACGACAGTGTATTGTTTACATAATAAACGTGTACAATACTCATTTTTTATCTTTTATATTCAATATTCATTAATTTCTAAAACCTTTATGGGTATATTTCTCTGTCGATTATAGATACCGAGGACCCCTATTGTGCATATTTGTATTAATATTCCCAATCGAAGCGGAAGAAGAAGACACACACGTCATGCTGTAATTGGGAGTCGCCTCCTAAAGGTGGTGATGCAATGAAATATACCAGCAAAAATCGGGTATCGGACCTCTCATGTGATGAAACATGCGGCGGAATGGGCTATGACGTCGAAGTGCTGTAGTATTTTCGTTTGATTGAGACCACTTTTGCAAACATTAATGCAAAGCAAAAATGCACTCGTGTCATACAGCCTACAATCTCTCTCTCTCCATGCTGCGAAGAGATATGCCTTCCCGCCATTGCAAGATACAGCACGAACTCCTATCGTCTAAACTTCGTGTAGAGTTCGGTTTACTACGTGCAGGTGTGCATGACTTGCTTAAAACGCTCACTATCTTGGTTCAGCTCTTGATGTTATTCGATTTTACTGTGTTAAATTCAAACAATGGAATTGAATCTTGGCCTGAAATACATCGTTAACCCAAATCTCTTAGTAAGCTGCAAAAGTCAGCATAACTAATACCATTATGTAAAGATTCCGAGTAAACAACAAAATATTTGTACTAGTGTTACAGAAGCGTTACAACACGAAGTACTTGCTTTCAATTTAAAATAAAAATCGAATTCCCTGAAATTGATACTAGAACAAACCATTGCCTATGATATTACTGCCACTACAAGAACTTCACTATCCCCATGGCGCACACATGAAGCATTTTATTTATCCGTAACGTGATTATTTTATAGAGTTTTTAAGGTCTCCCGATAACTGACGTAATTTTATACCGTGTAGATATTTCTTATAAGGATAAACTTTCCACGTCAATGCCCTTGTTAGTGGTCGAAACGGAAACCTTCGTATCTACAAACAAATCTGTTACCCACTGGACTATCTGGGACGGTAAATCGTTGAGATTCCTCACGGAATAAATCGCGTTACCAGCAAAGTTCATCATCTCGCGGAACACGCCGAGCACGGTCCGGTTAAAAGCAAACCAAATTTCTAGACAGCAGTTTATTTACGAGCACTTAAAATAATTATAGAAATGTGCTCCGCGAGTGGAGATGCTGCACCGTCGGTGAACGTCGCAGCATCGCGTCGCCCTCGCCCTTCGCATCCATTCGTTCCTCCACCACCACCGAGCCAATGTTCAATCTGCATACCCATAGAGCGAAAGACGGTAAGCCTCGCCTTTTCTCATTCCTTCTTTCGCAGAATTTACATCGACTACAGCCACCATCAGATCCTTCTTCCATTGCAATATTCACAAAGGCTCATTTAAGGGATTGCCGAGTTCAAAAGAGGTCCTTCTCGCTTCGAAATGGTCTCTTAATTCACCATAATCTAGTCAGCCGCATAAAATCCCAAGTATTTCGCTGAAGCTGAATACCAAGCTATTCACATCTCGTTCTGTGAGCGCTCCCGAGGTTTAAAGCTCTTTAAAGGGTTTCACTTACTAAGCAAGAATGGTCGGCTCAAAATGTTAGTGATTTATCATGCTCATTCTTTCCTTTCGCCGGATCGAATTTCTCCAACTTCATCCTTTTGACGCAATTTATCGCAGTGTTATGGCTCTGTGGCCTCTATACTCCACCACGAAAAATGAGGAAAATAGTTGAGATTTCTTTGGGAATATCTCCATTCAAATAAGGTAATAAGAAAAATTGCCATCGAAATTTTATGGATGGTCAAAATACTTGACTTCATAGTCAAAACTTTAAGATTTATAGAAATGGTTCTGATTTACAAAAAGAGTCGTCTGTGAAAGCCCTTTTGTTGATTTTTGTTCCCCTTTCTGGTGAAAGCCATGATATTGTTGTCATATACTGGAACTTGTGTCAAGATTCTGATTTGATGATGGTTCAAAAGCTTCGGCAGAGGACGATATACTCAAATGAATAGTCGATTCATTTTTACTTTCTCCATACATAGCGTTGGAGAAAGTTTTGCCTTCACGAAAAAAATTGACTCCGGAATTTCAAAGGAAGTACAAGTTTTGTTTTCCCATGAACAGGTTTTGACTATTTTTCGAATATGAATCTGAATATGAGTTGCGTGCAAGATAGCTAAAAAATGTTAACGTGAGCAACAAGATATTTTATATTTAATCGGACCTGTCGGTGAATTTCACGTTGAGTAGTAAACGTCCACGTTAACTAACGATTCCATTAAAGATTATAAAATCGGGCCCTAAAATAAAGTAAATATTCCTTATTATTACATGTACCATAATACAGTTCTACACATTCAAATTTAAAAATTATCAATCCTACTTTCATTTAATCACTCATTCCATCACAAAAGTTTCCTCCTTCATCTACATTATTATCCAGTTCTATCCCGACTGATTCCTATCAATCAAGATAAAACATACAATGGGTCAGGGCTTGTTATTTTTTATTGCCTTAATAGTTTCTCAGAGACCCTAGACATATCCGAATCCAAATCAAAATTGCCCATTCGATTGAGGACGCAAAAGCGGAGCACTTGAATAAATCCATCGCCATATTCATCCGACTCTCTCCCCGCTGACCCCGCTTCCACTCGTCGCATCGCACCCCCCCACCCCATTTCGTCCCGGGGGGCCTAGAGACTGACGCGCGTCCACCTCACCTCATGGGCACGAAACCCTTTATTTTCCTTCCGCCCTTCCCTCACTACTTAGCTTTTTGCATTTCACAACCTGTCTCCGTCCTATTTTAGCCCCCCCCCACTCCCTCAACCTTCGTCCGCTTCTCCATATTAATCTCCGTCTCCATCCTTGCAGCGGGAGGGGGTTAATGGGAGGGGAAGGGGGGATGGAAAGGAGAAGCAGACGAAGCTGGGGGGGATGGTCTGACGGTGGGTGTAAGGAAAAAGGAGAGGGCGGGGATGGGAAATAAGGGGACGAGGGTGGATGTCTGAGTTTCCTCTACTCCTTCCCACACTTACGTCCAACCGATGCTCTTCACGTCATTCACAGGGACTCCCGCGTTGAAACATTCCCCACTCCCCTCCCCCGTACCGCCACCCCACCCTCATTTCCCAACCGCCCACGTCCCTCGGCTCTTTCCTGCTTCCAACTCCTTCTCTCCTCTGTCTTCACCCCCTCTCTCCCTGCCCTTCTCCGCCATCAGTCTTCATCTTCCCCTTCCCGGCCAACACAACTACCACCCACCCACCTACAGACTCATCCCCTCCCACGCCTCATCTAACTCCTTGAATAGTCATCATCCTCCTTGGCGTCCGAAACTCATTTCCTTTTTTTTTCTCCGTTCCCCCTGAACTACTCTATCCTCACGTCCGAGGAAAGCAGTGATGAAAGTCGGTTTCTTATCCCTCTCATTCCGTCGATTTCGTTCACATTAGTTGGGATGCACCTGTCCGTTTCCAACTCCGTTTTTCTAACGTCGGTTCAATTCAAGATGCCACGTAGGTATGCTCCCTACCATATTACTGGAAAAGAAAGCAATAATTCTTACCGGCCTCTTCTCTTTACCAAGGTCCTCCACAAGACCTTTCCCACAGAGCCTATGCTAATTGAAAGGGAAATCAACCTTTTATCTGGAGATTTTGGCTGAATTTGAACACCCGTTCCGAAATTATCTAATCAATTTGAACAATCTCATGAAATACATTTATCATGCTGCATTAAAAAATGTGATAGCATTCTAAAAAACCTTGAATATTAAGTATGTTATTTTAAATATCATTCATTATATATTTCTTATGGGTAAATTATCTTTTTCACAATAGTGCATTCTTGCAGTCATACACTAGACATGCCTGCAATTTCTGAATGACGAAATTTCGGAATAAGATCATCGAAAAGGAAATATGACAAAACTATGCAACGTGCATGACTATGTTGAGCATGTATATGTTGAGTGTTATAGAACGAATGAAGTAACAATTAGACTGTGGACAGTGAATATATTTAAACAAAAGCGAAAAAAATTCATAACGAAACGCAGCTCTTGTATGGACTAACTAGAATTTCGAAAAAATTCCGTTAAATGCAAGCTAGCGCTCTACAAGCACCAGGCTGTCATTGGGGCAATACGACCTGCATCGTTCCATGTAAACGGTCAATTTTAGAAAGTCATTTCTCATTATTTTAAGCTTCGCCAATTCACTGTGCCCTGAGGGCACTTCATAACAGCACACCTAGTTTCGGGAACAAATCATTTTCTCGCTATCGGCGATAATCTCCTGGAACCCTTCTATCCACCATGCTCTCATCCATTTGTCAAATCTTGTGCGCAGAAACATTTTAAAGGCGTCAATATGGACGTGACGATAAAAAATCACGCTTAAATTTTCTTTCACCAACTTTCAACGGGTCTGCTAATGAGTGAGTGATTGACTCCATATTCATTAAATCTCCGGTCCATTTGCATTTCTCCCACGTCGGCCTCCTAATGGATCTACCAAGATGTGCTTTCTTCGTTCTTAACCACAACCCCACAAACCCTCTTTCAGCGCTTTCCGATGCGCTATCGTGACGACGATCTATCGTGACTGGCTCATGATCGGGCCTTAAAAACCCATCAATACCCTTTTCACAATTTAACGCGAAGCCTCTAGCCTCAGCACTCCCTCGCCGACGCCAACCTCTCACTTTTGGACAACCCATCGAAAAATATGTTTAGACACCCATCGATTGCCCTGGAATATATATTGAGTCCATTTAAGTGTATGAACATCGATAATGTCAATAAAACGCATTCACGATAAAAAAGAGTAACTTAAATATTTTCCCCAGTGACGAAAATAACAAGATTGCACCATCGGATTGCGGTGAGGAAAAAAAAAGAAAAGACCTCACTTAGAAGTGAACATTCATCAAAAAGACCTACTGAAACATTTTTAATATCCTCTCCTGATTTACGAACTTGTATGTTGGAGTCAGCGAAATTCATTGAAAGACCCGTGTTAATGGAAAAACCGTTACTCGTGAAAATCCTTAATCCAATACCTAGTTATCGAAAAGCAATACAGAACATTGATTCCAACACCATTCTCGAAAAAATGAGACTTTATTGAAGCCGATAATATATTACTTCCATTAGGTGAATTAATGTATAATTTGGTACTCGGATATCATTTCTTGGGCGACATAGAGAACAGTACTCTTTTAAACACCTCTCGACAACTCAGCATTCACGCACATGAAATGAATTTTTTTGCAAATTAATCACAGGTATAACCTGTAAATTCCTTAAATGAGCAGTAACAGACATTAGGTGACAACAAACAATTTACATAAACTAGGTCACATTTACAGGTAAGGGTATAACATATATTGACATAAACTAGGTCACAGGTAAGCGTTATTAGAATAATTACGCTTACATCATGATGATGTTCGCATGACCCGGCTAAAAGCATAACTTCCGTCAAGAACGAGTACAAAAGGGTCATTTGCAGGGGCGTGATAATTATTTGACCGGGTAGGGAGGCAAATCCGGTGGAAAATTGTGAAAAAAAGCAATAGTTACCTCACCTTGATAACTCTCCGCACGATCCATTTTGAGCGCTTGTTATAAAAGACGGATTCTCACTCGAAATTCGACCATTACCTGGTAATTAGCCGAATTGTTACTTTGGAGGTAATAAACGGGGTCAAATATACGTAACGGTTTGAGAGCTCAAGAGAAACTCGACCGTGTAGGGAGGCCGGTCCAACTCCCCCCCCCCTCGTGATGGATAGCGCAAAACGTGACAAACCTCCGATTCAAACGTTCCCTAAAGTGGTTGTTAATGAGACACAAGCACGTTCGCGTCATAACGGCCCGGGAGGTACGGCTAAAGGTAGGAAGGGCAGGTGGAACGAATAGGGAGAGAGAGAGAGAGAGAGACGGAGAGAAGGAGGGATGGCGGGAGGGGGCGGCGGCGTAGGACAAAGGGGAGATGTGCGGGGGTCGGCGCGCCGCGGCGAGGAGGTTTGGCAGAGGAGTGGGAGGGAAAGAAGCCCTCGCAGCGGGACAGCAGGACGCGTTTCACTTCATCAAGGGCATTAAACGTTTTCGGGGGTTTTCGCTGGAGTGTGGCCACGGGGAGGGGAGGGAGAGTAAGAGCGGCGGGTGGCCTGTGAGTGGGAGCGTGCGTTTGCTTGGGGGTGGGCGTGCACGGGGGCCTTCAGGGATCGTGGGTAGTTCGTTGACAAGGTAACGAGGCTGCCAAATGCACTCGTGTGTCTCGTAAGCGTGAATATATTTTTCCGTAGCTACTCCTCTCAACAGCATGCAATTTCCCCCCCCCCCCCC
>LYUA01000007.1:544562-563789 GCA_002093875.1 Calopteryx splendens
GGACGCCCCCGCCACACCCTCCCCCTTCCCAAACCCAACCCGAGGTCCCCGACCCCCGTCGCCACCCGAAAACGGGGCCCGGTTCAACCCCCACCCATACCGTTTCCCTCCCTCTAACGACCGCCCTGCGTCCATTGCCTACTTCGCCCGTTCCATTCAATTAATTCGCGACACCACACCGTAGTGCTTCCCTCCCTCTCTCT
Organism: Calopteryx splendens; assembly: GCA_002093875.1. Taxonomy (NCBI): domain Eukaryota; kingdom Metazoa; phylum Arthropoda; class Insecta; order Odonata; family Calopterygidae; genus Calopteryx; species Calopteryx splendens. The sequence goes on from LYUA01000007.1 coordinate 544,766, forward strand.
CGCATTTGGGGAGGCGAATGCTACCGGGGGTCAAAGTGGGGTGGAGTGCACGTGTAAGTGATTTTAGGGGGAGAAAAAAATCACTCGAAGACTGAACTCAACGAACTCGTCACCGAAACGACGCAGTAGGTACGCACGTTTTATTGGTTTCATTCGGAGGACACTTAAGAAGAGTTAAACTTACCTACGGAAATGCTTAAGCGTGTGAAATTATATAAATCAGGTTAGTCAAAATAATAATTCGAACGGAATCAATGTTCTCCCTCAATACGGTTGTTTTAAACTAAATCACACTCTCTTCCGACTTCGGGTAGGACAGAAGCCAGTCTTAAAGCATTAGGGCTAGCGCATATGAAAGATTTTGTTTTTGAGCGCTTGCACTCATTGATATTAAACATCTTCATCAGAGTAAACTACCCGAACGTTGTAAAAGTCTAATAAAATTAACATTTCTAGTAAAAACTATATCAATTATGGTTAAGCGGTTAGACCAGTGATACATTTCATTTAATATTTGCTTTATAATACTTAAAAACTCTAATAATTCTCCATCCTATGCCCGATGAAATACCGTTGTATCCAACGGAAGATCTTGCAGAGATATTTGCGTAAGAGAAAAAAATATTGAATTATTACTTTCAAACATTAATTAGATTGTTTTACCTATTTTTGGTGCAAAAATCTATTGGTATATTATAATTTCTCCTGAGTTGGGTAAACAGTTTTGAAATAGCTCATATCACATCAATCTGCAATAAGTTTCACTTTTCATCTTCTTAGATATGCTAAACATACCTGAGAGTGAGTATTTTGAAGTTATTTCCTACCGTTATCTGGTATGAATAGGTGACGCATAATAATTCACGGAGACAGGAATTATGCCTCAAAGTCCTGTACGACTAGCATCGGAGAAGGACTAGCGTAGGACATAAGTGGTTAAACTCCTGGATAGCGAAAAACTAAGAATACAGTGATATATCACAAACGTCCGGCGCACTCTCAAAATCTGAGAAAAGCCACACTAACCAATAAAAAGCGAAATATATTCTACATAATAGTACCCTTTTATGCACTTGATTGGTTGTAAATAAAACAGTGGTACGAAGGAAACATTGGAGCGATATACTTCAAAGGCTGTCCCAACGTCTTCTAACGCTAACTAATGCCCGATAAACGTCTCAAATGAGAACGAGGAATCGGCAAATAACCTCAATCCTGACGCGACCTCGTGGAAAGAAAAAGAAAAAGCTACCAAACGACCTTTCTTCTTTGAGGATTCTCCTTTCCTGGGAACGACTCTGAATAACCCGACGCCGGAAGAGGATTCGAGCTACGATTCGATCCTTCGGGGCCTCCGGGCGTTGGAAGGGGGGGAGGAAAGAAAGGAGTATTTTCGAATGAGAGGGAAAGCGGGATGGGCGGAGGGACGTGGGAGGAGGGACTCACGCACCTCGGGAACACGTACGTATATCATCGTTTGCGTGATTTAGGAGTGTGCATCGTTGTTATGACAAATGTATGGGAGGGGTGCTCAGCGGGAAGGGGTTAAAGGGTAGGGAAGAGGGCCTGGGCGTGATCACGGGGGAGGAGGGCAAGGGGGAGTGGGGAGCTGAGATAGAGAGAGANAGAGAGAAAGGGGGGGGGAGTAAAGTGAGGGAAAGTATCGAAGATTCCGAGTCGGAGACGACGGGGGAGGGGAAATGCGGGAAAGGAGAATTTTGGACGGCCGAGGGGCAGCAGGGAGATCGGAAGACGGTGGAGGGACAAGCGCACGTGTCGAGACGCACAATTCCGGCGATGAACTCCATTGAAAGGAGAGGTTCAACATCACTCAGCTGCGTTCTTCTGCTCTACCTTGCTTTCTGTCACGTGAATAACCCCGAGGAATAACTTACACACGAAAGGGCAATGACAGCGAGCAATTCTACAATGCTGAATGGCTTCAAAACGCTGAAGAGTGACTGAAAACTGCCTCCAAATGGAAATTCTTGATTTTAAACATGATATTTCAAGTTAAAATTATCCAAGATAGATAAAAATTTATCTTCCTTTAAATTCAGAGCATTAATGTTCATAACAGAATTTGTGAGTTATAAGTTGAATAGGGAGAAATTTAAAGAAGGCAGAAAAAGTAGATGCAGGGCGTATTGAAAGGAGGGAAGTAAGCGTGGTGAGGGACGAAAAGATTAGGCATATTGGACGGAATGAAAGCGAAAAGAAAGTGCGCGGCTTTGAAGAATGGTTTGTTGTAGTACAGTGTTATGATACTAATGTCATGTTAACCGAATAGCAGCGGGTTCAATCAAAACCTACCCCATCCGATAGACTAAAATAAATAGTAATCAACAGAACTTACAGCAGGAAGAGTACTGGAGATTTAAAGTAAACAAATGAAGAAATGAATGACACTTTGAGTGAATTAAATAGTGATAAACAACAAATGCATGATCAAAGTAATTAATAGTGATTGAAATTAGTGAGAATATATAGAAAATAATATATATTATTGAACTTAATTCGCAGTTTTAACTAAATGAATAGAGCCCATGCCAGGTAGTGTTGCAGCAATTCTTGATGCCATACCATTTATGTTTAAAGTTTATGACATTGTAGTAGACATGATTTTGGTACCCAAAATTGTTTTAGCTCTTTCTGGCAAGTCGGTACAATATTTATCCTGCTAGATAAGTTTGTAAGAATCTTCACTCTTGCCAACATCATCCATAGCTTCAAAAATAGGAACTCCGAGGAGAATATTGTTCTTTAGCCATCGGTTGATTGCTATATTTTTACCAACCACCTTCTAAAGTAATCGCACTATGAAGGGAATAATGCCTAAAGAGCAGAAAAAAAAATACTACCTACTTTCAATATGCAGTGGTATCTGTGTAGCGCAAATATTTGACGCAAATTGGAGAGAGTGCTTGCGATTTAACACAACAAAATCGTCCACAGCTAAAGGGTTTATGATGATTCATTCATTCATGGATGATTCATAACATTCGAAGCGGAACAGATGTTAGCGTAAACTTAAGAAATTCCAGCTTATTCCTTCCCCCTGACGCCGGAAGAGGAAATGTAACTTATGTAACAATAAATCTTCAGACAAAAGAGGACTCTTTCCTCCCGAAGGTAAGGGCGACGTACAGAAACGCTGCGATGCGGCGGAAAAGAGTTCGTTCGATAGACTTAAACGAATCAGAAGTTGAAGACGATAACAAATTTGGTTCATTTTTTTATTATACCATATTAAAGGTGTTTCCGAGCACCTTACTGAATAATGTTACTACTCATCTGAAAGACACATTAAGATTGCCTGCGGTGGCAACACTTCCACAAAATTTCTCCTTAAAATTGGACCGTACTTCTTGGTAATGTAATGAATCAAGAGAAAATAATACAGTAAGGTGGAAAGATGGATGAGAGGGCGTAGCGAAGACAGTTTAATGTGCCGAACGGCTGAATAGTATAAACGGGCGAAAGATAGCACAACATATAGCAGCTCGAAGGGAAATGAAACTACCAAAAATAAAAATATCAACTCAGCAATAAATGTCAGTGAGATAATACATTTGGTATGCAAATTCAGTAAACGTGTCGATTACATTCTGAGGAGATCCTAAAGGATGCTCTTGGGATAATTGAGTGAGGTATTATTGTAAAAGAGGTTAATTATTTTCAGGAGAAATTGTAAAAGTAGGTAATTAAAAAACAATTCAAGTGATTCGTGGAAAATAAAAAGTTGCATTTCACCACAGTAGATACGAAGCTTTTATTGTGGCGCTACAAAAAAAACTGGTAACACCGTAGGAATGTGTGCATAAGCAATAAGGCATTTTGAAAGCTTACTTTCCACTAGGCGCAGAGGAAATTAACGTGAGACGCAAGCTTCAAACGGTTCAAAAATATAATATTTGCTTCTTTTTTAATTGAGAAGGGATGACATTTTAATTGCGATTACATGAATAGAGGAGTTGAAGTCCCTAAGGAAGTTAGGGAACTTTCTTGAAGAAGTGTGAAAATGTTAATCCTCAGAAATATTTTATTAATCAACCGGAAGGCTTAAACCGGAGTCTTTTTGCAGTTTTGCGGGACATTTTGTATACTTAGGCAAACGAGATTAAGGATCAGCTGGTACTAAAGTCCAAGTAGCGGGAAATATTTGCTTCCATGGAATGGGGTCCAGCTGCATTCCCCGTGACGCCTGCGGTCTATAATAAAATTCTAGTGCGCACACGAATCCAAAATCCAAAACTCTTCTCTCTCCGTTCACTATCTACACTCTCTACTCAAACTGCTTGTGGATTACGCAAACGGAAATAATTTATGATGCGTGAAAATGGAACGTATTAAATTATACCTACTTAGTAAGTAGACTGGTTATCAAATTTGCAGCTACAAAAATATCATTTTAAATGAATATTACTGGAGAAAAACTCGAAAAATACCTCCACTAAAGGCGCACACGTGATGCATAAAGAGAAATACGGAACTTACCTAAAACGAATACATGTTTCATCCAAGTATTAAAGAAAATTATTTAAATTGCCTTAATTTAAAGAGAAGAAAATTAAATATGCAGGAAAAAAGGAGCGTGAAGTAAAGTATGAAAAGGATTTCTGTCATACATATAAGCGCTGTGTACAAGATGTTTAAATTCTGAATTCCCACTATAGTTACGGAATAAAAAGCTATAATAGAGAAGAAAACTACTGACATAAACGAGAAATAAGAAAGAGGTAATACGTTGGACAGGCAACGGGAGGGACTTTGGGATCTAGGTTTAATGAAATGGATCTCGGTTAAATTAATACCGTAGAAAGGGAAAGAAAAGGAGACAGTGGAATACCTACTCGAAAATGATCCGTTTGTTCTAAGATGCCAGCATTATCTCACATATCTCATATATCTCCTGTACACTTGCAATCTCTCCGATTTTTTTATTTCTGGAAGACACTCACAGGAAGTATTTGTTCAAAGGGGAAAGATATATGGTAAAAAATGAAAAAAAGGCGGCAGAGAGTGATACTTATATTGTTCAAAATAATGAAAAAATCAGGACAGATGAGGACGCACGTGGAGGAGAAAATGAAAAATTCTAAGGGGTTAAAATGCGGCAACGTCTTGACTGTATGAATGGGGGTGGGATGGCGGAAAACCGGGATTGGGGGAAAGGCGGACGTACCAAAGACATGGCAACCGAATGGTTTGAGTGGGGCACAGATTCCAGCATCCCGGAACTATAAATACGTCAACAATTTTGAACGTCCTCTTCTTCCAGGAAACTCTCTCAGTACCGCTCACAAGCCCTATCATTTTCCTCCTTCACTTCCCAATTTTTCCATCTCCAATCACGTTCCTTTCCAAAAATATTAAAATAACTACGCCCAATAGGTCGACAATCTCATTGGATGGGAAAAGTGATACGACATTAAAAAAAAGGAAATGTAACAACCAAAGAGAAGTAGGTGCACTCGCGCTCCTTTCGTGACGAACCGCAGTTTAAAAATTGAAAAAGTTTGAGTAAGCAACACTAATGAAAGTCATAAGTGGGTACATCAGACTTAGGGACAATCTTACTCCATTTCACAGGTTTACGATGCGATGTCGACGACAACGGCATTTAAGTCATGATCGGTGAAAAGTACAATCAATTCCTGCATCATTACCGCTCCCTAAGAAACAAAAGAGCGGTCGGTGGCGTTTTGTGTTTTAGGCAGGGTCAGAGATAGATAGGGGTTGGTCGAGGTTGCTAATTTATTCCAAAACTCGTTACGATGCCCACGCACAAGGCGTTTCGGGGCACTCGTGACTCTCGTTTGGAAAACTTTCGAAAATAAAATCATCGCCCTCATGATTTATGACATTCGGTTTATAAAGTTATATAGTTACACTACGGTAGAATCAAAGATGCGGAAGATGAAAAGATTTGAAACAGACGACATACCGCGGTTCGCACCGACAGCCACTTCGATGGAACGTTTACGCAATAGCCGTCTTCATATAAAGTGTGGGCTACGATGAGACGACTTCTCCAAGCAACGCTCGTTCCAAAAGAAACGAAGCCGGGTCGAAAAATTAAGGATCATATTTATGGCTCATTCACTTATATCCCAACCCTTGTTGAGCAATGTAACATCTCAATTATGAGCGGAATACGCATATTTTACACAAAGTGACAGTTTAAACTAATCATTTTAAACTAATGGAACATGCTAAATTATAGTTCATCTCACATGAGCCATAAATATAGAATAATAAAGTGCAGAATACGCTTTGAGGGTAAAAGCATCACGATTAGTACATATGTACGTAGTACATAAGAATTCGATTACCTGCGCATAAATATACCCGCTAATAGGTGAGAATCAGCTACCACACTCATTACAAGCGAGTAGTTATTGTGATAAGGGTTTTCTGTATTACCTCCCTTTCTTTCCAATTCTCATATCCTGAGACATTTTTATCTTCCAGAATTTTCCATAAACTGGAGTCCCAAAACCTTTTACCCAGTTTTCTGTCAGGCATTGAATGAAAAGAGGAAAATTACTAGCATGCCTTTGTGTAGTCATGCGTTTTTTACGAACAGCCATTAATCGTGCACCAAATAATTGCAGTAATTACCTCTTAAGATTTTACAGAGACTATATTTTTCACCTTCTACTCAACTCCAGAAACTATACCATTTCACAACAATGAAACATGCTTATCCGTGGCAGGATTGGATTCCACGAACTTTAGGTAATCCAGCGAATATGTTAATCACTGGGCTCGATGAATATCTTCGATGGCAAAAACAAAAGAAATAATCATGTATTGTGAGTAGTACTTCGTAGATACAATAACTGGGACTCAGTACAATGATGAAGATCTTACGAGGAAGAACAAAGAACCAAATTACAATTACGACGCCAAATTAAGAGAGATGCAAATGAGAAAATCTATAACGACATACAGAAACTAAATACGGTAGAATGGAGCATTAAATTTTAAAAAATAAGAACTAGCAAACGAAAGACTTTTTAAATTAATATGCCAAATTACAGTTGAAGAAGAAATTAGTGCACAGATATCGCAACATTATTCACAATTTCAATTACTCAAGCTGACCGTTTATGTAGAGATTTCTGGATTTTGTGAAACATTATTACATGAGAAGAACGTAAAGATTAACAAGTAGACTGTTTTTTAAATAAAACAGCTTAAAATATAATGCTAAATAATGAAGGGGCATGAATATGAATATTGTTTTATCTACAGCATGCATAAGTCTTTTTAAAGGTAGGTTAAATGAAAAACAAAAGTAGGTATTTAATATTAAACTCAAAAGAAAATTATAAACAATAATATCAAGCATTTCACTGGTAATAACAGAATCCATCATTATTTATACTATTTATTTCTAAATAAAATTCATTGACTTCGCTCGGAAAAAGATTGATTAAATTTACTCAGGCTCATTTTGAGCAGACTAAGTGTAGGGTAGGCATAGGTGGGGTGCAAAGGTACCAAAATAGAATCTCATAGTCCAACTTCCACTACTCTGCCAACGTTCTCTGCCATTCATACTGCACCGCTTTCGCAGGCGTGGACATAGCGACCGGGTGACTGTAGGTAGAAGATGTCATCCCACTATTTGCCAATGGCCTTCCCTGGAGACGGAGAAAGAGTCTAAGGCACCTCCTTGTCCTTGGGTAGGGAAAACGCTCCCAAACGCGGATAACAACTGCTGATCAACGGCGTAAGATGGAGAAGGTGAACGGGAAACCACTCCATTAAACCACACTCGGGCCATCCCATGGATGTCCCAAGATAGGCAACCATGGAATGAGTCAGGATAGACTGTTTTAATGATCATAATTATCGGAATCCAAAATCCGTTAGGAGAACGACCCAAGGCTTCCCAGAATGTCATGACATAGCCTTGTACCTAATACCCACGCAGGCACACAAATGGAAGCAGGACTCCCAAATTTGAAAACCTTAATAAGGGCTGAAAATTAGAATGAAATATAACTAGAGGAAGAGTTAACATTTATACCTATTACGAGCGTGAGAGTCAAAATGGTGATAAAAATGGAGATACATATGAGATATATATGATATGATTTTGATTCGTGGGGAGATTTATAGTGGAAGCATAAAATCTGGAAGAAATTTATACTACTGGGTATAAAGAAATTACCAAGAAATCTGATTAACTCCTATGTTAGTGGCAGATTCATTTGTGGATGAGTCATCATCAGTAGAAGTATTTAGCCTCCCCGCATATCATATTCAAGTACATTACCCAGAAAACTGGATAACTCTTGTACAAGATTATGAGAACCAAAGAAGAAAAATGAGAACAGAAATTTAGAAAGTAACCATCTTGGGCAACTTAAAAAATGTAATAGAATCCCAAAGAGATAAGAAAACAATCGAAGAAGTTGTTTAAGAAGAAATGACGGAAAGAGGTGAAAAGATACTTTAGTTTTACGATGAATTGGAAATCTAAATCCAAAACCCTTAATTTGAAGTTGTAAAATGAAACACGAAACCAAATCTGATAAAAAGCGATGACGTAATATGTCAAAACGCGGAAAAGCTAAACACACATATTTACCCAATGTGGAATCAGCCCCTGCCACGCACACTAATATTGGTTTGCCGGGCACTATGTGGATACAGATGAAATAAAGTCCAGATAATTGTGGGTCACACTCTTGTCGTATCAAGCCGGTTTAAAGAATGAACGCAAGAATTAAGTCTTAACCTAATTTTACAAGCTGAGAATGCATGGCATCATCTTAAGTCCATATTAAATACTAAGCAGAATTACGCGCAATATTAAAAAAAATGTGGTCATTAGCGCATGGCAAAACGCCATTATCACTCGGCTAACACTAAGTAACACAAAAAAACCTCTTGTAGTGTGAACATTAAAAAATATTCTGGAGTAGATAAATTCAATGGAAAATAAATCGTATTCGGTAGAGCCGAATACGATTTATTTTACGATTGAATAACGTCTAATATTCGGAAGTTACTCTTAAATCCATCCTTCCATGGGGTGCTATCGTTGGCAATTAGATGAATATTCAAATTTGCTGACAATGAATCTGGAGTCATTAGAATGGCAGCAAAAAATGAAATGATTAAGTTAAGGAGAGTGTTATTTCTCATTGTTTAGGTCATAATATGCGGAAATTTTTGTAGCCCTATAAGAAAAGACCTTGATTAAATCATAATAATGAGTACGAAGGACACTCGAAACATCGAAGAAAAATTTTACGAAAATTATCTGGGATTAATGGGGGTATTAGAGAAAATGGAATGGGACGGGACTTGCCACCAGACAATCTGACATGAAGAGAGCGAGCGAGACAAACAAAAATTTGACAACCCGAAGGGTCCAAGGCTCACGAGGTTCCTCCTGACACCGAGCGAATTATTAGGACCCCACTCGGTGCAATAAGTGTCCCTAAAGGGTCTTTACTCTATGGTAATACTAACTAGTGATTACCTAAAAATATTGATACTTGTAAGATATTGATACTAATATAACATACTTCAATTCTATAACTCAAATATACTTGCGACCTTTCCAAAAAAATATAGGTATTGGGGAAAAAGAAAATACAGTTAATCACGAAATTTTCTTATAAAATACCTCCTAATTCTGTACTTCACTTTTAACACAACCGAAAATGAGTATTTTCACAGCTTAAAATGCAACTAAAAACATGTTTATTGAATGCTACAGAGCACCCAATCTCCAGGTGTTTCTCTACGTTTTTCGTAACATTTACTGTGCAATTGAAACTCCAAAGAATTTCAATTAAGGCAGCAGACTCTTCTGGATGCATCAAAATAACTTCTGAAGGCTTTTAACCTCCTTTTCTACCGGACAACCATGACTGGCTAAATGGAAGCAATAGCCTTTTATTGGCTCTGAAACGCGTTAAAGAGCTTTAACACGATTTATGAAAGAGTCATATTTCTACCCAAGGATAATTTATAAGTGCGAAGATAATTTATTATGCAATAAAATCATATATTACCCTAGAAATACATTGCACTTATCGCTACCGTAAATGCACCATAATTCTTATGAATCGAAGAATAAGTAAGCAGTAGCAATAAGCAATAAATAATTATAATGAATGTAATAAAGACGGCAGGTGCTAACCCTCTTAACACCAGTAGCGCCTACAAAAAATGAATAGCCTTCAGGAAACAAAGAGGTTTTACTAGGAACAAGTTGAAAACTATTCTTTAAAAAGTAAAAAGAACGCTAAAATATTATTAAATATGTCAGAATCTGCAATGTTAAATACTCTCCCCAATCTTCTTAAGAAATCTCATTGGCACAAAAAGACAGCTCCCGCCACATCATTAATGAACTAGGTCCCTTAAGTGTCCTAATGTCCTAATATAATGCTAAGAACTACTCAGCTGATATAAAAAGACAAGCAAGTTAATAAAAAGTTGATTCCATTGCTGCGTTACTCCTGTTATTTCTATACCTAAACTTCTCAAAATGCATGAAAATAACTGGATTAGAAATTTGGGTACAGCCAAAGTATGGATGGCCTGCGGCAGATTGTTTACCACTGCGAGATAAGACTTGAAATTTACGAAGATCCAGTCAAACTTGAGGGGAAGGATTGCCAACTGGAGGGGCTTCACGCATGAAAAACACGAGGAGCAACGCAAGAAATGATAACGGGCGGTAGAGGGGAGGTAGCCGAGGCAAAGGAATTGAGGGCGTGGCGGCGGAGGGAAAGGGTGGCGGACGGGCGATGGAAGGGGAGTGGTCGAGCAGCGGGGAGTTTTGTTGAGGTGGGCGTAACACGATTTATGCCCTACCATTGTTTCCGGGACTATCTTCCAGGCCTTATACTACTCTCTTTCCTCCGCGCAGCCCTCGTCTCTCCACCTTGGCCCCCTCTCCCATGCCCAGGCCCTGCTTCCCACACAAGATCACGCCGCGAAAACAAGTGAGATACCTGGCAAAATCATATGCTGCGCTGGCGGATGGCGAAAACAAAACGAATGCCAGGAAGGAGGGATGAAATTTCAGAATGAGAAAAAAGAGAGAAGAGTGGCCACACAGACGCGATGAAGAATGAAAATTGTAAGGAAAGAAAAGTTACACGAAACCTCGATTCTGAAGCTTCATCATTTATTTAAGTGAAGTCTTGTTACACATCACTTCGTGAGAATGGAAAAGCTTAATAAATATAGAGACGAAAAATTATAAAATATTACTGCTTTGGACAGACTGCTTTTAAAAACTTGCACCAAAGGTTAATTTCAACGTGAAAACCTTCAAAAATGACATTAAGCAAACCATTACCAACTTTAAGCCATAAGATTAGACGAAAATAGGAAGAGAAGATAATTATAAACACTCTTTTATTATTTCTTTTACAGAAACCAATCACAAAGACCAATGGTGAGAAATTATACTCAAAGGTCTTATCCCAAGAATAACACGGCAGAGCTAGGGGGGATATGCACACTTAAAGAGTCCACTCTTACTTCACAAGAATAAGTGATCAACAATATGAATTCACGTAAAATTAATTACGGAATTGAAAAATCAACGCTAAGAAGCAAGGAATGTGACCTGAAAGAATGAAGGTCAAATAGAAAATACCTTAGAATGTGACTATTAATCATAGCAAGAAAAGGAAATTCTTGATTATCTATAAGGATTAATTAATATCAAATTTTGAATTTAAAAATTCTATTTTAAGCTATAATTAAAACAGCAAAATACGTTTTCGTCCATTCGGGGGGAAGAACAAAGGATTTGCAAAACTGATAATAACCGATTCGCAGATACGAATAAAATATTTTGCCATAAAGCAATTTTTCCCTCCTCAAATAGTGTTTAGGGCAAAGGGATGTATGCTACCGATAAAAGCGATAAAAAACGTTTTCCATACGAAAGTCATCTCGGAAATTCTGAGGAGTCGCCTTTAGGCTAAAAATGAGTAAAAAAAACCCTCGATCACTTCGTACAAAATATCCCACGACCTTTTTTTTATTTTCGGTCTGCGTAAAACGGGCAAGGAATATTGGCTCGACGAATGCTCGGATGAATTACCGCCTCACGACCACTCGAGTTCGCGTCCAATACTTGCCCCGTTCCGTTTGTTTGCATGAGGGAGAACAAACGGAACGGGCCCGGCCAATAGATTACTTTGCCCTTTTATCCGAGCATGCAAAGAGGGCAAAGGCAATGATACAGATTTAGTGGGCACGATTGCGGGATGAAATCTCCGTAAATTTATCCCGGGCAGCGAGTGCGCCCCTTCAAAGGGAAATAATATTCTCGGAAATAAATATATGCCTTGTCATAGTATAGGGACCACCTGCGGCCCCCTCGTTCCGGGGACGGCTGCGTCACCATGTCCCTCCGCCCGTTAATGAGTTTCTGGTTGTCCACTTTGCTGGCCTTCCTCTTCCCCCCCATTTCAGTCCTAGCCTCCCCTTGCCCCTACAACTGGGAATGGAAAGGTCGAGGAGCAGCAGGGAAAGTTGGATGAAAAATAACGAGATTGACCTGGCTCTTGAGATTAGATATTTTCGGAGAGAAGATGAGATTCCTCTCGGGACAGACAAAGTAAACGACAGCGGAAACGTTGGAATGTTCAAGTTTGATGATTATTCGGAGTACACTTCAGAAATTTTCCGCTTGGATGCACGGGCTTGATCCCGTTGGAATGTTTGAACTCTCTAATGAACGGAGTGGACATTAAAAAGAGAATACTCGTTAAAATGTGCGATGCTCGGAGATGAATTCTTGAGAAACCTAATTGGTTCACCTAAGCAACTCATCTGCTCTCCTTCAAAAATGAAAACATGGTGAACAAATGTATACTTTCCAAGTGCCTATTAATTCACAAGGATGGATTTTTATTTTTTTACGAGAATTAGATCTCTCAACAAACGAAACACGAGACTGGGAAAAGCAGCTATCGTAGAACTAATATAGTACGCCTCAATGCAGTTATTCCCAATAATGCAAACGCCTAGATACTCTGTACACCACTAATTTATTATAAAAAATTATTTACATTTTAAATCACTGAATTTTAACATTTTTTTCTGTTGCATTAAAATCGACGACAAAAATAATCCACCTACAGTGCACAATTTCTATGGGAACAATTACTCGATCTACGCATCAATAATATGAGAGTAAAATCTTATTTTATCTAGGGACTTTCTTGTAGGTGAAACCCCTGGTAGTGTTAACATTTTATACTGATTATTATAAGCATCAATTTTCAAAATTTTGAAATTAAGATTGCATTTTCGTAAAATATTCCTTTAGTTTACATACGATGGTAAATATTTTTGATCATGAAATTCAAATTATTAGGGTTTTATCAAATAAATGTTGAACGTTTCCATAATATTTGTTACCCGTTGTTGCACTTCGTAAGCAAATGGACTCCCGAGTTTCCGCGTGATAGGTTTACAATGAAATTCAAGGATTGAGAGTCGGAGGAAGGAGCTCGGAGGAGGAGTAGGTATTTACTAAAGTTAAAAAAGATAAAAGAATAATAGGAAGTAATGACTACAGCGTCTCCTCTTTTCACTGCTGTCAGAAAATTATGATGATCCCTAACTCATGCTGCCATTTCTTAAGTTTTCGAAGTTTTCCCATTCTATAATTTTTCTCACTTTTTAAGAATTCATTCATCCTGAAAACCACGAGAAAGAGTGATCACTCGAGACACACGTTCGCAATAATGGATAGATAGGTGGCTACTAAATCCATCAAGTTGGCTACACGATCAAAACCAGCGATGAATATGAACTCCGAATCTCATTTTGACAAAGTATGAGGGGAAACAAGCAGAGAATGGCTATTTCTTAGTGCTCACAATCGTCAAAACGCACGAGTCCCACCAACACGAGCGGTTTAATCCCATTCGCATAAAAATTCGACAATCAGCGAGTCATGCGCTCGCCCTTTCTTTCGCTGGCCTCTCTATATAAAATTCCTCCCGTTTTTCATCCACATCTCTCCCTGCGAATCTGTTGAGGGAGCAGAGGAGGGAAAGGGAGAGAGAGGGAAAAAAAAGAATAAACAAATAAACCTTTCCCTTTGACCGCATGAATGGCCATGATATATATCCACCCATCATAAAATTCTTCCTCCCGCAATTCACTCTTCTCCTCCTCACACGAGGGTGTCGTCATCGCGTCTGAGCGGCAAATAAAGAAAGCATTTCCCCACCCCCTCACTCCTTTCCTTCCCTATCGTATCCCCTCCCAAGCGAGCCAAACCCCTCCCTATCGTCTCCTCCCCACTCTCAACGCCTCCTTTACGAAGAAAGAGAGAGAGAGAGAGAGTTCCGAATGCTTTACTCCCGGGGTGGCGATCACAGGAGGTGGTCCGCATTTTTGTCGTTCTTCGACGTTCGATGACGCCATAAGGACGGAGGGGGAAGGCGGGGTTGGGGGAGAGGGGAGTTGAAGTATGATGTGCGATGAGAATGGCTGGGAGATTGAGAATTCCGGAGGTGGGGACGGAGGAGGAAAAGTGACAATCGACGGAGGAGACGCCGTGAGTGATGACGACCGGGGACGGGAGAGGAATGTATGGACGAATTACGAGGGAGGGGGGTGCGGCGGGGGACTGAGAAGATCGGGGGTGGACATCTCAGTAACGACAAGTGTAGAGGAAAACAATAATCAGGCAGGAAGGATGTGGTAGATAAAAAAACTCATGGGTCATAAGTGGGATTAGACAAGAAACATTTCGAGAGTGAATCTTGCTGCTTGAAACTTGAAAAAAGAGTGGATCATGATTCATTGTTGATTGGGACATGGCTTCATTGGGACCCTGATGATGTCGCCTTTGCGAAGAAACCGGTCGTGTTGAAATAAAAATCTGTGGTGGGGTTACAGAGCTTTTTCATTATTTCGTAGATATTATGAACCGTTATAGTACCAAAATTAGAATTTAAAAAAATAGAAATTTTGTAAGAAAACCGTAGTCAGTTTCAAAGGCTAATTACATTTTCTAATCTGATGCCGCGTTGCACAATTTCGTTAAAACTTAAAAGATTTTAAAGGAAGTTTGTTCACACAAAATCATCGTTCAAGGGTTTAAGTATTTAGAGCTAAGGATCACAATATTTAAATTCCATGACAAATGGGAACAAATTTGACTAGTAAATAATAACGTCCTTCTGATAATTGAATTGAAATAAATAAAATAACCGATAGTTAAGAGGTTTATATCTCAGGGTAACTGGAAGCAAAATTTAAAGTCGGGAAAATTGTTACTCCTACTTATTTGCTAACAAGCTTGTCTCCTGTTTATTTTTTCAAAAATCAATTTTGCCCCAAGTCATGGGCGTACGAAATTTGATGTCGGTGTGGGTGTAAAATTACAGGTTATATGTGCGGTTATCATAAAATTAATAGCAGGGCACTATTTAAACATAACTCCCACTTTATATGATAATTCAATTGGCATATATCTTGAGAAAGTTATTTAATACCCATACCATTTTTCATGCATGGGTGCCTTATGACTTAAATTTTCCTCCAGGGGATCCCTAATCATCCAAATCAAGAATACTGCCTTCACACCGTAGTATATTACTACTTCCACCCACGAGTGAAAGAGGCGTCTGTCTATTCTGTTTACCATTAAAATATCTCTATAAGGTTATAGGTGTGGTGTGGCATACGGCCGAATGAAACCGGTAAGCAGACAATATCCGGCGGCGAATAGCGAAATATTTTCAAGCCTCTTGTTTTCTATTACACTTCCAGCAATGCCACTGCTTAGTGGACAGAATTTAAAATTCCAAACCTGTTAGAAACACGTTTTCTGCTACAAAAAATTAGAAACAGGAGCATTTAAGGAAGAAACGGCAGACGAAAGATGTCAGAAAAGATATCTTCAGGAAATATGAAAGCATCACGGGTCACAGATGGGCGGGTGGGAGGGGCAAAAGACAGGACGAGGTAGGCGAAAAAAACAAAATAAATGGAAGAGGGCAATGGTTGGGAAAGGGAAGACGGAACAGAGTCAGGAGGAATAAGGAATGGGTAGGGGGAAATGGTAACTGGAGGTTCGGGAAAAAAGAGGACAAGAATAAGAGAGTGGGCATTTTTTTCTCGGAGTTCCGAGAGGAGGGAGTAAATATGAGGTTGTCGGTATGACGGAGGTCGATGGGAGGGGAAAAGAAAGAGAAAGAAATAAAGGGAGAGGAGAGGTCGCCAAGGTGATGTGCTGGAGTTGGGAAACAGGTGGGGAGCAAGAGAGGAAAGGCACAAAGACTGAAGAGTGAGAGAAAATAAGAGATATAGAAATGAAGAGGCAAGGTCGAGAGGTCGCAGGTGCTTGCGGCCAGGAACGTCCAGTCACCAGCAAGTTATCCAGCGGCCAGGAGGAACTCTAGAGCGACTTCAGTGTTCATTCTAGTAAAACGAGCAACGTATACAAAAACACTAAATAATGAAAATAGGTACGTGTGTAAATATATACATATAACAGTTTCTATGTCATATGTATGTGCCCAGATTTATTTAAACCAACGCAGTCAGTTAGTGAAAGAGATACATATATGTATACTCAAAAAATGTCTCGTGAAAAAAGAAATTTCGCGAAACGGTTGAAATCTTAGTTTCGCTCGGAAATTATACAAAGATAGAAATACCCAGAATCTCCGTTAATTCAGGATCCGATGCACTATTCAAATTGTATTGTAAACATTTCCTAAATATGTTCATAATGCACCTTTAATTAAAGAAAGAAATCATTTCACAAAAAAATAATGTTAGTAACTTAAACAATGTAGGATAGCAAAATATTCACTGAAAACATCAAATACTACTCTTTCCTAATATTACGGTAATTAAAACTATTACATGGATTAAAGCCACTGATTCAAAGCGATATAACCTCGCAGAATCTCGATTGACATAAAAAAACTACATACCAACCCACCGGAAACCCAAAGCAAAAACATTTTTAATTTATGCGTAAGAAACAAGTTTGGGCAAACAATTATTATTAAGTTTAATCCAAGTGTCACAGTAATTTATATTCAAATCACAGAAAAGATTACACACAACAAATAAAGAATTAAACGATAATTTTAATAAGCTGGTGGAACTAAAAGCCTGAAATGAATTTCATTCTTTATCGAAATAGCAATGATTCCACTCACGGAAATTGAAAAAAACTGAAGAAATCTAAGATGACCCAAATATTAGAATAAATGCTTACATTTTAGTATCATTTTTAATTCAGAAATTCAGCAATGCAATACTTCTTATAAGGATTTACGAATTCTGAATAAATAAAAATAGGATTTAAAATACGTATATCCATAATTAAGAACAACCGGTAAGATATTAAGATGCATTAAATTTTATAATAATTTATTATATAGAGCTAGGTAGTCTAAAAATGTGTACTCAATACCTTATAAGTTTATTTAAGAAACATGCTGGCTATTCATTGGCATTATTGTTCAATTTCAAAATAAATACGATTAGTAATACTTCAAATTAAAGGGAAACGATTATAGCGGTATATATTATGACCTATATTAGATAAGACAATAATTTATTCTAAGCACTGACTCATGGCGTAAAATTATTGCCTGTCAATTATAACCCCTTCTAGAAACTAGTTCAAGTTTGTCTTTCCCTATGCAATATAATGAACATACCTAGTAATCAGCTCACATGCATCATTTGATGGTCTAACGTCAACAAGAACATCTTGATTAATGTACTGACATCCCTTCTAATTACTGAAGCAGATATTTCTTTTACCTGTTCTTTTTAGTGTTCAACACAATGGTAGAACAACCTACGAAAGACGGTCAAGTGACTCGAAGACTAAAAAAATTTAGAATGAAAAATGTAGAATCTGTTTTCTCGAAATTCATTACCAACCTCCGATGTATTCTGATATGAATTGAGATTAGTTCAAACATAGTTTCTCCACCCCTGCTGACATTCTCTTCAACATACTAACTAAATTTCACTTATGGGATACAAAATGAGTTAACTTGGTATTTAGGGAGAAGCAGTTGGGTTCGCTTCATCAACTATACATACCTACTATAAATATGAATGTGCATTCCAGGAGGCGGACTTAACAAGTTTTCTTAATTTAATACCTCTTTTAATCACTTTTTCTTCGACCCGCGCACTCAAGTAGGAGGAAAAAAACTTCAAATGTGAAGCAATTGCCGTCACATCTAAAAGTAGCTAACGAATGGAACCCTTTCGCGGGGAGGCATTTCGAAAACATCTCGCGTTACCCTCCTAAGAGGCACGTCCCCCTTCGGAATCGACTTCCCCCCCGGTCTGCGCATTCATTTAAGCCATGTCGAACATATCCGGGATCTCTTAATTAATCCGTCAGGGGGTTAAAACCATCTCCCGACATGGGAAGTTGGGGAGATACTAAATCCTTTGACTCGAAGATGAAATAGCAAAGGAGTGATGCGTGAGCCGAGGGGGGGGCGGGGAGTAGAAGGTGAAATGGTACGCTGCGTTACGAAGCGAGACTATCCAGCGGCAGACGGGACTAATGTTAAGAAGCTCATACGCCGAAGGCTTTAACCATATTCCTCACATATCACGACGTGAGCGCTAAAAGTGGAAAAAAATGAAGATACTCGTCTCCTCATTCCACAAACACACACGTATATGTGTGTGTGTGTGACTAAAAATTATGTATAAAGAGAACTTCTCCCTTGTCCGGCCGGACTCCCCTTCATCCCCCTTTCTTCCACCCTTCCAAACTCCTTTATGGACCGTTAAAATAAGTTCTCCTTGCCTCCTCCTCTACCCCCGCGCTAAGCATGCGACTCACGTGCGCGATGCAGCTCCCTTAATCTTCCTCCTCTCTCTCTTTTTTCACCTCTATCTCCCTCTCCCCCACGCTGGTTCTTACATTATTTCTTTTTTCACTCTCTTCACAAGTTTGCTCCCCCTTCGAGTTTAATTCCAACCCTCCTCCCCCGTTCCCTCCCCTGGT
>LYUA01000007.1:586081-597962 GCA_002093875.1 Calopteryx splendens
AATAAATAGCAAATGGGTTTCAATGGCCAATATTATTGGGGAAGGTGGAAAAATTTTCCACCTTCCCCAATAATATTTGCCATTGAAACCCAATTGCTATTTATGTAAGTCAAATAAACAAAGAAAAAGAAAGCTCTTTTAGGAGTAGACGACGGTAAACCACTACTACACCAGCGTTTAAGTGTTAGGTGATTTAATAACTAAATTCATAACATTCCGAGTAATTTACATATTACACGACGGATGTTAGCCATTATTTTCAGAAAAAAATAAGTTGGAAGAAAAAATTTGAAACAAAGGAGTCGTTTTTTAATTGATTACCAAGGATAGTAAAGGACGGATAAAGGAGAATAAATGCCTGATTCTTGTCAATGGTAAGCATACAGTAAAGGGTCTGTACTCTATGGTATGAGCTTGTATGCAAGCATGAGGGTCTTCAAGGATCCGCGGAGAAAGTTCTGGAATTGCTAAGAGGCATCATTCCTTCAGTCAATTTTCTCGTAAGAGTGTACGGAAGATTCGTAAAAATGATAAAGGACATTTTCCTCCACATAAACTAAAAGGGTAATGCAAGGTGAATTTATTTTTGAAGCAATTGACGAAACTTTTCGATAAATTTACATAATTTATAAAATATATGCAAACGAAAAAATGGATACTTGTAAGTAAAATAAATAAATCTACTAATGTTGCAGGAAAGAAAACTCCATAGGTCAAATACAATTACTTCTGCATCGATCTGAAAACTGCAAGTACGCAAATTGAATTAGTCCTCGTCAGGTTGACAGGATGTTAATTCTAGGAGTGTTTCAAGCACAAAAAGGCAACTGAATTAAATTAATACTATTCATTTTGACACTTTCATTTAGAAATAAAAACTATATTTCAACAAGATTCAAACAAATCTTAACCAAAACAAAATATTCGCATTATAGCTTTCAATACTAAAGACATTGGAAAAATTTTGGAAAAAATGACTAGAAATGTGAATGGCTTTTTTTGTATGACACTTTAGACATACATTTCCACCAAAGTTTTTAACAAGAAACAGATGGTGCAAAACCTTCCAACCTTCCAAATAGTAACCAACCTGTATTTGTAGCTCGGTACTATGTTTTAATTTAATACAGTTACAAAATGGAAAATAATTATTAATGTGATAGACTATTGTCAATAATTTCGTTATTTTATTATGCAAATTCCATGGCATTATTATATTTATAAAAAATCATTTTAACGGATAAAAAATCCCTCATGCAATAGGATTAGTATGCAGTATTTAATTAATATGGGGATAGAACTTGGGAGGGTGGGGATTTTTTTAATAATAATAAATTCATTTTTGCTCTAGGTAAAACACACCTTTGAGAAAGGAAGGAAAATATTACATTGTACATGTGTGTCCACAAAAGAAATTTATGACCACAAAAGGGTCAACATAAGTTATAGTTATACTCTTGGGCTAGAAAAATACAAACTACAACCGCAAGTATATATAGAGGTCATTTTAAAATATGAGGGAGCACTGGTATGCATGGTGCAATTGTAAAAACACATAATAATAACAATAATCTCAGTTAATTTCAAAAGACATAAAATACGAAAGGGATAAATAGTAATTTTACATCATGAAAATTAGCAATAAGTAGAAAACCTTTAATAAGTATTGAAGTTGCGAAATATCATTGAAAAACATTTAAATGATTAACTTTGAAAGATAGCTCGAAGAGAAGTCGAAGGAAAAAGTAAAAAGGATGGGAAGGAAAAAACACGAGGCAGAGCAAAAATGGTTGCTCTAAACCTGTGAATAGTAAACAGGATGTCATAAATTCCCCGAATGAGGCCAAGAGTAGATCCCAGCGCGACCTCATTACCCGTGGTATCACCAGAAACCCGGCCCGGCAGAAATTCAGCCCCGGGCTTATGACCGGAAAGGGGAAAGAGATGGAAATGGAACGAGAGGCTTTTCGCGCCAAAAATGATATTTTTATTTGAACTTTTCTAAGACTATAGGAGAGTAGAATCATGAAGGCAGCGAGTTGGATAAATTGGTTCGGGGAAAAAATGGTAAAAATAACGATAGTTCAATTGAATCTCTGAGCCTACTCGCTTAAGGGGAAAAAGAAATAATAAAATGTTTTATAGGGTTAAACTTTAGGAAATAGGGAGATGGCAAGTGGATGGCATAGGAAAGAGGAAGGAAAAATCCAAGGAATCAATGTACATTTTTCTCACATGGGAAGCCTGACATAAAATAAACTGATGGCAGTAATCAGTATTTAATTTTTCTAACAATAACTATGCAACGTAACTAACTGAAATGTAAAAACTTAGGTCCTTAAATATAACGTTACCTTTCCCTAAATATCACGTGAGAGTGAACTGATTGAGGTAAAATAGGCGTTTATCATCCAGAGTGAAAAATACGAGAGGAGGGCCGAATTTTTGTGAATTTTGACATTAAGTATTTTGTAACCAATGTTACCATCTTGCTGTTTTTCAAGTCTTAAGGAGATTAAATAAATACGTTATACATGCACTTATGACCTTCTTAGTGACCTTTATTCTGTCTGTTCCAATAAAAAATAGTTGTCAAACCTCTAATCGAATTGGAATGTTAAACTTAATAATCTTTTTTAATAAATAATAACTCCATCACTGTTACACAATTAAGATTTGAACATGAGATAAGAAAAAGATCCACAAATGGCATAGGTTTATGACAAGCCAAGGAGATGGTGCAATGGAAGATAGGGTGTAAGGAAGAAGAGGGCATTCGAATTCGAGGAAATAAAATGTTATAGGGCACACACGTGGAAAAAGGAATGAGGGGTGAGGTAAGGAAACAAAACCATACTGTGCCAGGCGAACGTTGTAAGAGGGCGGACTGAGCAGGAGAAAAAGACTTTAATTGGTAAAAATGGAAAATTTTGTGATTAATAATCTTTCAGGAAGAGAATTTCGTTGGCGTAAGTATAGAAATCCGTAATGGAAACACTAGCAT
The DNA here is from genome assembly GCA_002093875.1 of Calopteryx splendens. Lineage (NCBI taxonomy): Eukaryota > Metazoa > Arthropoda > Insecta > Odonata > Calopterygidae > Calopteryx > Calopteryx splendens. The sequence continues at coordinate 589,086 of LYUA01000007.1, forward strand.
ATTTTCACAAATTATTGCAAGCTAAATGAAAGATATAAAACACTGAAACTGAAATATTGAGGAAAATTGGGAAAAATAAATTTCCCGAGGACACCATTTCCATTAAAATTAAGAATTTCGGTGACAAATAGATATAAAAAAATACCGGGACGAAAAGGAGAACACGATTCAAGGTAGATTTGAAACACCAACAGGAGCGCAAAAATGCAAAGGAGAGTAAAGAGAGAGGAGTTCTTGGAAAAGGATAATAATCCGTCTGGAGGAAGGCGGTCTGACCGCCTCCATGGAGGTGCGCGTGAAGTTTTTCGTGTAAGGAGGGAAGTCTCGTCTCTCCCCCTCCCACTAATCTGTTCTCTCTCTCTCTCTCTCCCTCTTCACTCGCCCCAGAACTGTCCCGCCCCTCCTTCCCCCCCTACACCCTCCTCCTCCTTCCCCCCCCGCGGACCCCTGCTGCTAATGCACGCACGCAAGCTCGGAGGAAAAAAAATGGGGATGCGTGTGAAGAAGGTGGCGGGATAGGTGAGATTCACACGCAGCGGGGATTCCCCCGCATCCTTGTAAAGGACGAACGCCTCTTAGGGGTTGGTTACCTTTTTTGTCCTCTGCTCTTTTTCGGTGCGAGGAGCCTGGGGAGGAGGAGGAAGGCTAGAAGGAATGGGGGAGGCGAGTGGAGAGGGCGGTGAATAAAAAGGGAAGAGGTGAAAAACGGAGAGGATATACATCACGCGAGGCACACGTGAGTGAGGTCTTGTTTACGAGCGTGTGGGGAAAGTCGAGGCGAGAATGGTTGAACAAATTTAAATGTAAATTTGGCCTTAATCCCTCCGACTCTTGAAGACGCTCTCACCCTCCAAAACGAATAAAAATTATATTGGGTAGCACGAGACTCGATGAGATGGGAGTGTCGCAAAATTCAGAGGCCAATCAATCAACCCTGGACTACCACCAACTGGGAACTGAAGAAGTGCACGTAAACCTCTCTTTGAACCATAGGAACTTGTAGCGTTTCACGTAATTTCGAATGGAGGATCAAAAATATATACGAGTTATTCAGAACTGGTGGCGAAAAATATACTGATATTGCAGTTTTTCAAGAGGTCATCACCCTGCTCGGAAATGCTCGAAAAGGTAGTCGAAGAGTAAAACTGGGAGCGGTACCGAGCTTCCCGACTTGTACCATTAAACTCAAGCGGTCCTCTGAGCTTCCCCTTCCACTCCCCACCCTTTGCCGCAACTCCCGAGCGCACTCACAAATACGAGCCCACGGAAGCATTTGACCTTTCACAGACTTCCCTTCCCTCCTGACCTAAAATCCGAGCTTCAACGCGGCCTTTGCCCAAACGTCCAATTCCTATTGTTCATTTTCAGTTCCTCCATTGTTTCGCAAGCTGATAAGACCAGAGCACCATCACCGGTGGGGGGAGGGGGGGGGTGTTTACTCCAAAACGCGAAAATAGTAATTACACCGCTCCTGAGGAGAATTATAAGCACATTAATTTCAGTAAATTTGGAGTGCAAGGCAAAAGAACTCGTGGCGCATCATCTGAAACAGAGTGGTCCACAATTTATCCTTCCAGCATCAGGAATAAATGATAGTGATAAAATAATGCGGATAAAACAGAAAAATGCATGAAGAAATTAGGGTTTATTATTCGCTTTAATTGGCCCTTGTTTGAAAAAATAAAGAACATTTTTTCAGTAAAAATTAAGATGACCAATAATAATTCATTAGTTCAGAAAATTATATAAAATGCGAGGAGTCTAGCCTGATAATCTTTCATTGGCGATAACGGCCCTTAAACCAAGTTTACAAAACCATTAATTATTTTATGACGGAGAGGATTTTTTAGGAAATGGAGTTACTCAAAACATAACTTTACACTTGCGGTTCCAAATATTATGCTCGGTTAAGGGTTATCCACTACGGAGTGTAATATTCTTAAATGTACTTATAAGCAGTGAGGATCTATAAAATAAATAAATAACTTCACATAACCCTTAAACTTCATGCGTATTAACTCCTTCAGTCAATATTATATGGTGCTGGAAAATTATTTATTTGATTAATAATAGGCTTATATTGTAGATATAATAATATAGGTCAAGGACCCTCGAAAGTATACTTACGGAACCCATGATTTCAACTGTCAGCTTCAATCTCAAAGCAAATGGACTCGTACTTACCTAAAAAGTAAAAAAATAGATATTAGCATAGATTCAATAATTGAACAAGTATTTTATATTAATATGGTAACAAAGACAACATATAGGATCCGGAATCATGATCCGGATATTCGGATTGGAATAAACCACGACAGAGGTTGAAAGGTTAGGATTATCATAATTGTACCCATGTCTTTGAAACAAGCACCTATCCTGGCACTTATAAAAATTTAAGAAGTCAATCAAAAACTGAACTCAAGAACTGGCCACCCGGTATTTCGTAACTAGTATCAAGGGTATGAACCCTATATATTTCTCGGTTCCAAGGTACCGGTGCCAACCCCTGCTTTTTAGATGTGAACTAAGTGATTTTTCATCATGGTGTCTTAAGAAGGGTAACAGGTAATTTTTCCTCAATCACACTCTCAAAAATCACAGCTTCATTGTATTTTTTAAAGTCAGTGAGTTTTTATGTTTACACGTGATTTTTAGAGTGATTTTTATGCGCACATTTTATATCCAAAAGCGTACCATAATTTTTGCGGAATTGCTCGAGCGTCTCGGCGGGCGGGTTTCCGTTTTCATTCCAAACAGAAGCTAACCTGAAAGTTATTCGAAAATTTAAAAAAAATATATGCCAGATGCACATTCGAGCATGCTTAAAAAGGGCGAATTTCGGGGGTGAAAGAAGAAGAGAGGATTGAGAGGGAATAAATGACCGGGTGGAAAGGAAGCGTATATAAAAGGGATTCCTCGACCTAAAAGTGGATGGGGTTTAAGTTAATGGGGGCGCTAGGCTGGGTGAGGGGCCGACCCGGCGGAGGAGAAGAGCAGGGATGAAAAGGGATCTCTCAGGAATGAAGTCACGCCCCTAATATCGAGTTGCACGCAAAGTTCAAACCCGGGTCTCTTCCGTAATAGGCTTTGAGTCCAGATGATGGACTGCCTCGGAAGCCGCGTGAGAATTACATCGCACATGCGGGAGATCCTCATCGAAGAAAGGAAAGAGGAAGAACGAGACACGGCCAGTAAGAGTATGTTCGCAACTCTAGTTTGGAAGAAAAGGAGATGGGGAGTGTGGGTAAGTATTCGAAAGAAAACCGAAGAAAAAAATCTAAGTTGTAAACCACGGAAAAAAGAAAATGCAGAAAAAACATTAAATGTGTGACTCGAGAGTAGTTTTCAACGAGAGGAAGTTGCCCATAAAAGAGGAATAACTATAATGAATGGCTTCAATGCCAATAACTAAGTCAAGCAACACTACTGTAACCCCGTCAAGCAACACTATTGTATCCCCAGACGAAAATGTAGAACCGTAAAATTTGGATGCAAATACATTCCAGCTAATACTTATTTTGAACTTAATTTAACACAGTTCGTCAAATCTTTCACAATTTTCTCTTTCATTTCACATATTTGCTGTCAGTTTGGAACAAAAATCTCAACAGTTCTCAGTATTGCCAGTTGATTGCGCTAGAGGAAGAAATTATTAACGTTGATCAGATTTGTAAAGAATATTTTAGCCAATAAATATGACTTAGAATCTTACGTATCCGCAGGAAATTGCAAAAGTAGAGAAACGACATCTCACCTTAACGCACTTCATAAACTCACGATGCGGACGCACTGCGGATTCCGGAGATTTTGTCGACTGATCCCGGTCCAGAAAAATTAGGCACTCCTTCGGAACACGGTTTCAGCATCCACAGTAAAAATGGCACTGATTATTTTGAGTCATCTTTTTCGGAAGAGAGGAGCCAGACGTATGACTATTCTTCCAGTTCTTCGGCGATAAAAGAGGAATGTCAAAAGTAAAATAAAAAAGAGGGCGGGAGAATGAGAGAGACTGAACGAAAATTCAAAGTAGGAGGGAGAATGAGGGCGGGAAGGAAAGGGGGAGGAAAAGGGGTTTGGAGGAGAGGGATGGGATCGCGGAGGAAATATTACTGGGTTGGGAGCGCTTCTTTTCTTATTATTTTAGTTAAGAGCGGGGTCGCGAGAAAAAGGGAAGGGCCGCACGATAGTAGGCCTGGGAATGATGATAGTCTCCAGCAGGGCCTTCGCTGGAAAGAGGAGAGGGAGAAGAAGGGAGTGTAGGAAGGGGTAGAGAAAGTGGTAGTTCGGAAGCGTGATCATGAATAAGGTACGGGTTTAAAAGAGGGAACAGCCTTCCGCCCTCGGAAACCTACTCAGCATCCCGACCCCTTGCCCTCTTTCCGCTCTCTTCGTGGATGCAAAGTCTAGAGGTTTAGAATACATATTTACTTTATTTATGTACGTACCTACCCAGGCGATAGGGTTAAAATAACAGTGAGGGTTAGGGGATTTTGTGGGAGTCGAGGGACCAAAAGTAAATGGAATGGGTAAAATTCAACATCAACTGTTAATGTTACTTCATCTCTGCTATTGATAGTTCATTATAAGATAGAATATCTTCATGATACAAGATAAGTCATCATGAAGAACAATATCTCATCACCTATGGTTGTCAAATGAATAAGGCATTTAATATTGTGGTGTAAATCCAAAAGAATATGGAAAAACTTATTGAATCTCGTTTATATAATACCATGTAACCTTTAAAATTTACATGGCTCCGTAGTTCAAATAAAAATGGCCTAAATTAACTAAACTTAAAAATATAGCTACGAAGTCGTGAATAGCCCGAATTAAACTATCTGTGAAATTGTTCGTTCTATTTGACCATACGGTATATGGTTACGCATAATTTAAAAAGTCAATGACACTACAGAGATTTTAATATTCATCGTATCGTCATTCAATCAATACTAGATGAACGAAACGAAAAAAATTTAATGATGCATTAAATTCGCCATTCGCCACAAAATAAGGGAAAAGAACTAAACAAATCACTGTCTATACCTATTAGACTGGATCTTTGTTAAATATATTGAGACTTTGGGAGGTTTTAAACGGGCTACAACGGAAGAAAGAGTAAAATATTATATATTAGAACATAAGCATTTAAGAGACCTTAGATGCTCGATGGAATGTTACTGCTCCCTGATTTAAGTTACTGAGCGACGGTATTCTTTGTGTTGGAAATTTTAAGCATACCTTTTTTATTATAAACGAAACACAATAACGAATCATACATTTGGATAAGAAAAAGGCCAATGTTCATTTTGTAAGATATTAAGCAAATTTACCTTTTGGGCACTAAGAAATTATATTTTAGATGATACGCACTTTTGATGTTTTGAAATATTTTTCCTATCTTCTATTCTGGCTTTAAATCTAAATAAAAGAAAGTATAATCACTCAACCAAATGAAAAAGTCGAGTTCCCCACTCGGACCTGTGATAATATTTGAAGTTAAGGTTGCTCTAGTTTCCCAACACTGCACCATCATGAATGGGGAATAAAGGCGATGATAATCGGAGAGACAGGCGAATCAGGTAAACGTTCGATTCTCGAGAGTTGAGGAAGGTGTAAGGTCAACCATTCAACAGCTCGCAGCCACCTCCTCAGCGCCGTAGCATAATTGTGAGGGTGTAATGCCGGCCTAGGGGAAGGAAACGTCCCCTCTCACTTTAAATGGGTGGGATTCAATTGAGGAGGGAGGCGTTTGGAATGTCCGGTAGGGGAAAAATGGCACTAGTGGAAGATCATAAACATTTCGGGCACGATCGGTTGCCGAGACTGCGAGCGAATAGGATGCCGCGGGAAAATTTCTCGCCTGTTGCTCCAATTTGCGATTTATAGCGGTCGGTTTTTATTGCGGTCGTTGTAAATTATATTGTTCCGAAGGATTTTTCTTTTATTTCACGATACCATGTTTGGCCAACAAAGATCGAAGCAGAGAAATAAAGAGAGATTGCGGGTATGGATTGATACTCCGATATATTTCTTGTTCTGCCATAACTGATAAAAGAGACCACCTACGGGCTCGTAATATGCTGGATTTTGGAAATCATAAACTATATGGCGCCATCTCCCGTTATTTTCTCAGTGGTCATTGGTAAAAGAGAAGGACCGGGGTGGTAATTACTGCATGATAGATGAAAACATGATGAGTCTAAACGGTGAATTCCTCAAACATGAACAACAAACATGAAAATTAGGAACATTAATGTGCAAGATTTATGATTCTACCAAACTAAACATTTTACACATGTTGATACGGAATATGACAAAGTAAACAATAGCTGAAGGAAACGAAAAGTAACTCTTAAAAGTGGAATATTAAAAAACAGTTAACAACTTGCCCATAATAATCTAGGAGAGTCAATTTAATCGTTGTATAAATTATAATTACCGCGAACTATCAGACTTATAGAGATTTAATTCCAGAAAATCTAACAAAAATTTTTAAAGAAGCTTATGCCAGGCAAGAATTTCCTTTGGCTTCACTCAATGGAAACATTCATGATGTTCCATAATAATGGGTCCCAAAATAACACATCGTATTTTTACAGTATTGACCCGTTAAAACTATAGTCGACATCTAAAAATAGTTTTTGAAAATAGAGGCATATATTATTCATTATAGATAAAATTAATCTTTAAGATATACTTAATGAATTAAACATAAAGATTTCTTTTGTAAAGGATCGTAGAAGTTTTTTTTTACTGTGAATCAATAGCCATCAGAAATTATGGAAATGAACAAAAAAACTGAATTTTCCTAAAAGGAAATACATAATATCGAGAAATTCGTAATAACCAAAACAAAATGACCCCTCAATCCAAAATAAAATTACAAGTGGCGTACACAAAAATGTAAACCAAATTATTTTCATGGAAGCCCCTCTAATGACTCTCCCGCTATAAAACAAACCGGAATATATTCTTTTCCAAATATTCGACGAAAGCATTTTTTTAGTTATTCAGTTCCATTCGGGCACATTAATCAAACGTCGGCCGCGCAATAAATCGCTCAGAGGCACACCTCCAAAACCCATTGTTTTACCAGTCGTTCCTTTTCCCCGTTGCACTGTAATAATTAGTCACGAAAGTATGGCGAAAGCCTTTACATTAATAGATCATGGATTGAATACGTTTAACAACAATTGTAGGCTAGAAATATGTTATTTTTATTCATATATCAACGGCATAACCAAAGACATCTGTAGCCGACTCACATTTTCACTGTGGCTGGCAACTGATTCAGCTGTGATGGAATTTTATGAATTTCCTCCTCGACATAACATTTCAGCTACATTATTTGTATCATCATCGGTAATTAGCTGGTTGCAGCAATAGTTTTTCAGTTTCAAACTTAGAGAAGGGAAGAGAGGATCAAAATAAAAATTCACGTTCTTTCTTGGGATTAATGGTCATGGTGGCGGATGGATATAGGCACGGGGGTTTTAGACAGATATGAAATACATTTTTTCGAAGGAATTTTTGATAAACATTTAGTTAACAAAAGTAAATTTTAAAAAGTTTAATTAGTTGGCTCTCCTGTATCTGGGGAGGATCTTTTAGTGTGTAGTATCCCCTCATTTCATTTAAAAATCTTAAGGGTATTAAATGGTAGATACCGTATCTACGGCTAGTACGTGATTTCCCGTGAAATAGACACAACTCTATTTTACGTTAAGACCACCTTCATGTAGGAAAAACGGTTATTCTCGTGCTGAGAAAGGCCATAAATAAAGCGAATACAACCATTTACGGTTCTCGGTAGTGCTTATCTTCTCTATAATACCACTAAACACACATTTATGGTACATTTTCGGAGGTACAAAGGTTACAAGACGAATCTGAATTCGCGTAGAAAAAATCATTTTGATTTGCTTTTAATTGGAAAAATTATCAAAAAGTATATTAAAAATGTTGTAGGTTAAAACTATAATGTCTTATTTCCCAATAATTTACACTTTAATCTTCAGATATGTTGAAAAAAGTTTAACTTCCCATTGCCTACAAGCACATGACATTGAATTCCACGCTCACACCTTTTATCGTCTCCTATGGTTACGGGAGAAAGAAATATACATCTGCCACGTGTCATTAACACGGAAGTTAAAAACCGGTAACATTACGAGAAATTTTCTTATAACTTTGTCAGAATAGGGTAGAAAACATCCATTGATTTTTTCCCTGACTGCATACGGTAGGTGAAATAGGAATAGATAAAATCCATAGAGGTTGCTGAGAAATTCTTATCCTTCAGTCTTATTAATAGAATTAACAATGGCGTTGAAAGCTTTTTTTATTAAAACAGGACAAAGAGAGTTATATTTTTATTTCCTCTGTTATATATACCTAAACAGTTATGTATAGGGGTGCTGTTAGTGTTTGGGTACTGCATAGTATAAAAAGCATGGTTATTTTGTAGATAAAATATTATTATTGATATGGTTCCTATTCTGTCATCTGTGGACATTTTCTAGCCTTCGAGGAGTGAGGAAAGAGTGAGAGGATTTTTTTTCGCTCTGAAACTCGAAAACGGAGAAAGAGGTAACATTGAAAACGGAACTGGCAAGCATCCCGGATCACATTCCAGGGAACCCGAAGGGAACGGTAGAACTGAGAAGACACAATTCCATCAATCATTTTTATGGCATCAATAAATTGCAATCCTACGAAAAATCGGTCCTCCCAATTCCGAAAAGAGAATGAACAAAATGCTTTTGCTAACTAAGTCCCGAGAGATGGCCTGTTTTGTTCTTCACTCCCGCAGAATCTTGATTCTTTTATTCAACATTCATCTGAAGCGTACTATGAACCATCGTATGAGGAAAT
>LYUA01000007.1:684359-713262 GCA_002093875.1 Calopteryx splendens
GGGGGGAGAAAGGGAAAGGGAACCTGAATTAATCTTGGTAGACGTGTTTTTATTGAGATGGGCTCTCACTATGACAGCGTGAGGAAATGTAATGAAGCTCATGATTTAATCACTCCAATACTTCTTTCGAATAGGGCTGTGAGATATTTCGATCCAACGATTGCGATATTCAGGTAATATCGCAATTCAATATATTGCTTGGCGATTTCATGCGATATGTGAAATTGAAATGAAATATGCGAAATGATAGGTATGCAATATCATGAGTTCAAAATTTGTAAAGGAACACAGGCCAAGGATGGGGGTTGGGGGAGGGGTCGAAATCGACATTGAAACAGTCAATACCGAGGTTCACCCCCCTCCCGTTTTTCGGTTACGAATGTTGGTATACATCCTCCTTCGACTATGGAATGCGATATCGTTCATTTGTATCACGAATTCAATGTATCAACACTTTTTCGATGCACTATTCACATCGGAATGCGTTATTCTAATTCGAACAACGCACATCCCTACTCGCGAGGACGAAAGGGTTTCCACATTTTTATTTTTGTGTCCAAACGGAAAAGGTGGGCGGGGTGGTCTAGAGGTAGCACGCTCGACTGTGGATCTATAGGTTGCGGGTTCAATCCCTCCGTTTCCGCTTTTTAAAAGTCGTAGAATGTATATAAGACCTTGCTCCGTACTTCATATAAGGGCTGAAAAATCACGAAAAATCTGGAACGATACAACCTAACAATTAGCTGAAACGAGACAACCTAACAAAATATGTTAGCCGGAATGGCTAATGGCATAACTCCTGACCCCCCCCCCTGCCACACGCCCTAGCGGCGGCTTGTAAGGTGTCGTGCAGAAATAGTATAATTGGAAAACAGATTCCGAGAACACGATTATTTGTAATAATAATAACTCAATTCCCTCTAGTATTGTGAGTTTTGACACCCGGAAGGATTCCTAATTGAGCCTCCATTTCCTTGGGCAGACAGGTCTTAGAAAGCTATCACATCGTTACCGGATATAGCTATTGGAAATGATCTTGCAATCTACAGGATTATAAGGCATCAATAAAGGTTAATCATTCCGTAGATAATGATATGATACATATGAGAAAATATATTATGAAATTGTGGTTAAGTGCATTAAAAATGGTAATATATATAAAAAACGGTGGATTGTAGTTTAAGGGTAAAAATTTTCACATGCACCAACCTTTAAGACATGTACTTAATGTTTATTTTAAAACAGATAACGTCAATGAATCATTTACCTAAATCATCAGGAAAAACTGCTAAATATTTGAAAGATGTTATCTGATTCTGCTTCCGTCACGATTCAGCCGAATAAAGGAAAACACCGAGAGTATAATAACAAAATTCGACTCGATATCATTAATCTAAGAAGTAGGTAAATATGCATTTTCTTGAAATTCACCTATTTTTTATTTTCTACTTATTCCATCCTTTTTCTTGGTCTCGCTCTCCCTTTCATCGCCCTTCTTCTTCAGCCCCGCTCATTCTTGCACTCTTCCTTTTCCTCTACCGCGGCATTACGGCATCGCCTGTACCTTTAACGTCCGCTCATAAAAGAAGAGGCGATATCCAATTCAATTCGCCCAGCATCCATTTCATTTCCTCGTTCTTACCGACTTTTTATGGAGACAGCCCTTCCCTACACCATACGAAACCCGCCAAGGAAACTGTTTCACAGCAGTGTCCCTCAAAGCTGAACCACTTTCCTTAACCCCTCAGCTGCGCCTACGCACCTTCGTACCGCGCTGTTTCACTCCATCTCTGCGGAAAAAGACTTTCCTCCTCAACAACTGTCTATCGCTGTCATGAAAGATACACGTGTCACCGTTTCTTTTATTTATTCTGGGTTAATTTCACTCGGTTCAATTCTCATGCATTCCATGTTCTGCAACAAAGCGGTACGGTTGAAAACATTCTGTATTAAAATACCTAGTGAGGAAGCCAAGTGGCTCAAAGGATCGGGAATCGAGGCTCTCTCGCAAGCTGATATTCTCATGCGTAAACAATGATGACTCAACATGGTGATCATGGGAAATAGCATTTCAGAAACTCAATCACTTTTCCCCCACAGCGTCCTGAAGGAGGCTCCACTAAACAAGGGAGAAGTGTTCATGTTACGCAGTTTAAAAATTTAGGTGTGAGGATATTCAGGAACTGCCGAAAACTTTCCTACGGTAAAAGTATTTTCAATAACGTTTTATCTTCTGGAACAAATTCTAATATGATCAAAATAATACGAGTATTAGAATAAATAGCCTATTTTAGCTGTCACATGGATTATTATCTATAATCCCTTAAAGGCTGAATTCATATAACACACCACAGACAGGTCCGAAGAGTCTGAGAAAGGGAAATGTTAATGGAACATACTTCATACAATTTCATTAAAAATGACAGATCGATATCGAATGGATCATTTTAATTTATTTACGCCCGAAAATATTCTTAAACACGTATAATGAGGTGGTCAGAAGAGATTGTAGGAATTAATGCAACACCCGAAGCACCACACCGGCCAAAATTTCATTATTAAGTAGAAAAGCTTGTGTATAAGTGAGTGATGCCACTCATGAAAACATTTTGAGCTCAGGTCCTTATTGTGAAGTATAAACAAGTCTTGAGTGCCCAGTTAAGGGGTGGAACAGATTCTAAGATTGCCCTTCAAGGACTACATAAAGAAACATCATGGACATTAGATGTATGCATTAGATTCCTGGAAAAACAGACCGGAGGAAATATAAATGCAGGGATCTATAAGCATGAATGCTAGATGGAATTTTTGGACTTGAGGGTCTCAAATAACCGGAAAAAGAAACACCAGGAAAAGACTTTCAACGCTCAACTATAGAAATATTTTCTATTTCTTCACACCTCCATTTTCTCTACCTTCACATCAAAAGACTTATATGTCCATCTCTTTCCAAGGGCCCACTATTCCTTGTTTTTGAAAGAGCCTGTGCGGACGCCGAGTGTCAATCTCCCCTTTATTCCGATAAAGCAAGCAGAGGTAAAATACTCACGGTTAACGCAAACCTTTGTACGAATCTAATTTGTATCGGAATCTGCCGACACAACCAAGAAACGTTCTGCAGAAGCGAAAAAAGGCCTCCCGCTCTCCCTCTTGCGGCAGCAAAAGCGAAAAAAAATATCCAACCCACTGGTACCCGACCTCTTTCCCCAAGCCCGCCTCCATCCCTCCCTCCCACGCAACGTGTCACAAAAAACCTCGGAAGGAGATGTGTTTTTATGGTGAAACAGTAAACGTCTCCTTCTTCCAACGACGCTTGGGTAGGGCGCGTTCCTCTTTTCCCCGATTTTTCGAATCGTGTTTAATTTAAACAGCGTCACATTTAGGCAAACACAAGAAGGTTAGGGTCCTGGGACGAGAGGAGAGTCAAAAAGGCGTTGAAATGTTTTGCTATATTTTCCCTCGCTCCCCACCCATAACCTCCCAATTTCTCCCCACAGAAGGGGAATAAAAGAGCGTGCAATTTTCCGCGAATCGATTCGTTTGCTTCCGTGTGCGGCCAGACCGCCTCACGAGCGACAAGTTCTTTTTCCGCTCAACAGCTATTTTGCATCTCAAAAGGACAACCTATTTAGATCCGTCTTTTTCACGGGACGGACTTTGTGCGCCGCGTTTCTACTCCTCCTCTCTTCCTCCTCCCCATCTTCGACCCCCCGAAGGCCCATGAGCCTCCATCTCGATTTGTTTGCTGCCACCCTGGGAGGAGAATGGCACGGGTCCCTCAAGTGATTCGACGCAGCGCAAATACAGATTAGGGTCCCCGATTTACAGTAGAACTTTCTAAAATCGTTTACACCGTTTTAGTACGCATGGATATTATTCACACGAAAGTGTAACAGGAAAGATGACTCACTTTTTGGCGCAGGACCTCTTTCATTTTCATACCGTAAATATAGAACGAAAAGTTTTGTGTATTTTTCTTTTCTTTAATTTATTATTTATCAAAAAAGAAAAGAAAAAACGCCGAAAAATTCACAAAAAAGACGGTCCAGCTTCAATCATCTGAGTACTGCCTAGAGAAGCTCAGGTTTGCACAAGGTGATTACCCTGGCGCAAGGTCACTTACACAATGTTCCACGCTGGTGAGATTTAAATACTTTCGAATATAAAAATGTTCCAGTGCTATGTCCTGTACTATTTCAGGAAAATAGCATTATTACCCAATAAAATTTCTAGCTATTTTAAGAATCAATTTTCCAAACCGTCGCCACAAATCTCATTTCTAATCACAATAAGTCACTAATTAAAAGAAGGATTTAATGCAGTTGCAACCGAAGTCGATTTATACGATAATTATAACTAAATCAAAATCATTTGGGAGCAAGGAACATAAATCCACGATCTAATTTCCAATAAATTTCGATAACGATCTTTGATTTAGAGCTCACGCTGAATCATACGTGTCTTTTAAATCACATGATTGCCCACATCCGAACCAAGTGGAAATAACTCCAGGACACGTGTGATCCAGGCGTTTTTAATCCCGTTCTTGTTCTCGTAAGATTTATAATAACCGTCTACCACAGGTGTGAATTTATAAGGCTTCTTAGTTGATTCACGTTAGCGACAAATTTAATTGAAGCTCTCACCTCTTGGCTCTGTTTTCTACTCATCCTAAGATCATGAAAACAAGATTAAAAAGAGAGTATCTTAAGAGAAGATAATCATTAGCAGAACGGAAAGACGATTAATATTATATGAAAAGTTTAATTTTTTTATGCATGAAATGAGAGATACATTGTCTTTCGTGGTGCTCGGACGGTGGCCGCAGAATAATAGTCACATTTTTCCCCGTCCCCGTTTCCCTTCGTGGAACAAATGCTTCTCCAGCATACTCCAACCGTAAGGAAGGTGACAGAGCATTCATCACACGCGCTATCTGCAACGCACCATTCATTGAAATCATGCACTTAATCTGTCACCTTCCCTCCGTTAGAGCGCACAACTGTCAGTCTCTACTATCGAATAGGTGATCTCAAACGGAAAATTGAATTAATTTCTGCACAAAGAAAACTGCGCAAAGGTTCAAGCAAATCATGGTTATTGTTGATTATAGAATCCGTAAAGCTTCTAGCATGACTTCCTAATTTGACTCGCAATTTAAAATATATAAATCAAATATAAAAAGGAACTAACTTTGTGAATAATCTATTAAATGCCAGAGAAAGTACTAATGAAACCAATCTAATCAGAGGCAAAAACAAGTACCTACATGAAAAATGCCCGATTCTTTCAGAATCGGAAACTATCTCTATTTTTCACTTTAATTGTTAATTGTTTTAATTTCCAAAAGTTTACATGTGTCTTACGGCAACATCTTAATGCTATGTGCAAGCGCAGTCAAATTAATGAATTCAAAACCCCAGAAAATCCTACGACGCAAAAGACCTTAAGAGAATTTAGTTATGCATCCATGACAAATTTAATCAAACGAAAGTTCATAATTTCACTCTTCGTTTTCGGAATTTCGGAAAGCTCTCATACCTACATAATGCAATGAATACTATATTCAAACATTTATTATACAGAATTTCAGCATTAACAAGAAGCTAGTTACATTTCCGGCATAGCTAATGTGTTGCGATCCAAAATTTAGAATTTATAAACCTATTTTCTTTAGACTTTGAATTCATTGCATTACATCTACGATTACAAGCGTCCTTAACTTAATCAAAAACTACAACAGCGAAAGGACTAAATTCAAGATCATCACATGATTTGATTATTTTCAATGCAACGGTACGACTGCTATACACGAAGTGATATACGAACGGTGAGAAAATCACCGGAATATCCTGTAATAATCGTGGCGGAGCTAACGAATGCAACCTAAATTACCTTAAGAGCGATGGTGTAATGTAACACGTTACATTTGTGGACACCACAAAGTAGTTGTAATACCTCCTCTAAATAGTTGCTGCATCTAAATAATCCGATTGTATTGGGCAAAATAACCCGAAGACTTTAAGCTTTACAGTGTTATAGAGCCTTTTCCATCCTCGCCTGTCCTTACTAGCGTCCCTTCACAACAAATTACTCCTGTGGCCAACTCGACACACTTGCACAAAAACCTTCATCAATTCTCATTCCTTCCCCCCTTCTGAAGTCATTTTACCACCTCCCCATCTTATGTTCTCCACCAAATTCGTCATCAGGAATGCCGGAGGGCCTCGTGGGTGGCGTGCCATTCTCTTTTATCCCTAGAGCGTGGAAAAGCAGACAAACGAACGGAGGAGACAGGAAGGGAGATGTGGTGAGGGTAGGTGGGGTGGGGAGCAGAAAGACGGAAGGCATGCTTTTAAAGGCTTGAGTAAAAATTCGACCCCACGCATTTCACGGTGGTATGCGAAAGACTCGAGACCAATTGAGACAAAAAACGACTGAAAAATATAACAACTGAAGGGCATAATTGGCACGAGCGATGTCTAGGGCTCCGGCAACTTGCGAGGGAAATGTTGCAGTCTGCGCCGTAAGGAATTCCCACAGTGACGGGTAGAAACTTCTTAACGATGGCTCGCTTATGTTTCTTGTTAGTTACACGACATTCAATATTATTGCACTGAGTCTTTGGGGTAAGCAAAGAAGATATAGATACATGTATTTCACTAAATTTGACAACGATGAGAAGGTCGCTGTACGCTGTATGTAGATAAAGCGTGTTTATATTTAACGACTGTGTTATGCCTTCCGGCGACAAATATTATGTCTACTTATTAGTCTCCCCTATTAAAAGATTAATTAAGTAGAACTCCTTAAAACTTACCAAACGTAATTTTATCTGCCTACACATAATATTTCAAAACCTTCCTTTCGGAGTTAATAGCCAAATAAAACAAGTAACAGATTTTCGAATGCGGAGAAATATTTGTTTTAGGGGAAGTATTTAAGTAAGGTATGGAAACGTGCGATGCGCAAAGCAATGTTGAAACAATTCATACACCAATTTGACTGCTCGAGGAAAACGACATATTTCATAATTTTCTCCCACTTGAGCTAAAAATGAGCTTAAATATTTCACTCAAATTTGATGGAAAAGACATTGCAGAACAAACTTTCAAACCCAACACCTCACAAAACATTTGCACTATTTTCCACTACCAATGTTCTTCTGGTCAATAAACATTTCGCCGGAGGGAACATAAAAGCGGGGATTAAAAAAGTCCTCTTTTCAAATTGAGAGAATTAGGAAGGAACAAGAATTGTTCGTGGATGACGAAAAAAAAGATGCTTTCAAATACACAAGAGGAAGAGGCAGACAATCCCGGATGGAGAGAAATATGACAAGAGAATAAGGAAGAAAGGTTGTGTTTTTTGGGCCAGAGAGAGTGAAATGGGCGAGGAGGGAGAGACCTGGGAAGTTGCGAAGGGGTTTTCCCACCTCCTCTCCATCCCCTCTGCCCCCCCCCCTTCCCACAAGGGGTTTCGGGCGGGTGGAAGATTGCCCTGTGGCCTGGATCATCGCCCGTGAGGAATTTACAGGGGAGGGATTCAATCTTCATTTTTTTCTCCCCTTACCACTCCACCCCTCCTCGCGGTTGGGCAAAAATGTGTGTGATGAGAAAAACGGAGGGGCGAAATTCATGGAGATGAGAAATTATCTTAAAAACGGGAGGTTCGCGATGATGGTGGAGACGACGGGCGTAAAAAATGTGGGAAACTTTTCGTCTGACTAATGAATTCTTAGGGTCATTTGAATGTGTGATGGGCGATTTTTTTCGAGTGGAAGGATGGAAATTTTCATTATGCGAATATCACAGGTTCCAAATAGCCCCACCGCAAGGATTAAACCTCAAGAGGAGGGCATTGGTGGAGTTATAGTGCAAGAAACACGCCTGAGTATCTGCGAATTCGGTCGTTGTTGCGCATGGCAATACCTAATTATATTTGCGTCTCTAGTTACACCTATTCATACACCACTTTCCAACAAATATGTATCTTTAACTAAATTCGTTTCCACATGCGGACTGTGGGTAGAGTACGCATGTAGCACTTTGACTGGACACAGCATTTGGCAAAAACATCAAACGCCATGAAAGAGTTTTTAAGTAGTTTTCTGTTTAAGACTTTAAAAGAAACATTAAATTTGAAGTGATTAACAATGACCCCTTTGTGAAATTGAAAAATCCATGAATCAATCATGCTGTAATACCATTTCAAAGATACATATCAAATATAGTTTTACATCCTAAATTATATGCATCATGATGCAGGCGTATATCGCTCCAATAACAGAGAAGTGTATTATTGCGATATTAATGTGAATTGAAATTATATTAGAAGCAACGCCCATCTAAGCAATAAGTGTTTATCATCAAATGTCAAAATTAAAAGCCAAGTTATTTCCTGAAATTAATTGTTAAACATTTCAGATTTAGAGACCTCACTGAAGGAAATAAATTTAATATTCTCCAACAAAAATTTCCAAAGGAGAGGCTGCATATTCTCGGGTTTTTCAGTTCAAATTGTTCACTGGACAACAGTTTCTGGAAACTGTTGTCCAGCCAGTTCCTGTCAACTCGCCACGGAAGCTTTCGCTCCAAAAATATCCGAACTCCGTCAAATACCTGTTCACTTATAATTTTAAGCATTGAATAATCCATGTACTTTTTAGAATACTTCATCTTTAATAATGTTATTTCTTGGACTGCAAAATCCCTTTGGGTCGAGAATTTGGATACTGACAGGAGGGCTCGGGCTCAAATCCGGGTTGTATCCAAACTTCTTTCTCAGTCAACCTGAATCATTTCTCGGGGACAAGATCTTCCTCGAACACCACGCGCGGCACAGAGAAGAGAACTGCATCCCACACCCTGATGACGCAAATGTGAGCCCTCCCGTCAGCTATCTTAGCATTCTTTGGGTGAATTACTGTGGTTTGGTTTGACTGCTTCCAAAATGTGCTTGTTATTCAGCGTGGAAAACAAATTAGAAAAATTTTATGTTATCGGTAGGCATAATCGAAGAATCAATATTTCACGCGGAACCTTTAAATAATTATTTATAAAATTGATTATTTAACAGAAATCATTGTTAAATATATAAAAAATGAGTAGGTATAATAATAAGAATGCGGGATATTTATAGCTAGAATAAGTTATTAACATTCACTATTTTGCTTTCATAAAATGAATAAAATAAAAGGCAATTACTATTATGAGAAGACGGTTAAGATATTTCAAAGGCAGTTGACTCCACGCGAAGAGAGAAGGAGCTATTATGAGAAATAATATTCGTTTTTTTAAGAGAAGTGCTAAGTGTTTTACTTGTGAGCAAATCTAATCGTATAACCCATTAATATAAAATTTTAATTCTGCTGTTGTTATCTCATTGCGGCTCGAACCCTCTGCTGTGTAATGAATTTCATCACGCGAAAATTCACGCTCACGTTCTCTCGTGGATAAAGTTCTTGCACGAAATATAACGAATTCTTGGCAGAAATATTTGTATATGAACTCTCAGATTAGCTGAAGAGAGAAATTAATTAAAAGAAGTTCATTTTCGTCAAAACTTTAAAACAGCCCTAATCAAAAATAATTGAATAAATGATAATGAATTTTCCAGCGAGATAATTATTCATTCACAAGCTCCAGTCGGAAATGTCATCCGCAGATTTAATGTACAATTAAAATTGCAGGAAGCAAAAATATTTCAATTTTAAAAAGGTGTTTCGTTATATTTGCAGAATTATCCACAGCCAAATGTCAAACACACATTCACCATCCTTTGGGATTGTTTTATGTTTAGTATTTATTTTGGCACTAGGCCACTACGGAGCAACAACAACCACCGTAATAATTTTTTTTGCAAATAGCTTTCAGTATATTTGCATGAAAAACCGAAAATATGTCTCTTATAGGGAAAATGTTCAGAGTTGGCTTTTTGCTCTGCGACGATATAAGTTTTTCATAGCTCATGTGAAGGCTCGTTAATGCGAGTCCAAATGGGATCGGTTAAGAAAAAGTGGTGGAAGTGGAAAAAAAAAGGGTTGCTGATACGAAATATGAAAATGGAAAAGAGTGAAAAAGCCACGTTAAAAGGGCCAGAGGAGTGAGTGGGTTCAAGGATAACAACGTCTCAAAAACAATCAGTCAAGGAGAGGTTTAACGGATAGTCACGCGCAAAATTATCAAGGAATAAATCAGATAGTTTAAGTGTCTCATTGAAATTTAGATTATTTCCCTAAAAATACAATTCAAATAAGTATACATAAGAAATTGATCGAGATCAATAGATAGTTAGAATACCTAAATGAGCAGAAAATTGATAAATGTAAACGAATTTAACAAATGCATCAACATACTTTCAGCTGCCCGCAAATATTTCTAAGGAATAACAGGAAAGAGACTGAATTTCACACGACGAAACCTTTACGAGCACATCAACAACATACCTATACAAGGACACTGCCGCTCAATATTGAAAACGCTGAGAGAGCATCAAGAATACTTGACATTCGAGAGTAATGCATAACCAAGGGAAAAAGAGGCTCTGGTAATGGAAAATAAAATAAACTAAAAATATAATTACCAACATATCTCGAGTGTGGTGCGAGGGGGGGGGACAGAAGGAGCTTGGAGGAGCAGAATGGAAGAGTGGCGGAGGGGTTTGAGGAGTCAGTAAAACAGAAAATGGAAAAAGGCATTAAGGGAAAAAAATGGATCCCCTCCCCGCTTCGCTTGAGAAAGAGGAAAGGGTGGAAGTGAAGAGGAATGAGTAGGGTGGGGGAGCCGACCGAAGAGAATAGGGATGAGGAGAAGGTGCAGTGGAAGAAAATGGGAGGGGTATTACAACTTAAACGCTGCCTGGTGCAAATAGCATCAAACTCATCAGGGCCAAAGAATGAATAAAATACACACTACTGCTAAAGGAGCACGGTCAACAAAATTTTGTGTCAGTTTTCCTTTCATGGTTTCATCTTTTAACATTCCAGGTATCATCGAGTAGAATATTCATGAGCTTTCAAGGTTTTGGAAATTTCGCAGAGTAAATTGTCCACTAGCAGCGTGTGAAGGTAAAACTGCAAAACGCAAAAACAAAAAATAAAGCATTTGGTGCTAAGTACCTACCTAAAACTATTTCCTTTCGGAATACGGAAAAAAATTTTAATATGGGATTCTTTAAAGAAAGTATAATCGGAGTTATTAACTTTTCACACAGCTACCTCCATAAGATACTGTATATGAAACACATTAAACGTCTTCATGGGAGAGTCAGGGAAAATAAGGCATTAAGGAGATTAGTTAAAAAAATTTCAATGTTTAGTGATATTTCCTCAGTTTATATTCCAATGTGAGTTGGAAGGGAAATGAAGTCCTCCGGAGACTTGCGTGATAACATTACTGGAGACGTAAATTTGGTTCTTCAGGAATAAAATAACAGAGAAAAGAGAAAGATGTAAATCGGCGAAAAACTACTCCTAGAATTGATAACTTTTACGTTCTGATCAAAGGTATAAGAAAATCTAATCATGCTCGATGAGAAGCCAACTCGGTAAGCTTTGTAGTTAACGCACTCGCCAGCTTATCTGAAGGCCGCGAAGTCGTCTGCCTTCTCGAGCATGAGCGTTACCTTAGAAATTATTCTGGGTAGATATTATGGTGCGATGTGGCTTCGCCAATTTGAGCCCCCAAATACTCAATTAATGCCACACGGTAGATACTGGTTACCTTTCCCTTAATTTTAGGAATAGTAGTATTAAAAACTATGATCACGTGGAATAAAAAAATAACTTGAAAACGATTTTTAAGAGAGCAACCCGATCGGATCGGATATTGTGATCCTTGGTATGCGTAGAGTCAATTGGAGAAGCCTTGAAAGTCCCATATCATCCTCTAGTGCTCATAAACTCTTGAAGGGGAGGTCTAGGATACGGATGACATTTCGTAAAAACTTATACTTACTCGATGAGCGAGACACTCGAAGATAACACGTTTTAATATGTTTACAACACCGATACATCATGGAACACAGAATGAATGCACACCAATAATTATAAAAATCTTCTAAAAATTTTGATGATGTTAGATTGAAGTATTTTGAAACTGAGAAATTTACTTACGTACATAGATTGTACAGGAGACCTCGATGCCTATCGAAAGTGCTACAATTAATTCTAAACCCCTAAACCTATTGCAATGCTCACTATATTTTGGAAATACCAGGGACGAAGACCAAGAGTCCAATGCCAAGCTTAGAAAGCAGATATATTCAAATAAGAATTACGAGTATATTACCATACCAGATACAATCAAATGAGAATAGTAATTAAGCATAGGGTAATTATAAGCGGCGAATAAGGAGAGAAGAGCAGGAGGGCGGTGTAAGACCGAAACGTATCGGGAGATGCGGTGCTTCTAATGGATAGAGAAAAAGACGAAGGGTAGGCGAGGGTAATGGGAAGATGGCGGGAGGGGTGTGGGTAGCGTTGGGTGATTGTAAAGGAATAAGACAGGGAAAGGGGAGAAGGGCAAAAGAAATGGCTTTAAGGCGACGGTGCGAGAGGGGGGAGAAAGAGGGGAAAAAATGAAGGGAGACACTTCTCAAAGGAGGAATGAGATTAGCGCTCGAGGATAAATAAGAATGGAAGGGGTGGTGAGAGATGGAAGTCGGTTCCGGCGTACGGCGTGGCGGGGGAGCAGAACACGGAGATCACCGTAGAGTGAAGGGGAAAGGGCAGAAGCTATACTCTCGTCCCTCCCCCGTGGGTAGGATGGGGAGCTGGGGGGGAGTGGTGAGGGGGAGGGAGGAGCAAATATCGCGTTTGAATGCAGGGTGGGAATGGGTTGAGTAAGGAGATAAGGGGTGAAACAATGAGCGTAGACGTTGTTTAAGCAGTCTGGGGAGAGGGATGAAGCCTTCCACGTGAGACGGAGTCGAGAGAAAGAGGGCGAAGTGGAAAAGATTATAGCTAGGAGGGGAGGGGAAAACGAGAAGGATACCATCAGGACAGAAGTAGAGTAGACTTGATGGAGGTTGGAGGACCAATGAAGACAACAAGAAGGAACGGAAGGGAGACGAATAGACATCCGAAATGTAATCATTGTTGGCAAAATTAAAATAAAAACAATTGAAATTTGAAGCCAAATTATATTTTAAAATAACACGCATTTTAAAAACCAAACATGTTTTAAAATGTGTACCTACTTTCGTATGCAAGGCTTGTACCACAAATTCTCATTTTGCGGCCACATAATGTCCCTCATTATTTGAGCTCTGTTTCATTGGTTTTCTTGGAACTCCCTAGTAAACCGTGCTACCACCCCCAACGCCCCCTCCTTCATTTACTTACCTCGTATTTAAATAAGCTATAATTTAAACCTTTCAATCATAAAAGGGCAGATACAATTCCCTAATTCTCTTCTATAGACGGACCTTTTTCCCCAAGCTTTATTCACGTGATTCACTTTCGTAATAACCGAACACCGACGGAGGAGTTTGGTATTGGTAATGAGCAATGTCTTTTTTTAAGCGCTAACATTAATTTTCTATTTCCATTTTATCCTATAAGCGGGTTTATGGGAGGTACGCGCTAGAGGGAATTGATATAATGGATTCATCTGTACGCCTATACGGCGAGCAGATGAGAGAAAATGGGATGCTTAAAAATAAAGCTAAGAGACCAGTCAAATGACCAGTCGTGGGCGAGTTATTACATGGATGATCTAGTTACGGTTGGCTCATTTTAGATAGATTGAAGTAGGTACTCATCACTCATAAACCTAATTAACATATTTCAAAATATTTAGTTCATCATCAATGGACGCACGATTTAAACAATGAGATTCCACCATTCACCACAGGTACACTAAATAATTAAAACAAGGAATGCCACTCTTTTTAGGCTCGAATGGTATCAGAAAAGCAGGAAAAAAACATGTTTTCAAAATCGTTATTTTTAAATCCATAATTATTGTTGAGATTCACTATTATGAGGAACAGGGTAATGAATTAACAAAAAAATAATCCATTCCACTCAAGGAAGCTACTAAATGTTTCCGTATATTCTCAAAGTATATCCTTAGAATTTTAAACTATCAAGTTTACAAACCAAAGCTACAAAGTTTTTCCAGGCACTGAAATAAATCTCCTACCAATTTTAAAGATTAATTCCCGTAATTCTTTTGAGAATTTCGGAAAGACGAATACTAAATGAAAACCTCGCGGGTAAAATTTTTCAATGTATAAGTTCGGCAAAATTCAAATAACACCGATCTTCGCCATCTAATGGAGGGCATTGATGCGGCAAGAATGAGAACCGGGAAGTTTGGCTCAATGGAATTTCTTGATTTTCATTGGAACTGAAATGAAAGCTCTCTTCTGGGGTGTAAAATTTTTGTTAGCCCTTTCTCGAATCTTGAATTCGGTTATGAATCTTAAGGTAGGAAGTTCAGCGAGGCAGTCTAACTTGGTATTGGACGGTAAGACAAATATAATTTATTTTCACCGTAGCGAGAAACTGAGAAACTTTCCCAGACAGAGTGTTGTAATCGTAGAAGAAGAATTCTAGAGAACGAGACACGGAGAAGCAATATCGAAGAAAATCCGATTTCCAATGATATTATATTTCTTCATTCTCCGATATCAACATCCAACGGAATGGCTCAAAGTAGTCATTGTGAACTTATCCGTTTCGAACTTGCACGAAGTATGGTAACTTTAAAAAAAAGTTCATTGATAATATGTAAAGCTTTCACAAAGCTTCCTTTACATTTTTTAGTTCTAAATTAAATATCCTATCATTGCTTGATAGGAAAGATTTTCAGAAATTATATCATACCTTACTAATTAATCATTATAAGTTTATATAAACTTAGTTGATTTTTAAATAAGGAAAAATGGCTGTAATAACATGAACACAAAAAACAGAGGCATTTCTGTAACACTAGGAAATATTATTTACTGAAAAGTGGTGTCGATGAAGAGCATTAAAATCAGTAATAGGTGCATGATGCATTACTCAACATAATCGGTATCCTAGCAGAATCCTTCAAATTAACATGAATTATTTTCGTTGGTTCAATTGACTAAATTATGGGTCGCAGAGTAGTAGCTCTTTCATGAACTGAATGTACATATACCCTAATAGGTACTGCACTATAAAGGCACTTAAAAACGTAATTCCTGAATGCAGATTGGATTGAAATCGCATCACATTAAACTATTTTATAATCGACAGGCCAGGCGAAACAATAATTTCATTGGAAAATTTAATTTAAAGCGTTCGTCCGTTCCCAAAAGCAAAAAGAAAAATCAAGTTAGTGAGAAGGAACGATCGAAGTAAAAAAACGTTTGGCAACACCGCATCATGATTTTCTTTCTCCATCTTTGGAATGAAACGCTTGGTGGGATAGAGACATTCCAAGGAGGATTTAGTTCCCTTTTATGCATGCTGTCTAGAGTGCAAGGGATAGAAGAACAGGAGGCGAAACACTAAGAGTGTAACGGAAGGAGGGAGGGAGAGTAGATTTTAAGTATGAGCGGATACGTCGGATATTCTTATATTTTTCTCGTGATATTAGGTCGGAAAGTGAGAAGACTGCAGGAGGAAGGGGAGGAAGTAAAAACAATGAAAAGGAGATTGCGTTTTAAAAGGGATAAGGAATTCGTCTGGTGCGGGAGAGTCTCAGAAGAGTGGCACCGAGTGAGGGTTATGTATAAGTAAATGTAGATATAGCCAGAGGAATAGGGGGGATGACATAAAATAAGCAGAGTGGGATAATGTGGAAGGGTGATTGAGGAAGCGACTCTATCCTCATGGATTTCAACATGAAGATGAAGTTGGTTATGGGTTTGAGAGGAGAGAGGGGAGTTTAAGGGATGCAAACGAGAAGAAAGGATACAACTGAGAGGAAGTTACACCACGAAAAATTTATTGAAATGATCAACTACAGCAATACATTTTCGTAAGAAATGAGGAGGGAAAGCATTACTCTTAGTCCACTGTGGCTAAAATTATATTATGAAAAAACAGAGAAGGAAGGGTAAAGAATAGGGTAGAATAAAACTGAGCACGATTAAGATGAATATAACAGAAAAAAGTAAATCCATACACATATTTTAATTTTTAATATGCTGATATCTTTGAAACTTCAATAAAAATGTTTGAACGCGAAAGTCTTAACCTCTAAGAAAAACTTTATATTCTTTAAGAATATATTGAGAACTCATATTGTTATATGCACAGTACCTTATGGGTATTAGCCATATTTCCCCTCCCTCCATATGACTAATGGATATTAGCCATCATTATTACAGAATATTAAAGTATAATATTATAGCTTGCCTTCTACTTATGCGCCATGAATGATCCCTTGAAACCATTACCTATTATTAACGATTAGAGGAAAAACCTTCTGTCCTACTACTTTGCCCATAACGCTTTTGACGGAATATGTTCCCCTTCCCACACACCATTCCACAATTTTTACTCCCTTCCCCTTTTTCTCCCTTTAACCCAAAATTCTATCCCCTGTATCACTCCTAAAATCCCAATTTCGTTCAGTATTCCCACCATCCTCTTTCCTTGACCCCGGATTTCCTTCGTCAACTTACTCTCGCGAGTAGCATTATCAAATACACATTTCTCCCCACTAAGCTATTTTTTCCTTCCATTTCCAAGCCCAATGGTATACTAAAAAGCCCTTCCTCATTCTTATTTCTCGAAGATCAAGTCTATGAATTCTACAATTCTGGGCTTAAAATCAGACAATGAGATTGCGGGTTGTGACGGTTGAGGTATTAGTAATGAAATAAAATACATAATTAGGTACCTACAACTCCTTGTTTTCCTATGGGCGAGTAATGCGAATCAACGAGATGAAGACGATATCTTAATATTTATCCGAAGAAAGGTAGAACCATGCATACAAAACATGAGCGAGTTTTTTAATCACACACAAATTAACAGGGCAGAGGTAGACCCGGGGCTTGTACGGTGGCACAATACATTTAATTTTAATCAGAATAAGATAATGAGATGATTCAATTTAATGTTCGATGATATCCAACTGAGGCTGGAATAAGGCTCAAAACAGTAAATAATTAATCTTTTTAAAGTATGAGGAACTGAAATGAATATCCCCATATTTATATTTTAATACTTAATTGAGCAACCATTATTTAGACCAGCAATAAGCAAGCATGTATGGCGGTGTATTTGACCATGCATTTATTTGCAAATAATGTGAACACATTGTTTAAAAAATAGGTAGGTATATAAGCAAATTAAGGGTTTTGGACGTTTGAGGTTTCTATGTATCTATTTAAGAAAATTAAACATATTTTCTGGAATTTTTAAGCAATAGGAATATTTTTTACAATCACTAAGCATTTACGTATATTTTTCCCAAATTAAGAGATGTACTTGTGGGTGATGCCTGCGAACCATCTCAATTCTTTTACAAGATAAGATCAGGAGGCCTGTTCAAGGCTTTAGAGTCAATGAGTAAGAATCAAGACCGTCTACTGCTAAAAAAGAAAAGAAATGAGACGAGCATGAAATCGCGGCGAGAAAAATCTCATCAAATGTCAATGGCGGTTAATGGATTCTCTGAGTCCGAGTATAACGAGATACAAACCTGAGCTATTTGGTCAAAGAATGAATTCGAAAAATACGGCCACTATGAAATATTTATAGCCTGCCTGACTCGCACATGTTCAAAAGCGAGACCCAAACCGATTTGCTAAGGAATTCATGCATTCGACGCGGATCATCTACAAGCGTGTCGGATCTACTTAAGCCCAAAACTCTTGAGCGCTAAGAACGGCAGGCTTAACAGCCTCTTGGAAATCTTTATATAGATGTGCTAAGAAATAGAAAATGATGAAATACACCAACGGAAAAAGAAGCAAAAATTCATGTGATAACGCGATATATGAATTCTGCGGATATTTTTTCTCACAAAGACCACTAAACCGTAGGAATTTTCATTACGGACTCTTAGGAAATGACTCTATAAATATTCATAAAAGAAAATCCTAAATTGAAGGAATCAAATTAAACTGAGAATTCTGTTCCATAATAAAATCTCACTAACTCATTAACGATGTTATAATTCCAGCATATAAATTTTGCCACAGACAAATATATATTTCATGGTAAATGTGCTTCGATCAGTAAGAGTGAGTGATTACTTTTAAGCCGTAATAACAAAATAAAGATATCTAGAAACTCAAAGTTCGCGAACTTAGAAGTACTTGAGAGAGTGAACCTCGGCTTCATATATATTAATAGTTTTTCAATAAGCTGCCCATGCCCCATTGTGTACACATGAAAATCATTGGAATTTATATTCATTTGGCGCAGGATTTTATAAAATTGCATTTATGCACATTTTAAATTAATTACAACCTCGGGGCTTGAGTAGATACCCCCAGAAAAGAATTTGGTTATTTATTCAAGCATAGATTAAATGCTTTCTTAATTAGCGCAATTATCCAACTACATCACGAAAGTAAGACATTATTCTAATAATGCTGAGGAATGGAAAATATTTCTCAAGATAGTGATATGGTTAATGGTTTCCGTACAGGAATATATATGGGTAATTTCATCATCATATGAGATTAGAAACTTTTACATAATAATATTTATAATTTCAATAAATTGGAATTCTTTTTGTGGCGGTATTTGTCACAAAACATAAAACTGAAATGCTAAGTGCAGTAAAATGTCTTTGAATGTATATTGAACGTTAAGATCAAGAATTTAAATGTGTAATCTGTCCACAGATTTGTCGCATAAAACTTTAGAGCATAACCCTCCTCAAGAATCTTTACTAAAGGACATTGAAAATGAGGAGATAACTTCAAGGACAGTGGGGAGGAAGACGGAGCGATCGCCTAATTAATAGTGAAAAAGGTCCATGTGCACCGTGGCGTGTCCGAGGAACAAAAGAATGTCGACGAATGAAGCACGTCTAGACTTCGCTTTAGGTAGGTACTGGGAGTATATAAGGAAGGGGAGGAATAGACCAAATAAAATAAAACAGGTGACAAGCGGAGACAGCCGCAAAGGGAGAATTCGATGGGGTAGGTTGTAGGCAAGGGGTTCGAGAGGACGGAGCGGGAGGGAGCGCAGGCGAGTTTGGAAGGGCGGGAAGAGAAATTGTATAAGACGGAAGGATGAAAGGAACTATCAAAACTAAACGAAATTGAATAGAAGACAGCGTTAAGACAGCGGGTAGGGAACAGTTGAGGAAAACAACCATTCCAATGAAATGCGCATAATATTCACAGGACGAAAAACGGTAAGTAAGGCAAAGAACACTTGCAACTTGCAACATTTGAAAACAGATGAGAGTCAATAAGATGTAAGCCATCAGGAAATATCGATTCCGTAGGTGAGCTACCAAACGAGGCACCCCGCTATGACGGGGATAACGACGAGGGAAACAGAGAACATGCGTAATGAAGAACAAACAAAACTCGCGTTAGTAAGATGAATGGTGAAAAGGAAAAATAAAGAACTTCAGGCAACACGGTAAGCTTATTTACTCTACAAGGTTGGACAGACACATGAATACATTACTATTAAAGTGGGGTCACGGCAAGTTTGGTTCCCCACTGTGAATGTTAACGAATGAGAGTGGAAATGAACCAGGAATCTGTGGACGTCACAGTACACTCGACAGTGCAGTGGTTAGGTTTCGTAAGCATTGAAGCATGAATTTATGATAAACGTGCCTTTCCACAAAGGGAATGATTAAAAACAATACTTTTAATTTTCCACATTAATCCATTTCAATGGCATGAATAATTCACCTTGCAATAAAAATTTTCCACCAATTTTTTCTGGAAAGGTTATGTAACTTGGTTTTTATATACTTCCACTGAAATTAAACTTAAATGAAACTTTAAACCAGTGACCCAAAAGCATTCCTTTCCACCACACTACGGTTGGAAATTAGTAGCACTGCACGAAATGCTTTATTCTTTAATGTGCAATGGATCCTAATAAATCGAATTCATGCTTTCTTAGGGTAACTTTTATACTTAGCTCAACGCTCAGTTTAACGTGTTAAAATGAGTCCCCGATTCTCCCACATAATCAGACCTGCATCATTGACTATAATGCAATATACTTCTAACTCTGATATAGGTGCTTAATTCCTCAGCCTCAGAAGTATATAAAAAAACTTATTATGCTGACTAGCTATTACCATAGGTTTAATTCCTGTTTTTCAAGAACTTAAGCAAACGGGAAATTATTTTTTCTCTACAGATAAGAGGTAGATAAATCCGTCTTATAGCGTAAAATAAAAGTTTAGGCAATAGAGCAGGATTCAGTTAACGACCCCAGTTACCCAATTTAAAAGAGGTTTAAAATGTTTTCAAGGGACATGTGTTTCCTTCCGCTATCTCAAGGGAAAGTCTGCAAGGCAAATGAAACAAAAGCTATGATAACGCTTTTAAGCAATTCATTTAATGCGAAGAGATGGGAGGAGTTTAGGTATCATGCAAAACCAACAATAGCCGAGCTAGCACTGAACAACTCGGCGAGAGATTCCATATGAAGGTTTAGATATTAAAAATGATCGAATCAAAAAAAAATCATCGAATCAAAAACTTTAGAAAGTACGTAAATCAACCCGAAGAGGAAATTCCAAAAAAGTTTGGAACATCAGTCCGGTGAAATACGATTTGCTAAGATGTAGTGAAGGAGAGGGAGGAAGACGGAGAGAAGAAATCATAAGCACATTTAAGTTTAAAGGGGTTGGAGGACGACCTGGACTCTTCCTACCCACCTCAACTTCTCTGTAAAACCCTCCCACCTCCGAAGCTCAGACAGTCCAGAAAAATCGGGTGAGGGAAGGAGGAAGGGACGCAGTGGAACGGGGACTCCGAAAGGAGTTGATGGACTGGGTGGAAATATGGTAATGAAGGAGAGGAGCGGAGGCATGGTGGAGAGAGAGAGAGAGAGTTCGGTGGGCAGGGAAGGGTGAGGGAGGGAAAAGAGAGAACTGGTCGGGGAAAGGAGGAGGGGGTTCAGAGGTGAGTGTAAAAAAGAGGGAAGGACGGAAGGAGGAATAGGTGGGGTGATGGGGGAGTGAGGGGGGAACGGAGAGAACACGGGATAATGAGAGTCAAACGCAGGGGTTGAGGTGCGCGGCTAGGAATCCGTGGAGGGGCTAAAGGATGAGGGTCCCGGCGAGAAGGAATGGGCGGAGGAAGAGGAGAGGATTGATAAGTGGGGAGTGGCGCGAGAGACGGATGGGAAGGGGATTGAGGAATGAGGGAAGAAAACTAGGGAGATGGGGGAAGGGGCGTTGAGAGCGTACGCATGCTAGAGAGAGGGAGGGAGAATGAAGGGGGTCGAGGGAGGTATGCGAGGGAGGAAGGGTATTCTGGAAGAGAGTAAAGGCCTACGCTGATGGAGAGAGTTCGGCAGGAGTTCGGGGAGAATGGTTCGGACAGGAGGCCTGAACTCTTAAACACGTATGCCAGGAGCAAGGACGAGAAAGCATCAGAATCGGTGCACTTACGCTGTGGACCTGTGAACCATTTTCTTGAGAAATGACAATGGCAGAGGTTTTACGTTCTTTTTTAACCTCTGAAGGCGTGTGCTGGTGGAAAAGAATTTTTTCATGGAAAAACTGACCTCTGGATTCCAAAGGGAGTACCTACACGTTTTGAGCGTTTTCACTACGAAGTCTTTCCTTGTGTGTATTAAAGTGATTGGAATTTTGTGAACAATTTTCTCAAAACCTATTGTACTCAGCACTACAACAGTTTATCATTGTATTATTGGCAGGACTAATTAAAATTTCACCAAAGTCAACCCACCCGAAGTAACGCATGCTGGAGATTTTTTTCTACCAAGCTGATGATTCTCTTGGATAAAAATTGGGAATCTTAAATCGTTTTACTTTTATTTTAGATAGGTACCAAGCAACTAAACATTCACACGCTTACAAGTAAAAATATGAATGCAGGCAAAACAACCATTGGCCTCAGCAAGTGGGAGTAAATATTTTAATGCTAAATCTAAGTAAAAAAACAAAAGAAGAAAAAAAATTAAGATCCTCGCCGGAAATATAAATTAGGAAATAATATTTATCATTAAAAAACGAACAAGAGTTGGTATATTTGAAGAAAGTCCTTTTCAAGGGAATTATATATTTCCAGATTTCGTTAAATGGATACACAAAATATGTATGATATTGTATTTATATACTTAGGTACTCACTGCAGCTTAAAAATTAATTTTGAAGATTTTGAAAATTTTTTAAATGGTATGGGCTATTTTACGACTTTTAATTCAAAAATGTATATCAATAAATAAAATTCAAAGAAAAACATAACTCTGTCGGTATGCCAATGTTAAAAATTAGATCTAACATTTTCTTTGCAGATTTAGCTGCGATGTGGTGGAAACTTTCCGTAAGAGTAAGAAATTAAAACGCCTGCAATTTTCCACTTAGTATTAGTACTAGAAAATTGCGTTTTTCATTCTTTACTACTAAGATTTTCTATTTATAAAAGAGAAATAACGTTCCGGGAATAGCAAATAAATATATGACATTTAAGATATTTCATGATGCTGCTTTCATTCACATGAAGTCAAAAATATATAGGAGAAAACGCAAAAACTGGTGAAATCCAAAAGCACAATATTTACAGTACTAATATTTAATTAAAGTAATAAATATTGTACTCGTGGATTTTGCCCATTTTAGTGTTTTCTTAGTGACGTTTCGCTTCCACACAATATCCCCTGAATCCTCAGGATTGGAATATAAAGGAGCACTACTGATATTAAAAGAATTATAGTGACCGAAGAGTTCTCTCTGTAGCGTGGTTGCTTCTTAACCTCCTCGAAATTATTTTTAAAATACACGGCATAAGTTAACAAGAAAATTAACCACATTTATCGTAAAGTGGGAATCTATATTTTTTTCTATGATGCTTCTGACAACCAATAGTTAAACTGACGACCATCGGTTACGTATTTTAAATCATTTTAGTGCGAGGTGAGAGGAAATCGAATTTTTATCTTTCACTAAAACGAGAGAATTAATAACCATTCTGTCAGCGGCAGTGCTTTTTCATGAATGAACACTTGACTTTCGTATCTCGCGGTAAATAAAATCCGATATTTCCCCATGCATATTTTAATTCTTTCAGTTTTAACTGCAAAGACCTGTATTTGACGGTTGAGGGAATTGGTTTTCCACGCTAAAAACTACGGAATAATGAAAGCCTATTAAATCGGGTCTACCGTCTAAGCTGCAGATATAGAGGGTTTAAACACACCACAATAGTATTCGTTGGTAAGTAAGAAAAGTTAAAAATGTGTAAAATTTTGCAGTTTAAAGCAAGTTTATAAAACTTTTGCACATATATACTATTACATTTATTCCGTCACCACTCCAAAGTGAATGTGCTGGAAGTGAAGTTTCTAATTATTATCCAAGATTAATTTCTACTTCGTATACCTGTTTCAAACAAAAATGGAACACTCTACACCACCAATTTATTTATTTTAACCTCATTTAAGGATCGAGAGAAAGAGAGAGAGTTCAAGTTCAAGAGAGTTCAAGGAAAACTACGAATTAGCGGACATCTTTCTTCTATAAATCTTTGAAAAATGTCTGATGTTCAGAGATTGTATCGATTTCGCAAAATCCCAAATATTGTTTGTTTTTTTAGGTGTTAGACCATTTTAATCAAAACTTGACACCATGACATTTAAATTCTTCACACCAATTAACTGCTACCCAGCTGGATCTAATTTTGAAACACGTGATTTTAACATAAAAGTTTGTGCGTATTTCATAGAGATGAATCGGAAAAATTATACGAGTAAAATAATAGCATGCACCATTAAAAAGTTGCTGGAAATTGGTAGATATATAATACTAAAGACTAAACCAAATGTTCATCACATATGATCATCCCATTTTATGCGTATGTTTTCAAAAATATAAAGCAATTGGAATCAACACCGGGCTGTGCTTTCAATAGTCTTACGCGTCTTCTGTTTTTAATACGTTCTTTTAGGTGGTATTCACAACATTAAAATATCACTAACCAGAAACGATTTGATAACGGAAAAGAGTAAATTAGTGGATATACATGTACCCATGTAAATATCCACAGCCAATATTTGCTAGAAATTATTTACTTCCAGAAATTTTAAGTAGTTATTTACTACAAAGCTAATAATTACTCAAAATTAATGTACCACTCTCCTTGAGACTATATGTTATGAAAATAAAATTCGCGAGGAGATAACGAGATTTCATTATTAAAGAATGCACCTAACACTATTTTTTATATCTTCCCATTGCGCTTCTCCGGTCTGAGACATGTGGCGAGAAGTTGAGGGCCACGTCTCAGTGTTGCGTCTGCTCTGAAAAAAAAAACACTCAAGAGGCCAGAAAATAAACGGGTTAACCTTTTTTACCGACCACAAAGGTTACTTGCGCTATGATGTAGCGCGAGTTCTCAGAAGACCAAAGGAAAGAAAATATGCAACTGCATAACTTTAGGTGATTCTTCCCTAGCTAGGATTCTCACTACTCCACCACCAAAGGCGGCGCCTTCGCTTATTTGTTTTCCGAGCTGAATTAAGTAGCGGTAAAAATGGAGAACCTTCTGCCTGAGAGCGTGAATGCCCATCTCTCTAAGGATGGATTTTCAGTGAGCATAGAGTAGCGGCAACGTAATTTCGGACGCGTCAAAAATTTTAACGAAGAAGGTATCTACTGAAATGCATTTCACTGAGAAGCATTAAAAATGCTGACACGTAGCGAGAGACGAAAATCGAACGGAGGAAAAAAATACACAGCCGTGAGTTAGGAACTTCGATTCCTTCTGCAAGCGAAAATCGAGTGGAGATGTAAGTTTTTCCCTTTCATACCTCACGGAGCATAACCTGAAACCACATCTCCATTCCACCCTCTTTCTCATTCCTACGCCCGCGCCATTCTTATCTGAACACTTATGCTTGGGTGGCTGCGAATGTCGGTTGCTGTGGGAATGGAGACGGTTAGACGATGGGAGGAAGCGAGGAAGGTGCGTCCGGCGAGTGTTTCGGTTGAGAGGAGACGAACGAAATAAACAGATGGATATAAAAAAAGTCAAGACATGAAATGTGACGCGAGACTACGAGAGTGGCTGGCGGGAGGAGCGGCGATGGGAGCAGAGTGGGACAGGTCAACCGAAAAGTTGATCAAAATTCCAATTCCCGTTTGATTTGCATGAAAATTCATGCCTGTATGCATGGTGGTTTTCGGGTCAACTCAATTCTTCGAAAATCAACCCGAAATTCTGGAGATTTGTAATACATGGAACTATATTGAAAGTATAGGAAATGCAATGTTTTCTCTTCGTTCTATTTTTACATTCTACTAACTTTTTATTTTAAGTTTTGGTACAACAACAACAAAATAAATTTAATCACATGCTCATCAATCGTAAACACCGCGTAGTTACTTACACGGCACGGTATTTGCTATAGGTAGTAAAAGGAGGTACCACGATCTTATGTATGCCTATCAGAAAAAACTTGCCTACAAGTGATGGGCATGTATAAGTGGATCGTTGCCTTGCGCCGACGTTGTTGATTCAAGTGCCTCCCGAATGCCGAAGAGAGCAGGAGTCGAATAAATTAAATTCAACAGTCTTTCCATTCAATACAATAGTTCAGGTCTTCAAATTTGGGTTTAGAATAATATACTGTGACAATAAATTATACCATAAAAGGGCATATTTATGTGTATTCCCCGAATTTCGTTCCTTTATTACATTAATGCATGGATTTCATTCCTTCCATTTTGACATAGGTTACCATAATTAGGTCTCTTGAGCGGTTTGATCGAAATGAACCTGCCGATAAATATATCTGAAAGACTATCGGTCATTTTCGACTTTAATTCTTCGCCATTATTCTTTAAATTTCGCATAACTTTAAGGAATAAGTGTTACATGATTCCGTGTTTGGCTATTGTTATTTCATGGCAAACGTTTTCCCTATACAATACCCCATGTCATCAGGATTGGGCATTTCAGCTTTTGATGTTCAAAGAAACTCCTCACGTAACCATGGTTAGGTGTGCCCTTCACGAAAACGCAATCGAAGCCATTAACTGCGGACGAAAAAGGAGTCCTAATACACTGGATTTCGAAGACAAAAGAGGGGGGGGGGTTCCAGTGGAAAGGGGACGGTGGAAGCAGAGGTAGTTAAGAGATACTCCGTTATGAGAAATAAAGGACTAAGAAGCTCGGCTGTAATGACCGGAAGAGGGCAGGGACGATCGAGGAGCGTTAGAAGGGAGTGAAGAATAGAGGAGGGTGGATTGAGCGGGACGTAGTGGAGGAGGTAGAAATTCCCGAGCAGCCTGTGTCCCTGAGAAAATTTCCCTGTAAGCCTTTTGCCTCTTTTCCGCACACAACACAAGATAGGAGGCACTTCAAAAGCAGACCTACCCACTTTGACAAAGCTACCCGCATGATTTAACATACCCCAACTTTTCACTGCCTACGCTTAGTTACTTCAACATATTTTTGCTCTTAACTTTCGAGTTAAACCTCTGAGAAAACTATGTGCAAAGGCACGACTCTCAGCAAGAATTCTGTTGAGCCTCAATGCACGGCTGAACCCGCTGGATATTGCTGTATTTGTCTCCCTCATAATTACGCCAGCTCAAAGACATTTTCATTTGAATTTTCCATTGTTCAACTATTAAATTTCTTTTTATTTCCTCATTAAACGGAATGTAAATAGGGGTCTGTAGGACCGTAGGTTAGGGATGTCGCCTCTCCTATCCTTTTCCCGATGGGTACAGGACATCATTATGAACACAAAAATTTAACTAAACTATGATGTTGATTGCGTATCACTGATAGACATTAAACTGATATTGTTCTTTGTAGACAATGTCATATTTCGGAACCACCTAACTTTTTCGCATATATTTATCATAAAGTAACGCTTTATGATGGATTCCCAAATTATGGAGAATAATTAAGCTTTAGAAGGTTTTAAGAAAACCTTCATCTTTTGCGCATTTATTTCGTGCTCTTTTCGGAAGTTACATATCTCTGCATTAATTAGCAGAAACGAGCGGATAAGAAATAAAAATTAACCATGATGGGGTAATTTTTCACGTCCACTGAAAATAATGTTTTGGAATGTTACAACCATTAGTCAAAAAGCCTGATCAGGATTTCAGACTTTCCCTAATCTGGAAGGGAATGGCATGACGTATGCGCAGGCGTGCGTATGTACGTATATATGTATATACAAACATTATTAATAGTCAAATTTTGCGCCATGCCAAAGAAAAATATTACAACGAATAATCAAAGAGGACGATTTTAACGAGACAGCAACTGCGTTAATTCCCCAAAAAAAGGAAGGGTTGGACTACCTCATTGTGTCGATCTACCAACTCAGGATCATTTTCTTGCTTTCCCATCGGGCAGCACGGGATTTCCTAATCGTCCTTGAAGATATTTTTTTCCGACAGGCACAATAAAAAAAAAGGCCCGGGTGGAAAGGGGAAAAAAGTGGAAATGAGTTTTGGTTGAAGGTAGCCCTTTTCCATTTCTCGCTCGCCCAGAGAAGACGGCACACCACGGCCGCCAGTATTAAGGAGCGTGAGATATTTAGAGAAAAAAGTGAAGAGAAACAGAAGGTTTTCCCTGTCGTTTCATTGGGAAGTATCAACTCAGAAGTTTTCAAACAAAAAAATTACAGTTTTCATGAGGAAAGTGTGTGTAAGTGTAAAGAAGCCTGGATTTTAGGTAACATCACCTTCCACCCGGATCCCAGAAGGTTACACTCTGCAGCAGGGTAGGCTAAGCCTTTTTTATTTGAAAGGGTTGGAAGTGAGAGGTGGCATATTTTCAGTCCTACCCGTGAGGGAAAATGATGGCATGCCTACTAGGGAAGGACAAAGATTGAAGGAAGTGTCGAGGGCGGGGAGGTATTTTGTTGGAGGGGCCTTCCATGGAAAGAATGCTGCGCCCCCCCCTTTCAGGACCATCAGTTACCGCTCAGCTGCTTTGAATGTTGGTTTTTGAAGTGCCGGATGTATTGTTAGAGATGAAACTACAACATGAAGAGAAACGAAAAATGTCTTCTCGCATTCCCTCATAACGGAGACTGAGTGATGACCGGGTCACTTCGAGGCTACTCAGCAAACAGGATAAATATTTTTTACAAATCTTGCAGGAAACCCTTCAGCCTACGAGCGACATCAAATAAAATGTGAGAACAAGAGTCATTTTTTTATTTACAGCCATATAGACGACATTTTATCAAATATGGTTCATACTTGATGAAAGGCGACGAACGCGTTTGAAATTAAGTTAATTATTGGTCGTTTTAGGTAAATAAAAGTTTTTCTGTTATAAAACTATTATTTCGTTTCAAGTTCAGCAGATAAATCCTGTCTCCGCTAGTGCTCATGAAAGAATACTTTAGGTTAAATGAAAAAATATATACTAAATGCATATAAAGCAAAATTAAATCAATAGACGAATAGGATATATTATGCTTAGTAGATACTAGCTATTTAACAAATAATTTATCTCTTAAAACCACAGTGATCAACCAGAATTTTGGTTTATTATGTTAGGATAGAAGTCACCCAATACTAAGCCCAACGACGTGTGAAATTCACACATCAGTGCAGGGAAGCCAGTTCCTTTCCCTATAGTGCCTGCGGTTACCCAGTAAGACATGGTACCCGAAAAAGTACAGATCTGTAAATACACTTAATAAGCCCTGGTATCCGAATAAGTCGAGGAGAGAAGGATTCGAGGAAATTCGAGGAGAGAAACTAGAGAATAGCTCAAGCTAAGAAGGCGTTCATGAATAAGAGGCAACTACTATGCT